>CM077294.1:37982751-38120251 GCA_039654925.1 Anguilla pacifica | reverse complement strand
ACACTGCGGTCAGTCTGCGGTCAGTCTGCTGCTACACTGCGGTCAGTCTGCAGTCAGTCTGCTGCTACACTGCGGTCAGTCTGCGGTCAGTCTGCTGCTACACTGTGGTCAGTCTGCTGCTACACTGCGGTCAGTCTGCTGTTACACTGCGGTCAGTCTGCGGTCAGTCTGCTGCTACACTGCGGTCAGTCTGCAGTCAGTCTGCTGCTACACTGCGGTCAGTCTGCGGTCAGTCTGCTGCTACACTGTGGTCAGTCTGCTGCTACACTGCGGTCAGTCTGCTGTTACACTGCGGTCAGTCTGCAGTCAGTCTGCTGCTACACTGCGGTCAGTCTGCGGTCAGTCTGCTGCTACACTGCGGTCAGTCTGTGGTCAGGATGTATCCAGACTGCCATTAGATTGCAGATGGACTGTGGTCAGATTGTGCAGTTTGTTTTTGATCGCACTACAGCCACAATTCAATATTATTGATCCTCTGCTATCCACTTTCTGCTCTGCAGCTGGTTATGTTCTGTTCGTGCTTAGCAGAGACTTATCTCTGATGAATTTACAATCCTCCATTTGTATAGATTAAACATTTAACTGAAGAGCAAATCGGGCCCACTTGGGAACTGAAGAATCAACCTTCCGCTTACATCATTATTGCCAATCCGTATTCATCAACAAATGTATGTTATTATTTGTTATATCGATTGTTCTTTTACACTGTTATTGATAACATGAGTGTACTGTGTTCTTCAGCATGACGTTGTCTACGTACAGAAATTCTGTGCCGGTTAAATAGTTCCTATTTCATTTTTTGAATGGCCACAAGATGGCAGGTTTGTAAAAAAAATAAAATTAAAATAAAAAAAAAATTGAAGGAACCCACAGCCATACTTCTCATATTCCTCCTGTGACAGATACTGTCTCCTGGACCTGGAGCTTCAAAACAAAAAGCAGTTTTAAAAAAGTGGAACTGTTGGTAGTAATGAAAATTTTAAACTTCTAAGCATACGTTTAAAAAAAAGAAAAAAAATTAAAGATGAAGAGCCGCACATTTGGAACCTCTTTATTATGATTGGTGTGACAGAAAGAACTGCCAGTACTGTGCTGTGCATTTTAAATATGTTAAATATGACTGGATGTGAGTATTGGCTAAATTGTTTGTAAAGAAGAGAAACAGAAATCCGTGGGGCGATGATGTAGCACATGCGTAGTATAAGGTAAAGTTATAGCGGAGACATCTGGTGTCTGACTCTGTGTTAGGGCTGCTAGGCGCTCAGCCCCGTTGAGACAGGCACAGCTGTTCCTAATTTCCCGCTGGTGGTCTGTGCTGTGAGCTCAGTGGGCTGGTGGTCTGTGCTGTGAGCTCAGTGGGCTGGTGGTCTGTGCTGTGAGATCTGTTAGCTGGTGGTCTGTGCTGTGAGCTCAGTGAACTGGTGGTCTGTGCTGTGAGCTCAATGGGCTGGTGGTCTGCGCTGTGAGATCTGTGAGCTGGTGGTCTGTGCTGTGAGCTCAGTGGACTGGTGGTTTGTGCTGTGAGCTCAGTGGGCTGGTGGTCTGTGCTGTGAGCTCAATGGGCTGGTGGTCTGCGCTGTTAACTCAGTGGGCTGGTGGTCTGTGCTGTGAGATCTGTGAGCTGGTGGTCTGTGCTGTGAGCTCAGTGGGCTGGTGGTCTGTGCTGTGAGCTCTGTGGGCTGGTGGTCTGTGCCGTGAGCTCAGTGGACTGGTGGTCTGTGCTGTGAGATCAGTGGGCTGGTGCTCTGTGCTGTGAGCTCTGTGGGCTGGTGGTCTGTGCTGTGAGCTCAGTGGGCTGGTGGTCTGTGCTGTGAAATTTGTGGGCTGGTGGTCTGTGCTGTGAGCTCAGTGGGCTGGTGGTCTGTGCTGTGAGCTCAATGGGCTGGCGGTCTGTGCTGTGAGCTCAGTGGGCTGGTGGTCTGTGCTGTGAGCTCTGTGGGCTGGTGGTCTGTGCTGTGAAATTTGCAGGCTGGTGGTCTGTGCTGTGAGCTCAGTGGGCTGGTGGTCTGTGCTTTGAGCTCTGTGGGCTGGTGGTCTGTGCTGTGAAATTTGCGGGCTGGTGGTCTGTGCTGTGAGCTCCGTGGGCTGGTGGTCTGTGTTGTGAGCTCAGTGAACTGGTGTGGTGGTCTGTGCTGTGAGCTCAGTGGGCTGGTGGTCTATGCTGTGAAATTTGCGGGCTGGTGGTCTGTGCTGTGAGCTCAGTGGGCTGGTGTTCTGTGCTGTGAGCTCTGTGAGCTGGTGGTCTATGCTGTGAAATTTGCTGGCTGGTGGTCTGTGCTGTGAGCTCAGGGGGCTGGTGGTCTGTGGTGTGAGCTCAGTGGGCTGGTGTGGTGGTCTGTGCTGTGAGCTCAGTGGGCTGGTGGTCTGTGCTGTGAGATCTGTTAGCTGGTGGTCTCTGCTGTGAGCTCAGTGAACTGGTGGTCTGTGCTGTAAGCTCAATGGGCTGGTGGTCTGCGCTGTGAGATCTGTGAGCCGGTGGTCTGTGCTGTGAGCTCAGTGGACTGGTGGTCTGTGCTGTGAGCTCAGTGGGCTGGTAGTCTGTGCTGTTAGCTCAGTGGGCTGGTGGTCTGTGCTGTGAGCTCAATGGGCTGGTGGTCTGCGCTGTTAGCTCAGTGGGCTGGTGGTCTGTGCTGTGAGATCTGTGAGCTGGTGGTCTGTGCTGTTAGCTCAGTGGGCTGGTGGTCTGTGCCATGAGCTCTGTGGGCTGGTGGTCTGTGCCGTGAGCTCACTGGACTGGTGGTCTGTGCTGTGAGATCAATGGACTGGTGCTCTGTGCTGTGAGCTCTGTGGGCTGGTGGTCTGTGCTGTGAGCTCAGTAGGCTGGTGGTCTGTGCTGTGAGATCTGTTAGCTGGTGGTCTGTGCTGTGAGCTCAGTGAACTGGTGGTCTGTGCTGTGAGCTCTGCGGGCTGGTGGTCTGTGCTGTGAAATTTGCAGGCTGGTGGTCTGTGCTGTGAGCTCAGTGGGCTGGTGGTCTGTGCTGTGAGCTCAGTGGACTGGTGGTCTGTGCTGTGAGCTCAGTGGGCTGGTGGTCTGTGCTGTGAGCTCTGTGGGCTGGTGGTCTGTGCTGTGAAATTTGCGGGCTGGTGGTCTGTGCTGTGAAATTTGCGGGCTGGTGGTCTGTGCTGTGAGCTCAGTGGGCTGGTGGTCTATGCTGTGAAATTTGCGGGCTGGTGGTCTGTGCTGTGAGCTCAGTGGGCTGGTGTTCTGTGCTGTGAGCTCTGTGAGCTGGTGGTCTATGCTGTGAAATTTGCTGGCTGGTGGTCTGTGCTGTGAGCTCAGTGGGCTAGTGGTCTGTGGTGTGAGCTCAGTGGGCTGGTGTGGTGGTCTGTGCTGTGAGCTCAGTGGGCTGGTGGTCTATGCTGTGAAATTTGTGGGCTGGTGGTCTGTGCTGTGAGCTCAGTGGGCTGGTGTGGTGTTCTGTGCTGTGAGCTCAGTGGGCTGGTGGTCTATGCTGTGAAATTTGCGGGCTGGTGGTCTGTGCTGTGAGCTCAGTGGGCTGGTGGTCTGTGCTGTGAGATCTGTTAGCTGGTGGTCTCTGCTGTGAGCTCAGTGAACTGGTGGTCTGTGCTGTAAGCTCAATGGGCTGGTGGTCTGCGCTGTGAGATCTGTGAGCCGGTGGTCTGTGCTGTGAGCTCAGTGGACTGGTGGTCTGTGCTGTGAGCTCAGTGGGCTGGTAGTCTGTGCTGTTAGCTCAGTGGGCTGGTGGTCTGTGCTGTGAGCTCAATGGGCTGGTGGTCTGCGCTGTTAGCTCAGTGGGCTGGTGGTCTGTGCTGTGAGATCTGTGAGCTGGTGGTCTGTGCTGTTAGCTCAGTGGGCTGGTGGTCTGTGCCATGAGCTCTGTGGGCTGGTGGTCTGTGCCGTGAGCTCACTGGACTGGTGGTCTGTGCTGTGAGATCAATGGACTGGTGCTCTGTGCTGTGAGCTCTGTGGGCTGGTGGTCTGTGCTGTGAGCTCAGTAGGCTGGTGGTCTGTGCTGTGAGATCTGTTAGCTGGTGGTCTGTGCTGTGAGCTCAGTGAACTGGTGGTCTGTGCTGTGAGCTCTGCGGGCTGGTGGTCTGTGCTGTGAAATTTGCAGGCTGGTGGTCTGTGCTGTGAGCTCAGTGGGCTGGTGGTCTGTGCTGTGAGCTCAGTGGACTGGTGGTCTGTGCTGTGAGCTCAGTGGGCTGGTGGTCTGTGCTGTGAGCTCTGTGGGCTGGTGGTCTGTGCTGTGAAATTTGCGGGCTGGTGGTCTGTGCTGTGAAATTTGCGGGCTGGTGGTCTGTGCTGTGAGCTCAGTGGGCTGGTGGTCTATGCTGTGAAATTTGCGGGCTGGTGGTCTGTGCTGTGAGCTCAGTGGGCTGGTGTTCTGTGCTGTGAGCTCTGTGAGCTGGTGGTCTATGCTGTGAAATTTGCTGGCTGGTGGTCTGTGCTGTGAGCTCAGTGGGCTAGTGGTCTGTGGTGTGAGCTCAGTGGGCTGGTGTGGTGGTCTGTGCTGTGAGCTCAGTGGGCTGGTGGTCTATGCTGTGAAATTTGTGGGCTGGTGGTCTGTGCTGTGAGCTCAGTGGGCTGGTGTGGTGTTCTGTGCTGTGAGCTCAGTGGGCTGGTGGTCTATGCTGTGAAATTTGCGGGCTGGTGGTCTGTGCTGTGAGCTCAGTGGGCTGGTGGTCTGTGGTGTGAGCTCAGTGGGCTGGTGTGGTGTTCTGTGCTGTGAGCTCAGTGGGCTGGTAGTCTGGTAGGGAACTCTCTGTCTTTCAGGCCAAATCGTGTTACGTGCTACACGTTCACTCACAAGGTCATGTTCAAGCCACGCTCTCGCACTTTCATCCATTTGTACAACCTTTCCTCTGTACTGAACTAGTCCAGAATATAATAGCTATGCTACACTGGATTTGAACCTGCAGTCTTTCAGTTTGCAGCCCTTTAGGTCCAGCAGCTCATATTTACGCGTGCCACAAGCACATGCATAGCCATGTCCTACCTGTGTTTGATTTATCATAGTGAGAGATAACGTTTTAGCATATAAGTGAACCACTGCTTCTCAGAGCTTATTTTTAGAATGTAAAAACCTTTAATGAGATGCCGGCAAATTTAGTGACTTGCAAATAAGAGCTGCCAATAAAGTAAATAGAAAATTGCTTTCAAAGAGGGGCAAGTATTTACTGCGCAGAAAAATAAAAAGGACAAACGGGGAGAGTGCTGTCATAGCTTACGGCTGTGAGAGGAGTCACATGACCTGCAGCAGAGTAGTGAGCTACGTCACATGACCTGCAGCAGGCTGGTGAGCTAAGTCACACGACCTTTGGCAGGGTGGTGAGCTAAGTCACATGACCTGTGGCAGGGTGGCGAGCTAAATCACATGACCTGCAGCAGGGTGGCGAGCTATGTCACATGACCTTCGACAGGGTGGTGAGTAGTCACATGACCTGCGGCAGAGTGGTGAGTAGTCACATGACCTGCGGCAGAGTGGCAAGTAGTCACATGACCTGCAGTGATGAGAGGAGTGCTTGATTGATTAATTGATGAACAGTTAGATTAGTTGTTTGTGTTTGGCTGCAGGAAGCTGGAGGTGCTGGACCTGTCCCACAATAAGCTGCTCCTGGCGCCCTCGCTGCTGCCCCCCACCCTGCGCCTGCTGTCCCTGCACCGCAACCAGATCCAGCGCGTTCCCGCCAACGTCTTCGGCCACATGAAGCCCGGCCTGGACGCCCTGAGCCTGTCCCACAACCACCTGCGGGACGACGGGGTGACGGCCTTCTCCTTCCTCGGCCTGTACCGCTCGCTCACCAAGCTGTACCTGGATTCCAACCAGCTGCGCTCCCTCCCCCTCGGCCTGCCACGCTTCAAAGCCCTGGAGCTGCTGAGACTCGACAACAATCTCATCAGGTCTGTGTGTATGAGTGTAAGCATGTGTGTGTGTGTGTGTGTGTGCCCTCCCCCTGTCCCACAGGTCTGTGCCTGAGAGCGGGTTGTGTGACTCATGAGCTCTCAGTGTGCTAAGCCCCTCCCCCCGAGAGCGGGTTGTGTGACTCACAAGCTCTTAGTGTGTTAAGCCCCTGCCCCTGAGAGCTGGTTGTGTGACTCGTGAGCTCTCAGTGTGCTAAGCCCCTCCCCCTGAGAGCGGGTTGTGTGACTCATGAGCTCTCAGTGTGCTAAGCCCCTCCCCCTGAGAGCGAGTTGTGTGACTCGTGAGCTCTCAGTGTGCTAAGCCCCTCCCCCTGAGAGTGGGTTGTGTGACTCACGAGCTCTCAGTGTGCTAAGCCCCTCCCCCTGTCCCACAGGTCCGTGCCTGAGGGCGGGTTTTGTGACTCACGAGCTCTCAGTGTGCTAAGCCCCTCCCCCTGTCCCACAGGTCCGTGCCTGAGGGCGGGTTGTGTGACTCATGAGCTCTCGGTGTGCTAAGCCCCTCCCCCTGTCCCACAGGTCCGTGCCTGAGAGCGGGTTGTGTGACTCACAAGCTCTCAGTGTGCTAAGCCCCTCCCCCTGTCCCACAGGTCCGTGCCTGAGGGCGGGTTGTGTGACTCATGAGCTCTCGGTGTGCTAAGCCCCTCCCCCTGTCCCACAGGTCCGTGCCTGAGGGCGGGTTGTGTGACTCGCGGGTCGGTGAGGATTCTCCCCTGGAAGTTCTCCACCTGGAGCACAACCTGATCGATCGGCACCTGATCCCGCCCTCCGCGTTCTCCTGCCTGAGGTCCCCGGACAGTGTCCTGCTGGAACCGCAGACCGCCGAGCAGCAGCGAGCGTAGACTCCGCCCCCTCTCATTCCCACCCCGCGTCCACACTGCCCCTCCTCCTCAACCCCACCCCTCCAGAATCCTCACGCTTTCTCGCCCCAGGCCCCTCCCCTTGACTCTAACTCCACCCCCTCCTCACAGACTCCACCCCCCTCTACCTGCCTCTCTTGTGTTTTTTCCTGAATCCTTTACCTCCCGCCTCCGCCCACCTGTGGTGTTAGTGTCCATCAGTCCCCTGTTCTGTTCCCTTGTGCTGTTCTCCTGCTCGTCTCTCTCTGCTGAAAACGAGCTCCGCCATTTTCCCCCGTTACGGAGTCCGGCTGCGATGAGGGAGGGCGTGGCTTCTGACCTGGCTACTCGACGCCGTTCCTTTTCTTCACAGAGACAGTTAATTCTGAGCACAGCGGGGCCTGCGTCTTGTGTTCAGGGCTTTTAGGCAGCCTGACGAGGCAAGCTTGTAGATATTCGTACGTGTAAAGCGTTCCGGACCCCTGAGCGCCATCGTAGTTTACTCAGAGGCACGTTTATGTCTGCATGCGCATGTCTGTCACCAGGCAGACGCAAGAGTACTGCTGATTAAACCTGTATTTGAGACGTCTTGCAATAAAATGTAAACTCACTGACCATAATGGTCAATTTACTGTCTGTATCCTTTTTAGTGTAGGTGGCACTGACAGACGCTTGCTGTATCATTACGTCTAGCCTCATGTGCCGAAAAACACAATTCAGTCCAGTGTATACAGCGGGAACCTCGTGTTCATGGATGCAAAAGAGTCCGGTTCTTTCAGAGGCTGATAACTTTAAACTGTGAATAACCCGTTTGATCTTTTAGAAATTAAACTTTGTTTCCTCCTCTGAATGACCTGGAGTAGCATTCTTTTTGGTTTGTGGCTTGTCCACAATCACTCTGTGTGAGAGAAAGTTAACAGTTCTACAGGAATGACTGGTTAAAGACCATAAGCATGTTTGAGAGGATGGATAGGTTATTGACCATAAACATGGTTTATCCCTGTTTCAAATTGGGTGCCAGTTAGAACAGGGGGATGTGTTTGCTTTCTTTTGTGTTGCTGCACGAAGAGAAGGTTTGGAATCGGAAAGTTTAAGTGAAATAAGAACAGAAGGTTGGACTCATTAATACATTCTTTTTAAAAATAATAAAGAGCATGATGAATTCTGAGAACGATGTATGCATTTGTTTTGTTGAGGCATCTGGGCGACAGGTGCAGAGTTTCTCTGAACTCGTAGAGAAGGAGGAAATTATGAACAGTCTGTACATGTACAGAACACACACCAGTCTTCTTTAATTTCCTGAATTATGTGCAAAGAAAATAAAACATAAGTAATGACCAAGCTATTTATGACCACATTACGGTCTACTGGAATCGGTCTGCGCAACTGTTTCCTGAGAGTCAGGAGCCAGAATCCATGGGCTAAAGTTGGGACATCATCCATTTTACATACAGTGTAACACCTTCAAAAAGTACACAAACCATTATACACATGCAGTCGATTTTCTTTTCTTAGGTAAGCCACGAACAGACATATTTCTCCTCCAGTAGCTGGTGGTACTATACTGGACAGTTATTGGACACTTGGTTAATATTTTGGTATTTTGGTCGAGAAATGAGTGAGTGTCATACCATTGCGGATACTCTCATGTTTAGTAGAATGAAAGAGAATAGCTTGGTTTGGTGAGAACTGTCCTATGGAACGGAGAGCTTCTGGTTTTAAAAGGATGGAACACCGTGTGCTTGTTTAAAAAGTGCTGACTTCGGTGCTAAACAGAGTCGCAGTTGCACTTGGTGGATGAGCTCGAGGGAAGACTTCGGGTTTAAAATACACCGTGTCATTATCGCGGTGGTCAAAGCCTCAGCACAGACCCACTCTCACCGTTCTCTGCGTTTCTGTCTGTCAGTACTCCACCCTGTGAATAATAAATAAAATAAAAAACAGAAAGAACAGAGATTCTTCAGGTCATCACCTGTCCACCAGTGTCTATACGCTCTATTCATCTAGCACTGATAACCTAAGCTGTGAAACAACTCTAAATAACTCCGACAGCTAAATAAGTACGCATATATATGCTTACAAACAACGGATAAACTTTAGCGATGGAGGTCAGGCCAATCTTTTAACCGTTTTTACACACAAAAAATGTACAAAAAATATTTTCACACCCACCCCACACCTCCAGATGGCTTTTATTTAGATCTCAATATGGAAAGAACATTTTTTTAAACTACTAATTCAGTACCAATTGGACACACAATCTCTCTCTCTCTCTCTCTCTCTCTCTCTCTCTCTCTCTCTCTCTCTCTCTCTCTCTCTCTCTCTCTCTCTCTCTCTCTCTCATTTAGAAAAGGGGGATGGTTTAAGTATTTGGGCTTGACTTTAAATATGTCTTTTTAAAAAACCCTTGACACTCGCGGTATTTCCGTGGTATGCAAAAGCAAGTTAGGGCTCCCGTTCCGCTGGAAGAAAGGGGCTCGTAGGAGGCGAGGCCAAGGGACACCACCAGTACACCTTAAGGTGCAAAGATAATACATTTAAATAAGTAAACACAAAAGGACAGGTTGAGACGAAATAACATCTTCAAGGAAAAAAACCCAAAACTTGCAGTCCACGTCAATCCGGGAAATTCTTGAAATTCTGCAAAAAGGTAGGTTTGTAGATATATTTGTATATTTTTGCAGAAATTCAGCCTTTGCAGAGCTAATTTTCTTTACTACTAATTTGATGTAACCTCGCTTCTGTTTAAATTGCATATGCATTTATTTACTTATTTATAAATGTATTTATTTATTTTTGTTGCATCATTACCCCTACTAATGCATATGCAGATTCAAACAAATAGAACGAACGCTAGACGCTGGTTCAGATAATAGTTTGGCGTTTAGTAATACGCCTAACTTCCGAGTGTATTTTTAGATGCATTTTAAAACATTTTACATAATGTATGCCGATGTATTTCGACAATAATCTAAATATGCTATGAAATATACCAAACGTTGTTCATTGTATTTACGTCGTTAGATAAAATGGTTTTCAGAGTCTGTTCAGAATTGTTTATTTATTTAATTGAATTGTATTGGCTTCAATACGTTCATGAAACAAATTAGGCGCAGGGCACAACATCAATTTGTGCACAGCTTGTGCTATACGCTGCAGAAGTATTTTTCTCTAGCCTACTTAAACTTCCGTAGATTAATATTTTACATAGTGTGCGTCTGTTATGTGCAGATGACAGTTTATAACGCAATACCAACTGCGTATAAAGTGTGTGTAATGGGTTGTCATTTTTTTGCACCTGATGAAAGTGAAAATGGATTCCATTCCTTATGGAAACGGGGTATCGAGGAGTTGGGGGCCGTTTCTTAAAATGTCAAATATGGGTGTGTAGAACACAGCTGCAAAGAGTATGGTATTGGGGCAGTTCGATATTTTAAATTACACTGTATATGTATAAAGTATAATTTCCATAATTCCATTGGTTTAAAAGGGCATGTGGTAGTAAATGGTATTTTAATAAAGAATGTGAAAAAAGATCTCTGTAAAACCTCCAACCTCATCAAAACAACAGAGGAAGATGGATACTGACTGGTCACTATAAATACCCAGCATGCACGGCAAGAGCTGCTTTCTTTGCACTCATACACTCAGTGTTTATAGAGAATGCCACATCCACAGCTGCACACACACACACACACATTCCAGTACACTACCACATGGCCCTCTGTTTCAGTCTCTCCTTTGAGGGACTAAAGGCACCAAATTATAGACGAGTGTTTCCATCCTCTGGGTCCCTGAGTCCCTAACCCTGCTGACCATGACCCAGCGAGTGGCCAGCCCAGCCCTGGGTACAGACACACCAGCCCAGCCCTGTGTACAGACACACCAGCCCAGCCCTGTGTACAGACACACCAAACCCAGCCCTGAGTACAGACACACCAGCCCAGCACTGGGTACAGAGACACCAGCCCAGCCCTGGGTACAGACACACCAAACCCAGCCCTGAGTACAGACACACCAGCCCAGCACTGGGTACAGACACACCAGCCCAGCCCTGGGTACAGACACACCAAACCCAGCCCTGGGTACAGACACACCAGCCCAGCACTGGGTACAGACACACCAAACCCAGCCCTGGGTACAGACACACCAAACCCAGCCCTGGGTACAGACACACCAGCCCAGCCCTGGGTACAGGCACACCAGCCCAGCCTTGTGTACAGACACACCAAACCCAGCCCTGGGTACAGACACACCAGCCCAGCCCTGGGGTACCGACACACCTGCCCAGCCCTGGGTACAGACACACCAGCCCTGCCCTGTGTACAGACACACCAGCCCACCCCTGTGTACAGGCACACCAGCCCTGGATACAGACACACCAGCCCAGCCCTGGGTACAGACACACCAGCCCTGGATACAGACACACCAGCCCAGCCCTGGGTACAGACACACCAGTGATCAAAGCAACTCTAGGAATTACTTCAGTTTTCCAGTTTTACTCTCTCATTCAGGCCTCTGGCCTACAGCTGTCCTGTAATTGTTGAAAAAATGGTAGGGCAAAGTTTTTGGAGAAAACGGGGTTGGTAGGGGAATATTTATTTATACATTTTCATTGCTTAGTGGGTTGCCAGGTTTTGTCCAGTGAAGATGTTCCAGGAGATTTTCAAAATGCTCTCTGGTATGTGCATCAGAGACGTTAGCTGTGTGAAAGTGATGCTTGAAACTGGCACTGGGTCCTAGCCTTCTTGCGGTTAAGAGTGAGGAGTGTGTTTCTATACGGTTTGGGGATGGGTGGGGGGATGGGGTATGCTGGAAGTACATGCCTGGGGGGGGGAGGCACAGGAGGGGACACACAGGAGGGGACATGCAGAGATTGTGGTTTCAAAACTGTAGAGTGCAGTTTGTAAGTTTGGAGAAATGAGCTAGAGAGAGCTAGTTTTTTTTTAAAAAAAAACCTTCCACCCCCTCCCCTCAGCACTCCCTCCAAAGGCCCTCCCTCCAAACACATGCACGTGTGCTGATCAGAGTACTGGAGAGAGAGGAGTGCAGCGCATCACATCTCACAGGCATAAAACAAAACACATTATCATAATGAACATAAACAACCAACATAGCTATAGTTTTTATTTACAGATATGGGCTATAGCAAGCATGATATCATTGGCAGTACTGCTGGCTAGGTAGTGGTAGAGTTAGCATTAACTGGCTGCAGTATCAAAGCTTTAAAAAAAAGTGAGGAAGTTAGTGATACTGCACAACCAAACTTTATTTTCAGTTAAATATTTTTGCTGTAGCACATTCCACCAATAACGTTTGTCGATGAATCAGCTGCAAGTAACTAAGTTACCTAGCTAGCAGCTACCTCGCTACTAAACAATTTATTTCTGTTTTCATCAGTGACGGACACATTCCAGCAGAAATCCAACAAACTCTGCGACACTTTTGAAGCCCATGAAACATCTCAGCTCTCACCATCGCTGAAAAACCAAACTGATGTTTACTCTTCTCTTGTCTCTTGCTCAGTTCAGTTCCTTTTTCAGTTCCTTTTTGGTGAAAACCTTTTCTTCTCCAGTCTTTCTTTTTTTGCTTCTATTAAATCAGTATAAGCCATTGTAGGCAAAGGCAGAACTGGTGATTTGGGCAGATTTTTCTCTGCCATTCTTGTTGTAGTTGCGTAACCTTTCTAGAATATCTCAACCTATTATTTTCCTACTAGCTGGCTAGCGTTAGCATCATCTCTGCAGTACCTCTGCTCTACTCTCATCTGTGTCGGCCTGCCCTGCCTGGTCTGGCTGCTCTGTGAACGCACAACAGGATTGACAGGCAGGTGGGGAAGCCTCCTTGCAGACGGCTGTCCTCCTTGGTTTTTAAGATTCAGGCAGCGGTGAAATTTGGAGTGGCTGATTTCAGCTTTTAATTTATCTGTTGGGATGTGAAGGAAATTTAACCAAATGTGTTTTTTGAAACAAACTTACAGACTTCATCTTTAATGTGTGCATTGTCCTGTTTGTTTCTTATTATGGCAAAGCCTTTGTCATGTGTTTGAGGTTAGAAAGGTTTCAGGTTTGAGGTTTTTCTGCCAAAGCTTGGGTCTTTGTGTACTTAATGTATTTCTTCAAACCTGTCTGAAGCACATTGGTGTCAGATTGAAAGAGATTCGACATTCAGTGCAAGAAACAGCTGACTTTTTGCTTGCAGTGAATACATAAGCTTGCATTAAATTTAGCTGAAAGGTCATTGTGTAGTGTGTGCTAGTGTGTGTGTATGTGTGCTAGTGTGGGTGTGTGTGTATTGTGTGTAATGAGCAGTGTACAAGCTGGTATTACTTATAGTTGGACGGCCGGTGCAGCTGCCGATCTCATACTCCCCGCATGTTCCCAGCCAAAACCAGGCTTTTCTGGGTATAATTTGATATAATTTAGTAGTTATTTTTGCTTTAAAAAGGCCCCAGTGTGGAGCTGGTTTCAACTGTCAGTTCCAGCCCATATCCTACAGTGAGTGGTTTTGATTTAAAAAAGAAACCATATTCTATTTCATGGATGTAACAGCCATTCTTCTGCAGCCTGGACGCGAGCTGTAATTTCTCCCCTGGGGCCGAGGGAATCGTCTCGGTTGTGCCATCATGGAGTGGCGTTTGGGTTCAGAGTTCACAGGGTCTGATTGGCTGAAGTGGCATTTGGGTTCAGAGTTCACAGAGTCTGATTGGCTGGAGCGGCGTTTGGGTTCAGAGTTCACAGGGTGTGGTATGCTGGAGTGGCGTTTGGGTTCAGCGTTCACAGGGTCTGATTGGCTGAAGTGGCGTTTGGGTTCAGAGTTCACAGGGTCTAATAGGCTGGAGCGGCGTTTGGGTTCAGAGTTCATAGGGTCTGATAGGCTGGAGCAGCGTTTGGGTTCAGAGTTCACAGGGTCTGGTACGCTCACTGTGAAGCAGCACTTTGTGGTGTGGATCATAGAGGCTGTGTTCAGGTCATACCTTCGCTTGGAATCATTGCCATGTCTTTACCTGTCCTGGCTTCTGCTGGGGGGAAGGAAGGGGGGATGTGGGGGGTGTCTCGGGCACACCAAGGCACCATGACTCTGTGGCTGGGACCTGATTGGCTAGTGCCATAGGCTAATGGAAAAATAATGGGAAATTATTCAATTCCCTCATTCAAAATGTAATTTAATCAATTTTGTATTCTGTGTTAAATTGTATTTTCTTGTTAAAAGGAAGGACTTGTCTTAGGGAAAGACTGATGTACAATGTACAAAATTTTTCCTGTGTGTGCGTTTTCTTCCTGTGGTCTAAACGTTATTAGGGAACTATTTAGGGCTGTGTGTGTGGAGATGCAGTGTGTCGGTCCTGAATTAGACTAAATGGCTCATTTATGCTGACGAGTGGGAGGGCTGGCTTGGGTCGGTGGGGACTCAATGACTTTTGGGAGCAACAGAAAAACAGTATATCTCCCAGCAGGCAACTGGTGCAGTCAAACAAACAAGAATTTTACATTTGAAGCGAACAACAGAATGACAATAATAATTTCTTCTGTTTGCCTTTCTCATATTTACAAGTTGTCTTCCATCTTCCTAGAGGAAAGAAGCAGCTCTCACCTGATTGGCTGTGTGAACTGGTGGGTGTGGCACCATGGTAGCGACCTCCCCCTTTCCAACCTCCCGTGGAGCTGAGATTCACTGCGTGGTTAAATGATGTGAACCTCAGCTTATAACTACTAAAACAATCTTATTATGATTAATATTGACCCCCCCCCCCCCCCATTCTTATTTTGGGAGGGTTACCTCTGGTGTAACTATGACTTGATTTAAGTGGTTTTTCAAAAATCGTCATTCAGTTTGATTTTACTGTTATAAATATCCCTGACACAGTTGCCATGGCTTGTCAGCTACGTTGACTTCTTTTGATGCGGTCGACAACTCTGCTCAGTGCCTTGTCTTGAGAAATAATCTGCGTCTTGCAGGGTATACTTAACATGGCTGCCGCTGCTGTATAAATACGGGCAGGGCCTGGTTACATGGCCAATCTCCCTTCGGGTTTATTTTAAGAGACCTCGGAAAGCCCTGATTTTGTCTGGGCCTTCCTGACGTTATTCCCTTTTTCCACCCGTCGAGTTTCGTCTTCTAATTCACGAATCCTGCGGTGCGGGCGGATGAGGGGGCGCTGCTGGCCGTAATTGGGTTTAATGCCATGTATCATGGTTGGACGTGGAGACGGATTACGGCAGAGGAAGAGCACTTTGACTCGCGGTCTCCGCGGTTTTATTCGACAGCGCCGAGCTGCTTTACGAGAACCACGTGAAAGAGACGGACGGAGGAAGCCAGTCCAGAGACCGCAGGGACCGAACCCTAAACCCTGCACCCTACAGGAGGGACAGGTGCACCTCAGAGAGTCTGAACTCCCGACACGCTCGTATATAATTCACGTGTATTTATTCTGTGTTTCACAGGAAACAGTGTACAGGTTAAAAGTCAACAGTTAGAGTTAGCCATTAAAGTACTTAAAAGTACATCCATAGCCCATGGGCAGGCAGAAAAAAACAGCAGTGAAAAACTGTTCCTTTTCCTTAAACATGACAGTGTCAGTTTCCCCTGGTTTCTCGTCGAGTGCTTTTTTTAGCGCACCAGGGGAAGATAAATGCGCGTTTTCCTGTTGCACCTCGCGGACTGTCAGAAACCAGTGGTAATGGGGCAGAACAGGGAATGATGATGTGTCTGAAACTTCGCGGCCATACTTTGCCTGCTCTCTCTTTTTAAGCGGGGACGTTTTGTTTCAAAGCGCCCGTCCCATGTGAGTGCTATCTCACCTGAGAAGACACACACAGCTCCTGGAGCTCAGTCCCTCAGTGCTGCTCGCTCTTCGGTGCATACCTGTTGTGCGCTGGATGCTTACTCCTGTATTTCAGCTAGTTCTCACGATTTATACGTAACCTGTGAAGTAAAGTGATCTACGAAGGGCTGACTGTGAAAGTTGTGCTGACAAAGCATAGCCTATTAAACTGTGTGTGTGCTCGCCTGTGTGTGTGTGTGCCCGTGTGTACCTGTCTGTAGTCTGTACATGTGTCCACTGTATGTCTTTGCGTATGTGTGTGTTTAGATTGGCAACATTTTTTGGCCAAAATGGTTGACGTGGATGTAGTGTTTTAGTTAATGACTTACCAAATTACGAAACTGTAGTGTTATAACTATAACTATAACTATTATATAACTATAATGTTACCTTGCATATGTGCGTGTGAGTCCTGTGTGTGTTTGAGGGGCTGTTGTGTACTGTGAGATATGTACAGACGGGTGACAAATTAAAGTAGAACTCTGGATAAATGAGTGGAGAAACATAACAAATGCAGGTGCTTCCTTACAGGTGTACTGGATGATACAATTAAGCAAGTAACATCCTATCATGCTCTATGGCATGTATAAAAATGCTGAGCAGGCCCAGCTGACCTCGATTTTGGATCAAGATGGCAAGAGGAAAAGATCTAAGTGACTTTGAAAGAGGGTTCATTATTGGGGCATGGATGGCAGGAGCTTCAGTCACAAAGACTGCTTGTTGGATTCTGTCGAGGGGGGGGGGGGGGGGGGGGTTCGCTTGGTAAAATCCTAATTACATTACATTGTTATGAAATGTTCTATTGCCATTCCATTTTAAATTTATACCGCTAGTTCTGCGATAGGGGATGAATAACGTAATTGCGAAAATAGCGTTATTTACCTTAGATAAACATTGGGTCGTGCCCCCCCCCCCGTGGTTGTGGCCCTAAACGGCCGCGCCATTATGTTTGAGAGAGGTCATTCGGCTGCGGCCGTGTTTCCGAACGCGTCCTGCCCTGCGTTGGAGCCGGAGGCGGCTTTTGGGCGGACTGCGGCGATCGCGACCGGAGCTACGGATCTGCGCAGGTCAGATCTCCGGAGCGGCGGTGCACTTATCGGGCCCGTGCGGTGCAGTTATGGTGAACCTCAGTGCAGTGATTAGGGCGAGGTGGCGGGAGAGCTCTTCCATTGCGCGAGCTGACAGCACGTAATTCAGAGAGATTTATTTACAAAGAAACGGTCGCTTATAGAAACCCGCGGCAGCCACACGTCCAAACGGCAGTTGCGCATTATCGCAGATGAACTCAGGCTCAGTATCGTTTCCTGTTTTTTTCCTATCTACAGATTAAGAATGGTCTGCCAGCCACTGCGTTTACATTACATTACTGCCATTTAGCAGATCCTCTTACACAACTGTCTTGCATTTAAAAAAAAAAACGTAGCTGTATATATACTGCAGTAATTTAGCTGAAGTACCTTGCTGTGGGGTAGAGTTGCAGTGACCTACCTGGGACTTGAACCCGAAGCTGAGGTTGAAAGCCCAGGTCCCTGCCCGTTATGCTCTCCCTGCCCGCTGTGCTACACTGCCACTTCCTCTCGCTCTGCAGTCGGCCAGCTGAGCTGCGCAGTCGCTGCACTGGAGCATCACACGTCACGCGCGGCTGCAGCTGCACAGGCTGCATGCAGGCACGTGATTGGCCAGTCCCTGTTGCGTGGTGAAGTAGGGAGTTCCGTGCCAACTGAGCGAGGGCACAGGTAATAATGCACCCCCCCTCCCCGAGGTGTGGCCGATCAGATGTGTCATTGCACCAGGAGTGCTTTTGCTGGACATGTCAGCAGAGACCCCTACTTCATTCACGTTGAATAAATTCATACTGGTGCCTAGTGCACACTTACAAGTTTACTGTTTCCACGGGATTAAGGGTGATCACATTTCAGTCAGTGGTGACAAGTTTACTGGTTCAATGGGATTAAGGGTGTTTACAGTTAAAAACAAAACCCCTATTTAACCCTATGCTGTTGCTGTCAAAGCACATTTTGTGTAATTTTGGCCTTACAGTTATTGCAGTTTGTGTGTGGAAAAGTACTTCCTGGGTTTCTGTCTGCATGCAGAGAAACGTTGTGACGATTGTGTCCTACGGATCACCATCAGCTATGCAGCATAGCGGAGCCCTCATCACGTGTTGACATCATAATTACACAAACTCTGCAGCGCTCACGTGACTGTGCAAGTATCTGTCCCCTGCACTTAAACCCCACCCACATCCAGCGCACACGTAAACACAGTGCTGCTCCCTCATTCTGCCCTGTCCCTCATTCCACCCTGTCCCTCTCTCCCTCTCTCCCTCTCTCCCCCTCTCCCTTCGTCTCTTCTGCTGTCTGACGAGCCCATACCATGTGAGGTCCGTCCTGTTTTTTCCCATGTTGTTCAGGACTTATGGCCTCTCAGTGACCGTGTTCTAAACCGGTATACAGGCCGTCGTTCAGGTTTACTGATTAGGAAAGCCTCGCTGTGTTTTTGGATTCAGTCTTTCAGTAACTGACATCCTTTCTCCATCTCTCCAACAATTTGAGCAACCCTGACGCTCTTTATATGAGAGCAGCGTGCATGTGTTTGTGTGTATGTGCATGTGTGTGTGTGTGTGCATGTGTCTCTGAATGTGTGTGTATGTATGTGTGTGTGTGTGTTTTTGTGATAAGAGTGTGTGTAGGTGTGTGTGTGCGCGCATGTGTCTCTGAATGTGTGTGTGTGTGTGTGTAAGTGTGTGTGGGGGGGGGGGGTGCAATTTCCAAGAAGCAGTGTGTGTGTGTGTGTGCATGTGTCTCTGAATGTGTGTGTGTATGTATGTGCGTGTGTGTGTGATAGAGTGTGTGTGAGTGTGTGTGTGTGTGTAGGGGGTGCAGTTTCCCAGAAGCAGTGTGTGTGTGTGCATGTGTCTCTGAATGTGTGTGTGTATGCGTGTGTGTGTGTGTGTATGTGTGTGTGTGTGTAGGGGGTGCAGTTTCCCAGAAGCAGTGTGTGTGGGTGCATGTGTCTCTGAATGTGTGTGTGTATGCATGTGTATATGTGTGTGTGTGTAGGGGGTGCAGTTTCCCAGAAGCAGTGTGTGGTTTGAGATCACAGATTACAGAGAGCCTGTGGAGTTGGTTTTTGGTTCCCTTTCTAACTTTGTGCCACGTGTTGGGACACAAAAGCTATACATTTAGTCCATTATTATCTCTAAACTTATTAATATATTTTCCATTATTGTCATCAGAGGCTAATAGGAAATCAGGGGTCACACATAAGGATTGCAGATAGGTGTTTACCTTCCTGTTCACTGAGCCTGAGTTTACAGTGGACTGGTTTTTATTACTGGTTTTTGGATTTTGTTTAAAACACACCTTCCGTTTGAAGGCAATACATTATTGTTTTCATTATTTATATTTCTGACAGAAACTTTCTTTCCTCCCGCATGGACTAGTCTTTGTTTTCACAAGATGGGCATGGTAGATGGGACATTTCTGCCTGCAGGTGTTTTGCTGAAAATACTAATGCAATCCTGAAACCAGACTGCAAGCTCTAAGTCCCAATGCATCCACCTAATTGTGCTAGAGTTCTCAGTAAACCTGTCTTGAAGCTTTCATTTTGATTGGGGAATATTTATAGTAATACTGCATGTAATTGTTTAAATGAGGATTCATTTAAAGAACACTGAAGAACAGTGATGTTTTATAATGTGTGTCTGTCTCCACCCTGCAGGTCAGTGTGTGTAAGTGCAGGTTGCCTGTGTGTGATGTTTTATAATGTGTGTCTGTCTCCGCCCTGCAGGTCTGTGTGTGTAAGTGCAGGTTGCCTGTGTGTGATGTATTATAATGTGCATCTGTCTCCACCCTGCAGGTCAGTGTGTGTAAGAGCAGGTTGCCTGTGTGTGATGTTTTATAATGTGCGTCTGTCTCCGCCCTGCAGGTCAGTGTGTGTAAGTGTAGCCATGCTGCCCCACTCTGTGCTCCTCCTGCTGCTGTGTGTGACCCGACTGCTTACCCCCTGCCCTGCCCTGCCCTTTGAGCAGAAGGGATTCTGGGACTTTGGGATGGACAGTGACATCGGGGAGCTAATGAAGATGATGAGGGATGAAGAGGAAGGGTCTGCCGTGGAGGAACTGCCCCATCCGAAACAGGAGTCCACCTGCCCCTTTGGGTGCCAGTGCCACCTGCGTGTGGTGCAGTGCTCTGACTTGAGTACGTGTGTGAGTGTGTGCATGTGTGTGTGTGTCTGTGTGTGCATGCGTGTGTTTGTGTGTGCGTGCGTGTGTGTACGTGTAAGTGTGTGTGTGTGTGAGCGTGTGTGCATGTGTGTGCATATGTGTGTGTGTTTTTGTGTGCGTGCGTGTGCATGTGTGTGTGTGTTTGTGTGTGCATGTGTGTGCATGTGTGTGTGTGTGTGTGTGTGTGTGTGTGTATATGAGTGAGTGGGTGCTTCATTGACATTAAAAGTTAATACTGTGTAACTGAGCAGAATTCATAAGTCCACCCTCCAGTTCAGTGAGTACACAGTAGCTCTGCCACACCCTCCCTTCCACGTGGCTGTGTGGACTCCGAGTCAACTGGCACCACCTTAATTATATACGGGAACGCTAACGCACACTCACACACACGGAAGCGCATGTGCACACACTCGTGTGCACACGGACCCTCGCAGAAAAACAACTGCATACATACATAATACCTAGATGCATACATGGGCACGCAAAAAAGACATATCTACACACAAACAGATGGACAAACTCAGGTAACGCGCACATTTGTGCACAAACACACTCGCGCAGAAAAATGTGCAAGTACACACTCAAACACACACACACACACACACTCGCACGGTGAATTGCAGCAGTGAATTGCCAAGCATTCCCCAAAATTGCAGCCTTTGGAAAAAACTTCACAATTTAAACAGCTGTAAACCTCAAATAGAACTCAGGAAAACAAACGCTTATTTTTCCTCTTTGTTACAGAATGACTAATTTTAGAACTTAACTAAATCAATAAAAAGTTAATTATAATAATCATGCAATAAGTTACAGACACTGTGAACTTAAAAAACAACATATTTTTCATTAGTAAAAATAGTATTTAGTACAATTAGTACAAATAGTATTTATGGCAAACTACCTACTACCCTACAAATAGTGTAATCTGTGTTACAATATTTTAATTATTTTGATACACTAACATAAATTCAAATATGATCTCCTGTGAATGAATGTGATTTTATAATACGTGTGCAGATTTTAAAGTGTATGACTCTATTTTCCTTTGAAACTGGTCATTTTCTGCATACTACGTATGGGATGTAAATCATATATGTCACGGTCTTAGAAGCTGTGCCATTTTCTTTGATGCAGGAGAGACTCAGATACAGACGGTCGTGCTGTATTTATAGACAGAGAGGGCGGAGCCTGTGCTGTTAATTTGAGAGGGAAACGCAGACGTGTCATGGCTGTGTGTGTGGCACGGTCACGGGGCGGCAGGAGGCACGGGTGCGGCTGTGAATCGGGCTCCCGCCGATCCCGCTGGAGTTCTGTGCCCAGTGTACTGACTCACTGACTCTGAACAGGCTACCCAGTCCAGCCGAATATAAGCCGGAGTGCTGTCCAATCAGAAGACATGACAACGGCAGTGACATCGTCAGTGACATCGTCACACTTACTTCAGCACGTGTAGCCTTTCTCTTATTTGTCATATATAGTATAAATAGTCAAACGTCAAGTCTCACAAGCATACCAGCTTGTCTAGTAGTTGCTTCATATGAAAACACAGGGTGACATGTCTCCCTTTCTCTCCTTAAAGCTACATGTATGTACACACACATTTTTTTTGATTGATAGATTTGGCATATGTAACAATATTGCAATTTTGAGCATGCGATTATGAGTGTGTGTAGACATTATGTGGATTGTGAGTATGTCTTTGTGAGAGTGTGCTGACAGTATGGTGATTGTGTCTGTGCACAGACAGTGTGATGATTGTGACTGCACAGATAGTATAGTGATTGTGACTGTGCACAGACTGTATGGTGATTGTGACTGTGGACAGATAGTGTTGTGATTGTGACTGTGCACAGACAGTGTGGTGATTGTGAGTGTACACAGACAGTGTGGTGATTGTGAGTGTGCACAGACAGTATGGTGATTGTGACTGTGGACAGATAGTGTTGTGATTGTGACTGTGCACAGACAGTGTGTTGATTGTGTCTGTGCACAGACAGTGTGGTGATTGTGACTGTGCACAGACAGTGTGGTGATTGTGACTGCACAGACAGTGTGGCGATTGTGACTGAGCACAGACTGTGTGGTGATTGTGAGTGTGCACAGACAGTATGGTGATTGTGACTGTGCAAAGAAGTGTGGTGATTGTAACTGTGCACAGATAGTGTTGTGATTGTGACTGTGCACAGACAGTGTGTTGATTGTGACTGCACAGATAGTGTGGTGATTGTGACTGTGCACAGACAGTGTGATGATTGTGACTGTGCACAGACAGTATGCTGATTTTGACTGTGCACAGACAGTGTGGTGATTGTGACTGTGCACAGACAGTATGGTGATTGTGACTGTGCACAGACAGTGTGGTGATTGTGAGTGTGCACAGATTGTATGGTGATTGTGACTGTGCACAGTGTGGTGATTGTGACTGTCCACAGACAGTGTGGTGATTGTGACTGTGTGTATTTCTGTTCAGGTCTCACTGCTGTCCCGGATGGTATCCCCTCCGACACCAGGCTGCTGGATCTGCAGAACAACTACATCACTGAGCTGAGAGAGAATGACTTCAAGGGACTCAGCAACCTCTATGTAAGAGACGAGAAGAGAGAGAGTGAGAGAGAGACTCTCTTCTACTCCCTTCTTCACACCCTTCTACATTCACTCAATTCAATTCAATTAAGCATTATTGGCATGACGTATATATATATATATATATATATATATATATATATATATATATATATATATATATATATATATATATATATATATACATATTGCCAAGGCATGGGTACAACAAACAATAAACATACACTCCCCTCTGTGTTCACACATTCACACTTCCCTTTGTCCACCTAATTCCATGTCCTCCCTTGTTCAGGCCATTTCTCTCTCTCTCAATAGAGTGTTACAGTGATGATGTCTTTTTGTAGGCACTCTATTCATTGTTATTATCTCTCTCTCTCTCTTATTGTTTTTTTTTTGCTTCTTTTTTTGTTGTTGGGGGTGGGTAGGGGTGGCATTTGGGGTTTTATAAATAGGGGGTTGGGGTTGGTTTTTTAGGTAACTGGACAGTTTTTTGTTTCAATAAAAGAACATCTCTCTCTCTCTCTCTCTCTCTCTCTCTCTCTCTCTCTCTCTCTCTCTCTCTCTCTCTCTCTCTCTCTCTCTCTCTCTCTCTCTCTCTCTCTCTCTCTCTCTCTCAGGCCCTGGTTCTGAGGAATAATCAGATCTCCAGGGTCCACCCCCGGGCCTTCGCCCCCCTCCAGCGTATGCAGAAGCTCTACTTCTCCCACAACTACCTGACGGCCGTGCCCAAAAACCTGCCCGCTTCCCTGGAGGAGCTGCGTATCCATGACAACCACATCCGGAAGGTCCCCGAGGGCGCCTTTGGCAACCTGAGGAACATGAACTGCATTGGTTAGGAACCTCGTCACCACTCTTAACCTCCTCTTTATATGCACATCCTTCCAGAAGTATGGTGACAGTGGTGAACTTTCTTATTTTTGCTGTAAACTAAAGGCATTTCAATTTGAGATCAGAAAATGAATATGAGACAAAAGTACAGACAACCAGCTTTTATTTCATGCACATATGTTTTACTATATTACAGAAACAGCTGTTTGTGTTGATTCCCCTCATCATCACTCTAACTGTATGTGTCTATACTTGTCATGTCTCTAAATGAATCTCTGCTGCCAGAAGCACTCTGTCCTCCCCACCTCTGACCTCATCATCCTAACCTCATCATTATCCTAATTTCATCATCACAATAACCTCATCATCACACTAACCTCATCATCACTCTAACCTCACCATCACCCTAAACTCATCATCACTCTAACCTCATCATCTCTCTGACCTCATCATCATCCTAGCCTCATCATCACTCTAATATCATCATCATCCCAACCTCATCATCACTCTGACCTCATCATCATCCTAACCTCATCATCACTCTAACCTCATCATCATCCTAACCTCATCATCACTCTAACCTCATCATCACTCTGACCTCATAATCATCCTAATCTCATCATCACTCTTACCTCATCATCACTCTAACCTCATCATCATCCTAACCTCATCATCACTCTAACCTCATCATCACTCTGACCTCATCATCATCCTAACCTCATCATCACTCTAACCTCATTATCATACTAATCTCATCATCACTTTAACCTCATCATCACTAGAACCTCATCTCTGATTGAGTAAAAAGGTTTAAACATCACACAGAAGTTTTTATAGTGCATGTTTTGTCTTTTGAAGAAATGGGAGGAAACCCTCTTCAGAACAGTGGCTTCGAACCTGGAGCTTTTAAAGGACTCAAGCTGAGCTACCTTCGCATCTCTGAGGCTAAACTGACTGGGGTTCCCAAAGGTACTTTGCTCACCTCCTGGGGCTAAAGGACAGTGGCTCACCCATTTATCCATTTGCTGATTCCCTCATTTATTTATTTATACATCCTCTCTCTGATGGCAACCTTCTGGTACGACATCAACATTCCCCACAACATACACACTGCCTCCACCAAGATAATTACTTGATAATTAGAACATCTGCTGTTAATGATACATTGTCTAGAAAGGTCACTTGTAAAATATAGGTGCCCATTTTTCCTCTCTTTCTGCCTCTCTCCACAGACCTCCCTGAAAGTCTGAATGAGCTTCATTTGGACCACAACCAGATTCAAGCCATAGAGCTGGAGGACTTGAGCCGCTACAGAAACCTGAACAGGCATGTCCGGGTCCAGGTGTACCGTGTACCATCATGACATGCTAGAGAACCAGGGGAAATACTGTCAAGTGAACCTTAAAATGCCTGTATTAAAAAAATGCCATTTTACCAACCATGTTTTTTGAATCACCCAAGCTGAATTTTACTTCTGACAAAACCTAAAGTCTTGGTATCTGATTATCACTGCCTTCATATTCAAGGCCATGAGTTATGATTATTCATGAATTATTCATGAATTAACAGATAAAAGGAAACAATGTTTTTTTTTTTTTTTTTTTTTACATCTCATGTCTTTTTGGCTTGTACTATGTGGAAAAGGTGAGTTTGGAGTTTTGATTTGTCAATGGCTGCTGTTACAACAGTGACGCCTACAGGAACATTTAGTTTAGAAAGCTGCTTGAAACTGACCATCTGGTGAGTCTATCATTGTGGCTAGTGGTTTAGGAAAAAAGAGGCAAAGCTAAAGAAACATAATTCAGACAGTTAACAGAAATTAAATAAGAATAATAAGAATAAGGTAGCAAAATCCAGAATATTTATTTTGGTGATTCGGTGAGCAGGAATGTTGAATAACACAGGAAATTCAATCATTTATGTTTTACATGTCTGCATTTAGCAGACACTTCTATCCAGAATGACTTACACTGATTACATTTTCACATACAACCCATTTATGCAGCTGGATATTTACTATAGTAACTCTGGTAGACGGCCTTGCTCTGGGATACAGCAGTGGCACCCCCTCTGGGAATCCAGCCTGAAACGGGTGATAGGCCCAGTTCCATTACATTACTTTACAGGCATTTAGCAGACGCTCCTATCCAGAGCGACTTACACAACTTCTTACATAGCATTTACGTTACACTGAAGCAATGCAGGTTAAGTGCCCTGCTCAAGGGTACAACAGCAGTGTCCTGCCCAGGAATCGAACCTGCGACCTTTGGGTTTGAAGACCAGTTCCTTACCCATTATACTACACTGCTGCCTGTATAGTTCCCTGACCAAATCTTTCATGCCCATGTTTGTGTGTGTTTGTGTGCCTCAGACTGGGCCTGGGCTTTAACCACATTCGGAATATTGAAGCCGGCAGTTTGCATTACCTGCCTTACCTGAGAGAACTGCACCTGGACAATAACCGACTCAACAACGTCCCTGCAGGCCTGCCAGAAATGAAGTACCTCCAGGTGAGCTGGGTGGGGTAGCAGGTTAGATTTGGTGGCTGAGGCAGCAAGTAGGTGAGCTGGGCGGGGCTGGTGGTGAGCTGGGCGGGGCAGCTGGTGTGCTGGGTGGGGCAGCTGGTGTGCTGGGTGGGGCAGCTGGTGAGCTGGGCGGGGCTGGTGGTGAGCTGGGCGGAGCAGCTGGTGTGCTGTGTGGGGCAGCTGGTGTGCTGGGTGGAGCAGCCATTAACAGTTTGTCTTGTGTTCTCTGGCTCCCACTTATTGTGTCTTACTTGGCTGCAGGTGGTGTATCTCCATGCCAACAACATCAGCCGCATCGACATCAACGACTTCTGCCCCCTGGGGTTTGGCATGAAGAGGACTTTCTACAACGGCATCAGTCTCTTCTCCAACCCCATTAACTACTGGGAGGTGCAGCCCGCCACCTTCCGCTGCGTTAGCGACAGCCTCGCCATTCAGTTCGGCAACAACAGGAAGTAGGGGGGGGGAGAGAGAGAGGGAGAGAGAGAGAGAGAGCAAGAAAGAGTGCAAAAGACAGAAGAAAGGGAGGGAGAGCAAAAGACAGAGACAAGCGAGAGAGGAGAAACTAAATTTCCACAATTCAAGGTTTAAAAACACACGTGTCAAGCCTCACAGAGGGAGTATTGGTGATGGAGGAAGAACTAGTGTCTTGTGATTTTTTATCCATTTCTGTGAAATTTACAGAAAAACAGAAACGTGAGGAAATTGGGAGGGGGCAGAGATGTTTAACTAAACAAAAATGGGAGGATGTACCAAATGCTCAGTGATATGAACAATCAATCAATGATTGTGTTCTGTTATAGAGAGAAAATCATTTTGATTTGTCCAAAGAAATTAGTGGTGTACAACTTATGGTGGCTCCACCAATTATGGGGGTCATGAAACCTCACTCTCCTATCACTATGGAGAACTTGTGTCCTCTCCATCCTTTAAATAACTTTTTTTAAATGATTATTTTCTTTTGGTCAATGCAGTCATACCCCGTGAAAACTGCATTTGTGATTCCCTGTTCCACCTAATCAAACTGACAACCACACACAACATTCAGAAACTTGTCATTCCAGAAAAGCATTACAGATTTATTCATTTAACAAATTCTGCTGTGACACTTTTTTCCCCCATAAACCTTTTAATGAATACTGTTGCTGTTGTGTTCGTTTTTGTCACTGTTGTTATAGTCTTGAAATGATCACCATTGTTATTAGAATTATAAATAGCACAATTGTTATTAATGATTTTGCTATGGCAAAATTTTGCTCATCGAGGAACTCTCATGAAAAGGAGTGCTCGAAAAAAAAAGCATTTCATCACTATTACTGTCAACTTTTCTTAAAGCATTGTGTTTTGGTGAAACACTTTGAAAATGACTTCATTTTTTATTTTTGCAAACAAATTTATTTCAGAGAGGGGTCCGGGGTAGGGAGTGTCAGCTCCTAGGTGAAGGAATGGAATTAATAGCTAGGCTAACGTCCGATGTCCTGGGACTAAGCAACGAGACTCATCTCCCAGGACTCATTTGCTTTTAAGTACTGCAGAATTGCAGAAAATAATGCCTGACTTGTGCTGTAATGAAAGTAGCAGATACATATTTTTCATTAATTTGCTGAAAATGCTTTTCCCTTGTGGATGACTGGCTGTACGCTTTTTTATGTTGAGGATCACAGACCCTTCTGCAAACCCTGTACCCTGCCATGTTTTCAATGTTTGTCTTTTCTGTTGCATGTGAAAATAAAGATTCAGCTTCAGTTCAGCAGCAGAATGAAGGGATCTGCCTGCTTGGAGAAAGACAAAACAAAACAATGAATACTCGAGGTTAGAGGTTGTATCCCAGTCTTGATGACATCATTGGATTTCAGACCTATCTTCACACTTAATGTCATTTGTCTAATAGAAGCCAGAGCAAGGTGCTTAAGGATGTTCAGTCATACCAGCCCTCTAGTACGGGCAACATACACTCACATACACATAGAAACAATGGCCTGAGATCCCAGTGGACCATAACTGTCCTCGACCACTGTGCACTACCAAAACTACGATTTGCATTTTAAACGTTTTCAACAAATCGTTTAACATTTGGGCAAACATGAAAACAATTTGAATTTTAGACACGTTTTTTTGCGTTCACTCACTAATTTCCATACTATTCATGAAATTGTGTATTAACAAGTTCCTCGGGAGTATCCCATACAAACAGATATGTGAATAGTATACCCAACACTGATCAATAATCAGTAAACTTCCAAAACTCCTTGTTCATTTAACTTTCTGAATCTCCAAAGAATATTTAAAATGTGAATGCAATGATAAATCGGTAAACAGAACAGATGAGAGTTGCTTGCTGTGTGAACACCCTGGGTTTATGTTGTCATTTGGTACACTCAATTCCTTTTAGGTAGAAAAAAAAACAAAACAAGCGATTCATTGGAGATGGGCAGAGGTGGGTAGAGTAGCTAAAACCTGTACTCAAGTAAAAGTATTGTTACTTTAAAATAATAATGACTCAAGTAGAAGTAAAAGTAGTCATCCAAATAATTACTTGAGTAAGAGTAAGAAAGTATCTCGTGAAAAGACTACTCAAGTACTGAGTTACTTCATATAATCTGATTTAATGTTGAAATAAGAAGAGCAAGATGAACGTAAAAATCTAAAGGTCCAAAATATAAAATTGTAAATGCTTGTCCAATAGAAATAAACAAAATATAAAATAGCCATGTGCAAATTCAAATATGGCCTAAATCATATCCCTTTAAATAAAACAATACACAGGAGGTTCGTCAGAAGAGGAGGATTTTCGCTTTCTGTTGGACTCTATTAAGTCTGTATACCCCGTCAGTTTGTTGGGGTGAACCCTCCGTTGACAGAAAAAATATCAATGAGGCTACAGGGATTTATCCATTAAAATAGTCTCATCATCACAACAAAGAGGAGCCTGCGCAAATTCAAACAGAAACTTTATATGTGGGAAACATAATGCTTTGTAGCACCATTATTGTACCTTATGATGCACTTCTCCACGATATTCCAAAGTCCCATGATGCCTTGCGCGGAATATGTGCAGAACTTCCGGTTTAGCGTAAACAAACGTTATGTATGCTATGCAATGTTCCGGCGCTCACGTCATGACTGTTGCATGCTTCACAAAAACTATTACACTACTAACTGATGCTTACATTACAATGTGAAATATCCACATTAATACCAGTAACCTATTTAAACACACTCAATTCAAAAAATAACGTATATAACCGAAGTATTTTGATTTGGCAATAATAGCCTACTTACCTAGCAATGATGAAATCTTATCTATGTTCAGTAGATGGAGACAAAGACCGTAAATCAACAGTGCAGTTCAATCCGCTTCTGTTTTGCTCCAGAAAACGATGTCAGCTAGGTCTATCAGCAAACATACGGCTTAGCTATGCCCAGAAGTCCTCATTAATAATAGTATTTTCCAAGAAATTACGAATAAACCTTGACCACGTTCCGTGCTGCGTCTTTTACTCTACCACAGAGTAAATGCATAAGTGAATGCGATGATAAGAAAAATTTCGGTTACGCTGACCTAAAAAAAGCTATTCCAAAAGCAAAATTAGACATGCTATATATCGTTAGAAAGCTTATACTCTCAGCTACTGAATAAATGAATTGTCAATCAAGCCAGACTGTACTAAAAAGGGCGACAACGCCATAACGCGTGTGGTATTACGCACAGCTATTTTGGAAGATACCCAGGCATCACAAATGCCCGTATATTTCACAAACGGATTGTCCAAGACAATAAATGACCACTCAGTCAAATAGTTAGCTATCCACAGTCAAAACTAACCTACAACTTACCGCCACATATTTTCTCAAGTTCGAAGTTGAGTTCTTGTAGGCTGAAATGTCCACATTTCTAGGCAGACAAAGAAGGCAGCGCATAATGTAACTACTGTTTTTGGTAGTCTTTAAGTAAAACGTAGTTTGAACGTGAGGCCAGGGGTGTTCTGCCTCCTACGAATCACCCGCTGTTGTTTCAGCCATTGTTGTCGCCCACTCATCCTCATGTGTGCTGTGACTGGCTACGTTTGATTGGTGAAACGGAGTCATGTGGGGCTATGACAGCGCCAAAGCAAAGACCAGTCAGCCTCTTTGGCGGAAGTCTCTCTGAGAGAATGAAACGAACAGAACGTGCATTGAAAAAAAAATGGGTAAAAAATAAAAGTAACGAGCGGAATGTAGCCGAATATAACGGAGTAAAAGTAACATTTTTTCTTCACAAATATACTCGAGTAAAAGTGAAAAGTATGTTGCATTACAACTACTCTTACAAGTACAATTTATTCAAAAAGTTACTTAAGTAAATGTAACGGAGTAAATATAACGCGTTACTACCCACCTCTGGAGATGGGTCGCTGATCACTGCCAATGCCACGCCACGAAACATTTAACTTCAACTATTGAGCCCTCTGATTATCAACAGAAACATTTATTTTTTAAAGCAAAACTATTTACCAGAGGTGCGTATGGGAGAAGAAAGTAGGATAAAAGTCCTGCCATGTTTTTCTTCAATTAGTCCTACTTCCTGGCTGACGTATTGTGTTAATTAGCAAGTCCAGGTGACTGGAAAAAAAATATTGGGGGGGGGGACTTTTACTTTCTGAACCTGGCTTTCCACCTCTGTTTTACTTTCAGCTTGAATTTATCTTTCCGAAAGGAATGTTTGAATTTCTTGTAACTCGTCAGTTGAGATGTGGGCTTGTTTTTGTTCACGGGAGCGTTGGATAGTTAGGTTGTTTTTTTTTTCAAACACAGCGCAAAAAGCTATTTCGGGAATTGCATCGTGCTGTCTTGGCAGTCGAGTCATTGTGCATGCAGGTCACAAAAGTGACCACTTCGCCGCGAATTTATGTGACGCATCTTATCCCTGCGCGTACATGTCTAGTCCAAGGCAAGCCTTTCCCCCATATACTTCAAAGAAGCAGGTGTAACAGATAAACAGATGAGTTAATAAGTTGGAACGATTCACGTCCTGTGCTAGACTTTAGAAAGGGGGAACTACTTTATACTTTCTGGCATTCACTTAGCACACCCTTCAATTTGCCCCTCAGTAAGATGGCGGCCGCAGGGTACTGCAACTACTTTTAGTCAGAAGCAGGAACAGCTACGTCGGGGCTTGGGTGGTGGAGTCGGAACATCTGTGTCCTTGCTGCAAGAACAGACGTGTTTTGTGCAGAGAAACGATGTGATTTTTTCCAGACGTGATTCAACAGTTTGGCATCAGAACGTAACGGTGAGTTTCCCGTTGGTAGCGACTGAAATGTTGCGAACGTTGAAGGAAGAAAGTGAGAGCTAACAACTGTTGGGTAACGTCAGAACATCAAACAGGTTCCCAAATACTCACAGCGACGCAAAACCTTATAAATGCCATTTCAGTTGAACTAGCTAGACTGTTAGTAGACTTCATTAATTACAACATAAAGAGTTGAACACAGCACCTCGTTAGCTAGCTAGCAAGCTAAGTAATATTCAGAATCATCCTTCAAGAATGTCTCGCTAACATTAAGTTGCCAAATACATTACGTACACAGCGCCAGGTAAAGCTATAGAAAGTTGATCATCCGTAGACCAGTCATTTTCGCAATAATTTTATCTTTCGAAGAGCGTAGCTTATTTTAGCACTGTATCTAAAGCTGGATGAAAAATAAGTCTGCTGACGTTACAGCTGTCTATTCAGCTACGCTGTGTGCCACCGCACACCAAATATTTTGTTTTCAGGAATGAGTCTTTTATTTGAGTATGAGTCTTTAATAAATTTGATGTCCTGTCTATAATGAACCGATTGAGGTTAGTTACGCAGCCTACAACAGTTGGACTATCTGCCCGTGGTTCAGTTTCAGGACCTCCCGCATGATTACAGACCCCTAAGTTCATTGGAGTAGCACGTGTTGTCAGCAGGTGCCTAGTAGGCTATCTAATTCACCTTAATATCCAAAAGGCTCAAATTCCCGCATCATCAGTTGGCTTCCTTACAAAATTTCCAAGACTTTAAATTTTTTATTATTTTTTTTAACCATACTTCCATTTAAAGTTTCACAATCTATCGTTACTTCCCCTATATTTTCAAAATCCCCTTAATTTGGGGAGAATCTTCCCTTCTCTCTTCCCTGTAATAAGAGGGAAATGGTTGCTTTCCCCGTTACGCGTGATTGCGTCAAGATAAATGAGAGAGAAGTGGCGGGTGAAACAGGTGTGGGCAATTCCAGCTGAAAGCGGAATCTCTGTTGGAGGCCCGACTGGTTTTGCTCAAGGTCATTCTCCATTCGTACTCCTCATACGAAGTGCAGGAGAGATTTGATCAAATCTACATGTGCACATACTGCTTTGCAATAAACACAAATGGAGGGTGGCAGTGGTTAGGGAGTAGTTTTCGTTTTTCTGCCCACTCTGTGAACTACGCTGATTCACTCCTGTGAATGAGTGCAGTTGGACACACCCCACAGTCTGCGGCTGTTGCTGGTGCTTATACAAACATCAGATGAAGGTATGATTCAACTAAATAAATAATTAAGAGCTGAGGTTGGCACAAAATCCTGAAACGGATCGGCCCTTGTTGTGGGGTGTTCGCCAGAATATCATCCAGTTCACACTTTAAATCTTTGCTGCTGTATAAAGCGTCAGTTGTGTCACCAAGACAATAGGTCAGTTTGCAACAAACCTTATTTTTGTGGTTGTACTTTAGGATTACATTTAGACTAAGATGGTAGCATAGGTTGCTGATGGGAATTCACATGAGAGTTAGCATGATCACTCAGTGCAAACAGTGTTTATTTAAGTTGGTGTTGCAGTGTAATACACCTATCGAGTCTTCTTAACATGGCTTTAATAGGGATCCACATCATTAGGTTATCATTTTAAATTCTGGGCTCAGTCAGTTGATTTGTAAAGAGTACATTCTGATGACAGCCTGTATTTCTTTTATTATTTATTTTATTTTGCTCAGGAACAAAATTTAAAAGCAGCAAACAAACTTGAATAAAAACATGCAGGGAAAATTTTTTTAAAAAAGGGAAAAAAGCCCAAAGGGGTTTGTACGAGGTACTTAAAGAAATGAACTTCTGAAGCAGTTATCACAGACATATCAACAAAGCAAAAAGAAAAGCAAAAAGGGGTGATATATTAAAAAGTTGATAACGGTGGGAGGAAATTGAAGTAGGACATTGATCGGTTATTGTGACAGGAAATGGATTTCGGCCAATTTTTTGAAGGTGACAAGACTATTGTAGTGTTTCTGATTTTGGGGCAGACAGTTCAAATGAGAAGGTCCTCTGTGTAACTGTAAATGCCTGAAGGCATAACGAAGTCTTTAAAAAAGCCGCATGGAGGTCATTTGAAGGTCCTGAGGAGCGGTGATGGATCTGAAAGTTGGAGCTGATGGTGGCCGGTGAGTATGTTTGTGATTGGGAAAGGGGCGTCTGCGTTCCCCGGAGGAGGCCCGGTTTTAGGGGTGACTGCTGTGTTCCTGCAGATGGGGCCATGACCGCGTGGGTGCGAGCGACCGGGTCCCGGGACGGCAGGCCTTGACCCTTGACCCCAAACTGGCCCTGACTCCACCCCATCCCGCTGGACCGGGGTCGAGGTACGAGCGCAGTGCTGCTCTGGGCTGGGATGGTATCGCACGTACGGTTCCACAGCACAGCACTGACTCAGCCACTGAGTGTGTCACTCCAGTGGGTTCGTGCTGTGCTATGACCTTCGCTAAGCTACAGTGCGTTCTTTCAGTCCCCAAATCTGCCAATCACATCAGGTCCCCAGTGTTGACACTAAATATCCATCGTGTGGGAAATGCAGTTTTTGGAAAAGCTCAGACGAAGGCCCACTGACCGAAAGCTCAGCTTGTTTTTACACTTAAATGAGGTGACATTGTGCAAGTATTCAGTGTGCGTGGATCTTTTAGTTATCGTTGTAATTATCTTCTATCGCACCTGAAGTCATTTGTTTTTGGATGTGCGAGTCCTTTTTTCAATTTGGGGAAAATGCAGGTATCAGCGTTGGTCAATATTCAGCCTGTATGTTCTCTATTTCCCCCGTTCTGTGTTATTTTTAATGACCCCGCCCCTCTCTTCCTGCCCATCCCTCCGCCCACCCTCCCGCTCGCCCGCTCGCGGTCCAGCTTGGGGCGACATAGCTCAGGAGGTAAGAGCGGTTGTCTGGCAGTCGGAGGGTTGCCGGTTCGATCCCCCGCCCTGGGCATGTCGAAGTGTCCCTGAGCAAGACACCTAACCCCTAATTGCTCCCAACGAGCTGATTGGTACCTTGCATGACAGCCTTTCACTGTTGGCCTGTGAGTGTGTGTGTGAATGGGTGAATGAGAGGCATCAATTGTGAAGCGCTTTGGATAAAAGCGCTATATAAATGCTGTCCATTTACCATTCAGCTCCCTGCTCGGCTCTGTGTGCGGGGGCCATGCAGTTTGGGCGGGGGCTGGACTCCCCCTGCGCGCTGGTTCTGCTGGTGGGGCTTCAGCTGGCCTTCCTGCTCTACTTCTCCCTGGGAGGCTTCGGCGGCTTTGGCGGCCTGGCCTCGGTGCTGGTGCGCTCCGCCCAGCAGGAGTTTGACTACTCGCGCCCTCACGACGTCTACACCAACCTCAGCCAGCTGGGGGCGCTGCCCTCACCGGACGCCAGGGCACTGGAGTACTGCCCCCTGCTCTCCCCTCTGCTGGGTGCGTGTGTGTGCGTGTGTTTGTGTGTGTGTGTATGCGTCTGTATGTGCGTGTGTCTGTGTGTGTGTATGTGTGCGTGCGTGCGTGCGTGCGCGCGTGCGCGCGTGCGCGTGTGTGTCGGTGTGTGCGTGCGTGCGCGTGTGTGAGCGCATTTGTCTGTGTGTGTTTCTGTGTGTGTGTGTATGCCTCTGTATGTGCCTGTGTCTGTGTGCATGTGTGTATACGCGCTTTCCCATGACCGTGAGTGCGCACGTGTGTATGTGTACGTGTGCATGTTTTTCTGTGTGTGCATGTGATATCTGTATGTGCGTGGTTCTGCAAGTACTGTAGTACTCCTGTAAGCTGTGTGGCTGTTCATGGTGCACCTCAGCCTCTTGTTCCTCAATCTACCTGCAGTGCGATAATCACAATGACTTCTCTGGTCTGCTTGCTGAGTTTATTTTCACATGGAGTTCAAAAGAAAATGAGATTGTTTCACAAGGAGAGTGTACTTTTGTGACGTTTACCTTTTGTAGTATCATTAATCAGCATTAATATAGTTTTTCTCCATTATTCGCTGTCTCCCGTCCTTGATGACCGCTACTGCTCAGTGACGTTATTCTTGCGCCCCCTGCAGTGGGTCCTGTGTCAGTGCGCCTTTCTTCACCCCCCTCCATGGATGAAATTCGGAAGAGGAACCCCCTGGTGTCTCCCGGGGGCCACTGCCGCCCCCCCAGCTGCGAGTCCCGCCACCACACGGCCATCATCATCCCGTACCGGGACCGGCTGCCCCACCTGCGCTCCCTGCTGTACCACCTGCACCCCTTCCTCCAGAGACAGCAGCTGCATTACGCCGTCTACATCGTCCACCAGGTACCCCCCCCCCCTTAACACACACAGCTCCAGCCTGGGGGGTCCACCAGGTACCCCCCTCCCCTCTGTAAAACACAGAGAGCTCCAGCCTGAGGGGGTCCACCAGGTACACCCCCATCCCCCCGTCTGTAAAACACAGAGAGCCAGGGGGGACCACCAGGTACCCCCCCACCCTCCCCCCCTTAAAACACACAACTCCAGCCTGGTAAGGGGCCACCAGGTACCCACCCCCCCCCCCCCCCCCGCCCCTGTAAAACACAGAGAGCTCCTGCCTGGCTGCCTAATACCCCTTTGTACTGTGCATACCACACCTGGGTCTGATACATACAGTTGCAAGAAAAGTTTGTGAATCCTTTGGAATTACCTGGATTTCTGAATTCATTACTCATGAAATGTGTATGATCGCATTTGATCGTGTAAGAACGTTTCCAGGAACATTTCGGCATTCATCTTTTTTTTTTTCCTTATCTGTTAGTGGCTGTTTCCCTATGCAAATCACGCAAACAGGATTGCTTATACAATTTTCTAACAGACAGCATTCATCATCTCATACAAAACGAAGGTCTATACGTGTCATGAATTTGTAGGAAAAAACGAACAAAAGTAAGAATAATATCGGAAAAGTTTTGTGAATGAGGCCAATTCTGTTTAAACTAATAAATACACAATAAATTGCACCTTTCGTGTCTTTATTGAACACATTGCCAAAACATTCAGGGTTCAGACTGGAAACAGTATGTGAACCCTTGTATTTAGTGTCTGGTAGGACCTCTTCAGCAGCAATAAACTCCAACAAATGTTTCCTCTAGCTGCCGATCAGACTTGTACAATGGTTAGGAGGAATGTTAGACCGTTCCCCTCGTACAAAACTGCGTCAGTTCATTGGCATTTCTCGGATATTTTTGCATGAACAGCCCTCTTCATGTCATGCTACAACATCTCAATTGGGTTAAGGTCCGGACTCTGACTAGGCCATTCCAAAACATGAATTTTCTTCTTTTTAAAGCATTTTGTCGTTGATTTACTTACGTGTCTTGGGTGATTGTCTTGTCGCATCACCCAACTTCCATTAAGCTTCAGGTGACGGACCGCTACCCTAACATTCTCTTGTAAAATATCTTGATACAATTTTCAATTCTTTGTTCCCTCAATGATTGCAAGCTGCTCAGGCCCTGAGGCAGCGAAGCAGCCCTAAAACCATTAAAACATTTTTTTGAATGTTTATTTGATAGGGACAGATATATTTAAACAGATTTTGTCAAACAATGTCCAATGCAATGTATCACAGCATTTATAGCATATGCTAATTTCCGATGCTTGTCCCTAGATGGGCTTTTCAAACACACACACATACAGCACAAAATCATATAATCATAAAATGCATACAATAAACTACTAGAGCATTATTATATACGTTAAAATTGAGTGAAGATATAAAATTTGATGAAAACCTAGCAATTCATAATCACATATGATTACACGACTGAATGCATTTTAAAAATTGCTTCAGTTTATACTTAAAATGCTCAAAATTATGGTTGGTTTTAAACTGTACAGGTAAAGAATTCCAGATGCTAACTCCCTTAATAGAAAAGGCTGTCTGGCCAAAAGAAGTTTTTCTATATGGAACTTTACAATTCCCCACACAATGCTTCACTGTTAGGATGAGGTTTTGGTGTTGGTGAGCTGGGCTTTTCCCCTCCAAACATAGCATTGTGCGTTTCTGCTAAAAAAAGAGTTCAACTTTTGTCTCAGCTATCCATAGAACTTTGTCCCAGAAGCGTTGTGGAACATCCAGGTGGTGTTTTGCAAACTTGAGATGTGCAGCAATGTTTTTTTTGAAGAGCTGTGGTTTCCTCTGTGGTATCATCCCCGTGAATACCATTCTTGTTTCGTGTTTTTTTTTATTTAGTGGACACGTGAACAGAGATTTTAGTAGGAGTTCTGCAGGTCCTTTGCTGTTAGCCCAGGGTTCTTTTTGACCTCCTTCAGCATCGCACACTGCTCTCTTGCCATGATCTTGGATGGCCAATTCTAGGGAGAGTAGCAACAGCACAGAATTTCCTCCATTTGTAGACAACTTGTCTTATTGTCCATTGATGAGCAGCCAGGCATTTATAAGCACGTTTGTAGCCTTTTCCTAGTTTATGCATTTCTACAATTCTTTTTCTAGGGTCCCCTGAAAATATTTTTGATCAGGGCATGGTTCGCGTGGACATGTTTCTTGAGAAGAGCAGACTCTGTCAGTAACCAAACTTTGTGTGCCTTTTTTTTATAGGGCAGGGCACCTCCAACACACCTCTCCTATCTCATCTCGTTGATCGGAACACCTGACTCCAAGTAGCTTTTGGAGAAGTCATTAGCCTAGAGGTTCACATACTTTTGAATGTTTAAATGATGCATTCAGTATGGACAAGAAGTACAGTTATTTGTCTGTTATTAGTTTAAGCAGATTGTGTTTGTCTGTTATTGTGCTTTGAAGATCAGAGCACATTTAGTGTGTAATTAATGGAGAAATCCTAGCAATTCTAAATCCTAGCAATTCTAAAGACATTTAGACATTTCCCAAACATTTTCTTGCAACTGTTTTTTCTTGAGGAAAAAAAAGAATAAAGTTGTGTAAGTCGCTCTGGATAAGAGCGTCTGACAAATGCCTGTAATGTAACTGTATTTGTTTTGGATTCAAATACTTTTCTGTGCTCTGTTGATCTTGCCTGGTGCAACTGAGCCAAAGCATCAGAAGGCTGGGTTTACACTTTGTTATTATTATTTCATGGCTCAGTAGCATGTGGAAAATTAGTTGAATCCAAAACAAATATGTATTTGAGCCAGGTATGGTACATGCATGTGTTCTACATATTATTTGTCCATTGCTGTATTTCTTCCATCTCTCTTCCTCCTTCCCCCCCTCATTCTTTTCACTCTCTTTCCCTCACTCCCTCCCTCCCTCTCTCCCCCTCTATCTCTCACTACCCCTCCCTCTCCCTCTCTCTTTCCCTCCCTCCCTCCCTCTCTCTCTGCAGGTGGGGAACTCCACTTTTAACCGGGCGAAGCTGCTGAACGTCGGGGTGCGTGAGGCCCTGAGGGACGGGGACTGGGACTGCCTGTTCCTGCACGACGTGGACCTGCTGCCTGAGAACGACCACAACACGTACACCTGCCACGCCCAGTCACCCACCCACCTGTCCGTGGCCATGGACAAGTTCCGCTACAGGTGGTCTTTGTGCAGTTTGAGCGTGCTCGCTTTCTAACCACGGTCTGTTGAATTAGGGGATGATGGAGCAAAGGGGTTAAACGCCTGTCGAATCTTACTATAATTTATTCTGAGTGGCAATTACCCGCTGAATTTAATTTTTCAAAAACCCTCCTGCCCACTAGTGGTGTGGGTGCAGCGCCCACAGAATGGGGATAAAGGAAATTATTAAAAAATGGCGTACAAACAAGCCGCAGATCCATCATCAGCGCCTTAAAGGTTATATTGACGCCTTATAAGCAGCACCACACCAGAGGGTACGTGCTGTTATGGTGTGTATCTGCACGGGTGTGCTGCAGTCACACACACACACACACACACACAGCATAACAGCAGGTACCCTCTTGTGTATCTGTAAAACTGTTGCATAAACCATTTTTATGCAACAGTTTTACACTGCATTAAAAATGATATAAAATAGCAAAGCGTGGTCTTGTTTTTAATTTGGCTCCGCAAATATGGTCCCTACAGCTGTACAGCTGTTGTCAGCCAGTGCTGTGAACAAATGCAAAGACTGACTAGCTAGCTGGCTAACAAGCTGACTCACAAATCTATCGGCCGTGTTAACACAGCTGTAAGAGAGTGCCACTGTTGGTTGTCGTGTACATTGAGGAACTGTACACTTCCCTTGATTGTACAGTTGTTAAAGTAGGAGTCCGGGGCAGGAGTGGTAGAAAGTCCAGATTAGCTTGTTGGGTTTGACTGGCGTTTGACTGGCGGTGTGCTAGACTCTCTGCAGATTGTTATGATGCTGCTGTGTCTCTTCCTGGATATGTAGAGGGTTTTTAGGGAGGCACTGGATTTGCAGTTAGAGTGTGCAAGATGGCCGCCAGCTCTGGCCTTACCCTGCTCCTGCTGTAACCTCACCTCCCAATGCCCACAGGTTGCCATACCCGCAGTACTTCGGAGGCGTGTCCGCAGTGACACCTGACCAGTACCTGCGAATGAATGGCTTTCCCAATGAGTACTGGGGGTGGGGCGGGGAGGATGATGACATCGCTGCCAGGTGATCCTTACCGGTTTTTTTTTTTTTTTTTTTTTTTTTGTTTGTTTTGTTTTTTTCTCCCTCTGCTCATTTCGGCGTGTATGCATTTGCATATATTTGTTTGCGTGTGTGTGTGTGTGTGTGTATGTGTCTGTTTGTGTCTGTTTGTGTTTGTTTGCGTCCATTTGTGTGTGTGTGCATGCACGCGTGTTTGTGAGACCATAAGAAAATATGGGAGAATATCTGTAAGACACAAACAGGAGTGGAAAACATGACTTGGGTGGAGAACTGAAAGATAAATTGTTTCTGGAATCATTTCTTCCTGTCGTGTCACTGTAGGTGCTAAGACAGCGTCTGCTACAATCTCTATATAAATCCAGTGTCTGTTATACACCCTGTATTACTCCTCCTACACCCAGTGTCTGTTACACGCCCTGTATTACTCCTCCTACACCCAGTGTCTGTTACACACCCTGTATTACTCCTCCTACACCCAGTGTCTGTTACACGCCCTGTATTACTCCTCCTACACCCAGTGTCTGTTACACGCCCTGTATTACTCCTCCTACACCCAGTGTCTGTTACACACCCTGTATTACTCCGCCTACACCCAGTGTCTGTTACAAGCCCTGTATTACTCCTCCTACACCCAGTGTCTGTTACACACCCTGTGTTACTCCTCCTACACCCAGTGTCCGTTACACACCCTGTGTTACTCCTCCTACACCCAGTGTCCGTTACACGCCCTGTATTACTCCTCCTACACCCAGTGTCTGTTACACGCCCTGTATTACTCCTCCTACACCCAGTGTCTGTTACACACCCTGTATTACTCCTCCTACACCCAGTGTCTGTTACACGCCCTGTATTACTCCTCCTACACCCAGTGTCTGTTACACGCCCTGTATTACTCCTCCTACACCCAGTGTCTGTTACACGCCCTGTATTACTCCGCCTACACCCAGTGTCTGTTACACACCCTGTATTACTCCTCCTACACCCAGTGTCTGTTACACGCCCTGTATTACTCCGCCTACACCCAGTGTCTGTTACACGCCCTGTATTACTCCGCCTACACCCAGTGTCTGTTACACGCCCTGTATTACTCCGCCTACACCCAGTGTCTGTTACACGCCCTGTATTACTCCTCCTACACCCAGTGTCTGTTACACGCCCTGTATTACTCCGCCTACACCCAGTGTCTGTTACACGCCCTGTATTACTCCGCCTACACCCAGTGTCTGTTACACGCCCTGTATTACTCCTCCTACACCCAGTGTCTGTTACACGCCCTGTATTACTCCTCCTACACCCAGTGTCTGTTACACGCCCTGTATTACTCCTCCTACACCCAGTGTCTGTTACACGCCCTGTATTACTCCTCCTACACCCAGTGTCTGTTACACGCCCTGTATTACTCCTCCTACACCCAGTGTCTGTTACACGCCCTGTATTACTCCTCCTACACCCAGTGTCTGTTACACACCCTGTATTACTCCTCCTACACCCAGTGTCTGTTACACGCCCTGTATTACTCCTCCTACACCCAGTGTCTGTTACACGCCCTGTATTACTCCTCCTGCACCCAGTGTCTGTTACGCGCCCTGTATTACTCCTCCTACACCCAGTGTCTGTTACGCGCCCTGTATTACTCCTCCTTCACCCAGTGTCTGTTACGCGCCCTGTATTACTCCTCCTACACCCAGTGTCTGTTACACACCCTGTATTACTCCTCCTACACCCAGTGTCTGTTACACGCCCTGTATTACTCCTCCTACACCCAGTGTCTGTTACACGCCCTGTATTACTCCTCCTACACCCAGTGTCTGTTACACGCCCTGTATTACTCCTCCTACACCCAGTGTCTGTTACACACCCTGTATTACTCCTCCTGCACCCAGTGTCTGTTACACGCCCTGTATTACTCCTCCTACACCCAGTGTCTGTTACACGCCCTGTATTACTCCTCCTTCACCCAGTGTCTGTTACGCGCCCTGTATTACTCCTCCTACACCCAGTGTCTGTTACACACCCTGTATTACTCCTCCTACACCCAGTGTCTGTTACACACCCTGTGTTACTCCTACACCCAGTGTCTGTTACGCGCCCTGTGTTACTCCTCCTACACCCAGTGTCTGTTACACGCCCTGTATTACTCCTCCTACACCCAGTGTCTGTTACACGCCCTGTATTACTCCTCCTACACCCAGTGTCTGTTACACGCCCTGTATTACTCCTCCTACACCCAGTGTCTGTTACACGCCCTGTATTACTCCTCCTACACCCAGTGTCTGTTACACGCCCTGTATTACTCCTCCTACACCCAGTGTCTGTTACACACCCTGTATTACTCCTCCTACACCCAGTGTCTGTTACAAGCCCTGTATTACTCCTCCTACACCCAGTGTCTGTTACACGCCCGGTATAATCTCTGATCTTCTCACTGTCACCATGCTGTTCCTCTCTGGGTCCCAGCCTTCTGAAAGGTCAGTAAATCTGTAAGTGTGGAATCTTGAAGATTCCTCCTCGGGGCTTAAACTTCTTCGATGTCAATGTTTCGCCCTTTTAAACTCTGAGGCGGAACTCCTGTCCAGGATACTTGTCATTTTGTCAAAGTGTGGATAATGATACAGAGTGAAATCCAAATTCGGGTTTTGGAACTGGACAGGCAACACGCACCATGATAAAAGTGTAAGCCCAGACCGTAGAGCAGGAGTGTCTAGACCAGTGGTCTCCAACCCTGGTCCTGGAGAGCCACAGGGTCTGCTGGTTTTTGTTTTCACCTTAAAATCAGCACCCGATTGAGACTCAAGCCACCAGGTGAGTTGAGTTAACTGTGTAATCAACTGCTCTAATTGATTCATGAAGTGCAGAGTCACTATGAAAACCAGCAGACCCTGTAGCTCTCCAGGACCAGGGTTGGAGACCACTGGTCTAGCTGCTTTAGATCCAGTAGACGTTGGTGAGTTAGTGTGTGGCCTTCAGGCCTGAGGCCTGCTGCGTTTCTCAGTCCTGATTCTTCAGCACCCGTCTTCACTGCTGGGTTTTTGTCCGGTTCTGTAAGACGTTGTGCAGCTATAAAGAGCTTTGTCTGTTATTGCAGTGCAAATAGATTTTTACGAAGCGGAAACTTTAAACTGCATGACCGCAGAGCTGTCGTTTTTGAACTGTCCTCCTTTTTTTGGCGTTTTGCCCTCCCCACTTCCCGCAGAGTGCGGCTCTCCGGGATGAAGATTGTTCGGCCGTCCATAGAGGTGGGACACTACAAGATGATCAAACACCACGGAGACAAGGGCAATGAGGAGAACCCTCACAGGTAAAGGACCGAAGAGCATGCTGGGTGTTAGCCTGCAAGCGCAGGACAGGAAACCTTTTCCTGAACCGGCTGACAGCCGTAATGTTATGCATTAAAAGGAATCGCCTCAAGGGGCAAGAGTTGCACCAACTGTTTCACGCTGAGGTTGGCCAAGCAAAATGAGTTCCTCATAACTAATTTATTCTCAACTCATTCTCTCATCCCACCCCCCCCCCCCAATACACACACACACACACACACACACACACACACACACCTGACCCCCCCATCCTCCCCGCACACACACTCCTGACCCCCCCACCCTCCACACACACACACACACACACCTGACCCCCCTACTCTCCACACACACACACACACACACACACCTGACCCCCCACCCTCCCCACACACACACCTGACCCCCTTACTCTCCACACACACACACACACCTGACCCCCCCACCATCCCCACACACACACACACACACACACACCTGACCCCCCTACTCTCCACACACACACACACACACACACACACACACCTGACCCCCCACCCTCCCCACACACACATCTGACCCCCCTACTCTCCACACACATACACACACACACACACACACACACACACACACCTGACCCCCCCCCATCCTCCCCGCTTGGGGGCAGGTTTGACTTGCTAATGAAGACCAGGAGGAGCTGGCGCACAGATGGGCTGAACTCTCTGACCTACACCCTTCTGTCCAAAGAGCTGGAGCCCCTGTACACCAACCTGTCCGTCAGCATAGGGGACGACCCCCGCAGGAAAGCCCCGCCCCTTCCGGCTAAACCTGTGTCAAAGAATTCAGGTATAACCTGATCTGGTGCTGTGTGAAGGACCGCGCCCCTGGCTAACAGACTCGCGCCCCTGGCTAACGGACCCTTCCCCCTGGCTAACGGACTCGTGCTCGTGCTAACGGGCCCGCGCCCATAGGCTAATGGACCCAGGCCCGTAGGCTAATGGACCCGCGCCCGTAGGCTAACGTGCTCGTGCTAATGGGCTCGTGCCCGTGGCTAATGGACCCGCGCCCGTAGGCTAACGTGCTCGTGCTAATGGGCTCGTGCCCGTGGCTAATGGACCCGCGCCCGTAGGCTAACGTGCCCGTAGTTAACGGACCCCGATGCCTTTCAGGGGAGACCCGTGGCAAGCAGAGCCCCTCTCTGCTTAAAGGGACAGTTCACTTTCTGAGCTTTTAAAATGTTATCTCTGCTTCAGTGCTTACCTTTACAGTGGCAGGTACAGGGCATTCAGGTGTGTGTGTTCTAAAGCAAAAAACATAAATAAAAATATACACTACATGGCCAAAAGTATGAGGATGCCTGACATCCAACATCTCTTCGAAAATTATCCCTATGAATATGGAGTCGGTCCACCCTTTGCTGCTGTAACAACCTGCACTCTTCTGGGAAGGCTTTATATTGGATATTGGAGCATTGCTGCAGGGATTTGCTTCCATTCAGCCAGACAAACACTAGTGAGGTTGGGCACTGATTGGGTGATTAGGCCTGGCTCGCAGTTGGTTTTCCAATTGATCCCAAAGGTGTTGGGTGGGGTTGAGGTCAAGGCTTTCTGCAGGCCAATCAAGTTCTTCCACTCTGTTCTCAAAAAAAAAAACATTTCTATAGGACCTTGCTGTATGCCTGGGGGCATTGTCATGCTAAAACAGGAAAGGGTCTTCCCAAAACCGTTGGGGAAGCACAGAATCGTCTAGAATGTGATTGCATGCTGTAACTAAGATTTGCCTTCACTGGAACTAAGGGGCCTAGCCTAAGCCGTAAAAACAGCCCCAGACCAAGGGGTGTCCAGGTAATTTTGGTCTTATAGTGTATATTTATATATATTCATATGGCACATGCAAAGGCCATTGCTCTTGACCACAAGCTTCAGACCACAAATAGCCTTTAACTGCTATTGTAAAGACCGGCAGACTGTCAGAAACTTGTCTAAACATCTAGAACATTCTTCATTGCACATGCACGCAGTTTGAGCCAATCGACGGCGTACTTTAAAATGGAAATATTATTTTTTCAAGCACACCCCAGAAGGTGAGCTGTCTCTCTACTTTTGCTGGTTGCCAAAGGCCCCTATGTTTGTGCCCGCAGTCTGGGATGGTATGCTGAAACCATTCCAAACTGAAAACAAAGTTTATCTTTCTAGTTTCTATATGTGCCTTTTCTCCTAGCTTTTCTAGGTCCATGTTTTTTGTGAGTGAAGATTTATTATTTTTGTCCCCCTCAGACTAGTAGTTATATTTGTATATTTTTGATTTGCCTGGGTGTCTCTACTTAAAGCAAATTGCTGTGATTTTAAGGGATTTTATTTAAAGATCAAAGTATTTATTAATTGAATATGATAATTCAAAAAGTAATTACATTTAGAAATGGATCATTCAGGTTAAATCTTAAAGCTTACACACAGGATTCATGGAATAACTTATTGATGAGGCTGGGTCTTCAAATAATGTGCTTTTGTACGTGATTTATGTGATTTTGTTATATATATTGTGATAAAATGAACAGACTGGGACTGTATTATCTTTGCTTTTGGGCATATACTTGATTTTGCTGTATATAGTTAGAAGTCTATTTTTTTGTTTAAGAATTTCATAAAAAGGGATTATTAAGGGTTGGTTTGATAGTGGCAGAATGAATTGTATTGCCAGCATTTTTGTACTGAGAAGCCAGATCTTGAAATGGTCAAATGATGTGCTGCCTCTTAAGAGGATAAATGTCTTGGATCATTTTATGGGTGTATATTTCTCTTACCAGCATCTCCCAGCTAATTCTGGTCTCTGTTCAGAAGTCAGTTGTATTAATGTTTAGGTTTCTATAATATATCCATATACACATATCCACGTTACAGCGCACCATGAACATGGTGAAACAAGAAATTATCTTTGCAGTGTTGGAATGTCTTTGTCTTAATTTGAAGGATTCATAGAGTTGGGTGGATATTGTCTCTGTGGCAGCCAATCAGAAGCCCTGCAGTGTTGGCCATCCAGAATGTCTAATTCTGTGTGCATGTGCTTAAATTGGACATAGCTGAAACCATAGTTCATATGCAGCCTGAATCAATGTGGCTTTTCCCAGAAGCAATGCTTAGGCCTGTATATTCACAATATAGAAGTGTGAACTGAAATTCTGTTCCAAAAACTTTTATCAGAGGTGGATGGCTAGTTCAAATACTTATGAAATCGTGTTTTCCAAGTAAATAATTGCTTTTGGGGTCAGGCCTCAGACATTTTTGGTCAATATTATTTATCTGTTTAACCACTAATGGGATACAGTTGACAGTATGAATGAAGAGGATACAGTGGGAGGGTTTTCATTGTTAAAACTATTGTATGTCTTTTTGGTAGAAGTCATAATCACAGTTCAGTAAATGAAATTCACTCTCTTCTGCCTGTTAGATCTTCATATGTGTAATAACATACCTTTTAATTAATATTAAGGTTGGTGGACCAAAATCATTGTGGGATGTCTAAAGGTTAGGGCTATGGACACACTTTTTTTCTTTTTTTTACTTGAAAACACCTACACATTTCCTGTTTTTACAGATGAGTTGTATCATTGTCATTAAATTATGCATACATCTATGTTTTCCCATTGTTGATTCAAATTCTTGAATGTCTGCGTGCTATTGACCAACCGAATCATTTGTTTTTTTGTCATAAGTAACATGCGACGCTAGTCATGTTTTGACCCTTTCAGCAGTTAGCCTGACTAAATTCTGTTTCTATGGGAACTGCAGTATCCATGGACACTATGAAGGAAGCCTGTCTTGTGCACCTGTGCACAGTGCTGCAGTGATCTGCATGGGTGTGGGTGAAGAGGAGCATGTGGTGCCAACCTGGCAACCGGCTGTGACAAGTGCACATGCATACTTGCAGCCTGTTGATTCGTCAGCTTTACTTTGATCAGGTAAAAATGTTTTGCCCCTTTATATTTAATTTTTTGCAATGTAGCACAATAAGCACAGTTTGAATATGGGAATTTTCTGCTTCATGGTATGCATAGCTGTTTTTTTACATGATGTGGCTTAAGAGGGTAAATATTAATCCTTCAAAACATGAAAAGCATCTAATTAAGAAAAATTAACTCCTTGTTAAAATTCTGGGATTGCGTCTGTGGTTGGAACGAAGACCAGCATGCACATGGGGTCCCCGGAAGTTTGAGAACCACTGCTCCACGGTAACAGTTTGGTGTCAGAGTGGGATAAGTGGGACCCTTTTCAAAGAACCTATGTCTGCAAGAAGACGACCGATGGAACTAGTCATTCCTTTAAGCGCTGGGGTGAGGTCTGTCAATGCCAGGGCCCTATGCCACAGCGAGTTCAGGCCAGGCATCGTCTCAGAAATGTGTCCTGCCAGGAACCTGACACCAGTCCAGTGGAGCAACACCAGCACGGAACTGAACTACTGATTGTAAATATCATGTGCCATTCGTGGAAAGCAAACAAACGTGCATCAGCGTACCCAGAACCTGTCCTGGCCGTCACAGAGACGGGGCTGGGCACTGTCCTGGTTTGAATACCCTACAACATGAGGGCAGACCTACAACCCGAACGGGTAGAAAACACCATGGTATCTGAGAGAGACCTGGTTCCTACCTGGTGCTTGACGAACTTTAGTTTACAAGACCAGCTCCTTGCCCATTATACTACACTGCCGCCCACATCTCATTACACATTCACACAGCAAACAGTAGTGCAAACGTGTACTTCTGGGGGCGTGTCAGAGAACAGAGTCGGTCACAGAACCTTCTAGCAGCTTTGGTGGTTGAGAAATCCCCCGCTGGCTGCTCTGACTTCGTTATTGCAGTTTCAGCACAAACACGGCTACTGCTGTATACCAGCAGCGTTAAATGCGTTTAAAGATATTCAAGCATACAAAGTTGTAAGGCAGGACAGTGTTAAATTCACTCCGTATTAACATATTTGTGATATGTGGCTGTAAGGATAAATCCTCCCTCCATAAACATTCAGAGCATTTCAGGGAAAACAATTAACAGCCCACCATACGTAAGGAATTTCTGTTACGGACGGAATGAAAACGAGCAGAGGTCCAGGACCGAGCTTGGGAAACTGCATTCCTGCCATTGTCTGCACTTCATTCTTGTAGAACATTATGGTTGGGAATGCTCAGAGACACGCCCAGGGACAGAGCTTCCACTGACACCGGTGTTGACTTCGCTGAAGCCCCTCTGTGAGCATTTGTAATATTTAACAAATTGGAACATTTCAGCTTCAATGGTAGGCAGACAGTCAATGCTAATATGCTGCTGACCTTCTGCTTAGCAGTGTCTCGGGCATGCATGGTATTGAGGCCCATCTCGTGAAATATGTTACAGGAGAGAATTTCATCTGGTTAGAGTATGAAATCTGTAGCAGTAGTTGTTTGGGGCCCTTGAAGATCAGCAGGCATCTCTGTGTGTTTCTTATCTTCAGAGAAGTTCCTTTTTCCACTTTCACTGCAGCAACAGCAGCAGTGTGTTCTTGGACTGCACTCCCCCTGCCCTGCAGGTGGTGTTCCACTTTCCTTCAATATATATTCATCTGTGAGGGACACAGTTAGAGAGAGTTAAACATTATACATTTCAAATAACTCCTGTTGTTAAGCTGAGGGTCATGTGTCAGTTATAAACTGCAAACTATGATCATGCAAAGTGAGGCGTTATCATGGAGACTCAAGCTGAAACTGAAAGTTTGCTAAAGAAAATGGCCTTTTGGCCAGATAAAAGGAGGACAGAAGTGAAATCGTCAGGCCACATTCGATTCGGAGTCATTTTGTGTGGACATACAAAAGACAATGGACTACAAGGAACAGGTAATCCAACAAACTCCATATTATAATATTAATATTTTTGTTATTGCCTTTATAGGAGACAACTTACCTAAAGTGTTAGCAGTGGTGGTAAAAGTACTCAAATATACTTGAGTTAATGGAAAGATACCACCATTAAATAATTACTCTAACAGAAGTACAAGTCACCTATTTAAAGAAATACTCAAATCAAGTATCTGAGTTTTAATGTACTCAAGTTTTCAAAAGTATAATTTGAAAAAACATTGATCTCCTGGATGAAAGACAAACTGACCATTATATACAACATCTAACATGATAAAATTAACAGACTTGGACTGTATTATCTTTGCTTTTGGACATATACTTGATTTTGCTGTGTATAGTTAGAAGTCTATTTTTCAGAGAGTATGTTTAAGAATTTCATAAAAAGGGATTATTAAGGGTTGGTTTGATAGTGGCAGAATGAATTGTATTGCCAGCATTTTTGTACTGAAAAGCCAGATCTTGAAGTGGTCAAATTATTTGCTGCCTCTTAAGAGGATAAATGTCTTGGATCATTTTATGGGTGTATATTTCTCTTACCAGCATCTCCCAGCTAATTCTGGCCTCTGTTCAGAAGTCAGTTGTATTAATGTTTAGGTTTCTGTAATATATACATATCCACGTTGCAGCGCACCGTGAACATGGTGAAACAAGAAATTATCTTTGCAATGTTGGAATGTCTTTGTCTTTTAATTTGAAGCATTCATAGAGTTGGGTGGATGCACTGTCTCTATGGTGGACTCCAGCCAATCAGAAATCCCCATATCAGCTAATTCTTTAAACAGTTGTTCTCTCTCTGCTTTGTATGTTTCACATGTAAACATAACATGCTGAACAGTCTCTGGACTGTCACAATGAGATTCGCGAAACAGTGTGTTATAATTTGACAGGTGAGAGAAGTTGTGTCCAAGGCCCAGTTTGGAGATTTAATCGAATTCTCGTACCCGATTGGATTCTCACATTGGGGCGTGTACGATGGTGACGGACACGTGATCCATTTTGCTGTGCCAGGTAAGACTGCCAGGTAATCAGTAATGAGTAGAGTAGAGGCAATGGGCACACTTTTGAGTCACGGCACAGACGCTTTGGACATTATATGCTGAAAATCGGGCCTAGGGGGTTAAAGGGGTAGATTGTGATTGGGACCAGGGATGGGGGATGGGGGGGGATTGCTATCACAAACCGGGGAGGGGGGTTGGTTTGGAGAGATTGCGATCGCAGAGCACCTGCCATTTAAAAAAAAAATTGCTGCTGCCAAAGAGCACCTTTGCTGTCTCGGGGCAGGGACATATGCTTCAGGATATGCTGGTGTCTATCTGTGCACGTGCCTGGTGGTGATGGCAGTTAGAGCCTTAAGCCACTGGTGACTGTAGGTCTAAATGCTTCCCTTATTTACCAGCCAAGCACAGCCACAATTTTATCAGAAGGCAATCACCAGACAAGTTGGGTGGCAGGCAGCCTATGCCGTCCGCTAAGTTGCGCCTTGGCGGAGGATGCCCAATATGTAGCCTCCAGCACCAACGGAGACTGCACTTTTTAGGGTTTCCCACAGTCTGCAGATAGGTCTACACAGCCGTTGAGTTCACTGGTTTAGTGAAATAAGTTTGGAGGTTAAATCGTCAGAACTGGCCTAGCCTCTAATTTCCTTGCAGATGAGGAACACCTGACGAGTTGGTTCCGCAGCATACTCCAGAAAGTGGTTCCCTTTTCCGGGGATATACTAATCGGCAGGACCCAGATAAGACGGCAGCGCGTCGCCGATGTTAACGTACCCAGCGGGGCTCACGCTATGATCAGCAACCGCCGTCACGCGTTCCGCCCGTCTTCCGTGGGAGAAATGCGGCGGCGTCGGGACGCGCTGCTGGGACGGGAGTTTCGGTACGATCTCTTCGGCCTCAACTGTGAACACTTCGCCACTTTTGTGCGGTTCGGCAAAGCCGTGTGCAACCAGGTGAGTGCATGAGTAGGAGGCTATTGCTGTTGTAGGCTATACTGGATGAATGTAATTTAATAGTATCAATGCAGACATCATTTGCCATCTGCTTGTTAAACTTACGTCTGCACAAGACCCACACAAAAACCTAAATTGTGTTTAGCGTTTATACTGAACCATGAATTTAAGAGTGAGTGAGCTCCATTAACCCCGTAATGTAATAAATGCACTACATTTCAAAACTTTTTGAACATCTCATTCCAAAACCATGGGCATTAATATGGAGTTGGACCCCGCTTTACTGCTGTTACTGCCTCCACTCTTCTGGGGAGGCTTTCCAGTAGATGTTGGAACATGGCTGCGGGGATTCAATCTCATCCAGCCACAAGAGCATTAGTGAGGTTGGGCGCTGATGTTGGGCGATAAGTCCTGGCTCGCAGTTGGCATTCCAATTCATCCCAAAGGTGTTCGGTGGGGTTGAGGTCAGGGCTCTGTGCCGACCAGTCAGGTTCTTCCCCACCAATCTCAGCAAACTATTTCTATATGGACCTTGCTTTGTGCGTGGGGGTACTGTCATGCTTAAACAGTAAAGGGTCTTCCCCTAACTGTATGCTTGATTTCATGCACCTGTTAGCAATGGGTGTGGCTGAAATAGCCGAAACCACTAATTAGAAGAGGTGTCCACATACTTTTGTAAATGTAGTGTATATAAAAGAACTGTAGATGTCCCTGCCTCAATTACTGAGATGGTGAGTACCAGCAGAGTTCCACCAGTGCTAATCATTTATTTACTGCACTTTTTGTGTTTTGTATTTAGTTTCCAGGAAGGACTGACATGGAGTGCAAGGAGGCAACAAAGATGTTCCGAAGCATTTGACTCCTAATCCTGAAAAGGGCGGAAATTTTTAGAGTTCGATACACATTTTCTTTTGATGATATAATGTGTGTCTTATTATAAAAATGTACATGTATCCCCTTCTTAGAAGCTGATTAGACATGGAACAGTGTCTCAGGCCCTCACGGTTTTGTTGAGATTACATTTCATTACAGGCATTTAGCAGATGCTCTTATCCAGAGCGACTGACACAACTTTTACATAGCATTTTTACATTTTTATCCATTTACACAGCTGGATACATACTGAAGCAATGCAGCTGTCATAGGAGGCCATGAGTAGCTAAGTCCCTGTGAGTAGGAGACTCGTTGTGGCCCCACACATTATCACCGTGCCACACGCTGCCAGGGGAGGATGGCACGGCCAGGCCTGCTCGCCATCACGCCCGGTCTTCCACCACGTCATTTAATCGGCCTGCCAAGCAGGACAGCCGCCCCAGCATAGGACATCGTTCTTTAAGACAAATAAATCCTCCAATGTAGGCAACATAAGCGGCAGCGAGGGAGACAATCCCAGGCCAAAATTACCCTCACTCTGAGCACTCGGAGGAATGACTTGCTCTTTCGGTCTTCTCACAGGCATACGTTACTTTGATAACGCAGAATAGTCACCAAGTCCTTATTTAAGGTCACTTGAAAACAATGGTCACCCCAATTGACCGCCACTACTTGTAATTCTTCTACAAGAATGCTCACAATATGAGTTTTCTACACAAAGCTTTCTCCAAACTTTTCTGCTGGAGTAATAGCCAACACATCTCAAGGCACACTCATACAAACAGAAGCGTACATACACATATATACACTTTGGGGGGGGGGTGTCATAGAACATTCTACAGAGTGAGTCACTTAACCATAGAACCTTCTAGAACAGGGGTTTTCAAGGATTAAAAGGTTATATATATATATATATATATATATATATATATATATATATATATATATATATATATATATATATATATATATATATATCCCACACCAGCTAAATTCATTCTGTGTAACATATTTGTGATATGTGGCTGTAAAAATAAATCCTCCCTCCTTAAACATTAGGAGAATTTCAGGAAAAACAATTAACAGCCCACCATACGAAAGGAATTTCTGTTACGGACGGAATGAAAACAAGCAGAGGTCCAGGACCGAGCTTGGGAAACTGCATTCCTGCCATTGTCTGCACTTCATTCTTGTAGAACATTATGGTTGGGAATGCTCAGAGACACGTCCAGGGACAGAGCTTCCACTGTCACCGGTGTTGACTTCGCTGAAGCCCCTCTGTGAGCATTTGTAATATTTAACAAATTGAAACATTTCAGCTTCAATGGTAGGCAGACAGTCAATGCTAATATGCTGCTGACCTTCTGCTTGGCAGTGTCTCGGGCATGCATGGTATTGAGGCCCATCCGGTGAAATATGTTACAGGAGAGAGTTTCATCTGGTTAGAGTATGAAATCTGTAGCAGTAGTTGTTTGGGGCCCTTGAAGACTGATGAGCAGGATTTGTTAATATTGCTGTGGCTGGTGTTTACAATCAAAGAAGTCTCCTCATCCGTCTTCAACCCTGCCCACTCACCCCAGTGTACATGACCAAGTCACAGACACGTGAACTCATTAGAGACTGTAAATTTCTCCCATCAATTACTTGGACTAGACATTACATTGTCTTTTCAGGACCATGAACCGGACATATACAAATAATCTGAAAACCGGGTCTTCCGATCAAAAACAAGACATCCGGTAACCCTAGCTAAACAGCTAGAGGTAACGTGACTTACAGGTTCAACAGAATACAAGCCGACTTCGAATCACTTTTCATCCCCCGGCCTTGGCGAACTTCAGTCGACTTCACCGAAGAAAATACCAAGGTTAACTGTAGTTCTTGAACGAGCCCTGTCGGCTTGTCTTTTTTCCTTCGCTCTATCCGCACATTATATTATATCCCGCACATTTTAGAATAACAAATGCCGGTTTAGGTGCAGGAAAAAAATTCAGCCAGAGTGCGTTAAGACAGAGATTGCCAGTGCATTGTAGATATGCCTTAGCACGGTTATTTTATAACTATACCTACACCATACCTACTTGGAGGCGTCTGCCTGCAGTAAGATGGCGTTGACGGTAGAGGGCACTATAAAGCTGCACTGGAGTTTCCCTTCACACCCGAGCGCTGCTGCACTAACCTGTCGAACTCTGAACGACCGTGTCTAAAACATTAAATAATTATAACGAAAGTCATTTGTAATACCATTTATGGCCAGAAAAAGATCTCCTCTCGGATTCAACAAGTTATATCAAGATCTAGCTTCAGAAATTTGGAATATTAACCAAAGTTTCATGCCAACCTTGTCATTCAAGATGTACTTGTTAAAGAAAGTTTTTCTGTGTTGAGGAAATTTATTTTGTGTGTTATTTCAGGTTAATTGTTCGTCAAAATCATGATTCCTTGATAAGGCATGATATTAAATTCCAGTGGTTGGCGCCATTTTGCTCATGTATACAGCAGCTAATACAGTAAAGAAATTATAATTGTAAATGTGTGGGGAGGGAGGGATGGTAGGGTAGGGTAGGACTGTGCTGGGGGTATGTCTTGCAATCGGGACATAGCATCTTAAGCCGAAGGATCTATCTTTAAAGGTGGTAATATACATTTATTACGTTTATGTGTATGTATACTTGTATGTATTTGTCATCATATGCAACGACATTGTTTTAATGAATCAGACATTCCAATGCGTAAATCGAAAATGTGACAAAAATATAAGCCTAAACTTAATGAGTCCGCCCACTGATGACAACCGTGAACTTTCTGCGCGAGTAACTCATTTGATTCGTTGTCCTTTTGTGCGACTATACGCCAGACAATGGACTACGAGGAACAGGTAATGTAACTAACTCCATGTTATAACATTTAGATTTTTGTTATTATCTTTATAGGAGATAACACCTAAAGTGTTTATAAAAGTGGATATATGTTATTGTAATAGGCTATTATAATCTCGGTTGGTGCCAAATATGTAGAGTAGGCGTAGGCTATTGTATGGTCTCATTGTGTAATAGGCAATGCATTTCAAGTGCAACTACATCAACAAAATGTGATTGAGTTTGGGCAAAGATAATTTCTGAAGCAAGATATGCTGAGACTATATGACTGCCTGTATGGTTTTTTTATTTATTAAAATCTATACAGTAGTACAGGTTATATTTGTTTACATTAGTTACGCAGTAGAGTAACTGAAGCTATAGATGCGTTCATATTCGCAGAAAAAAATCCAAACACAGTTTAGAGACAAATGAATTCATTTGACGATGACTGTGATAAAATCATTGTTGTTTATGTTGTCATTAATGAAATCTACTATCTACACAAATAGTTTCGCTCACCCGGCGCGCAGAGCAGGTGAACGTGCTATCCTACCAAACTTGCTCCGAAACCGGTCTGGAAGTATGTGACGGGTTTGGGTGGAGTACAAGCTAAACAAAATGTTATAATTTGGCAGGTTAGAGAAGTTGTGTCCAACGCCCAGTTTGGAGATCTAATCGAATTCTCGTATCCGATTGGATATTCACATTGGGGCGTGTACGATGATGACGGGCACGTGATCCATTTTGCTGTGGCAGGTAAGTATTGCCAGTTATTGACAATAGTGGAAACTTGTGATGTTGTTAGTCAGAACCTTAAGTCCCTGGTGACTGTAGGTCTAAATGCTTCCCTTATTTACCAGCCAAGCACAGCCACGATTTTATCAGAAGGCAATCACCAGACAAGTTGGGTGGCAGGCAGCCTATGCCGTCCGCTAAGTTACGCCTTGGCGGAGGATGCCCAATATGTAGCCTCCAGCACCAACGAAGCCTGCACTTTTTAGGGTTTCCCACAGTTTGCACTTTGCAGATAGGGCTACATGTATAGCTGTTGAGTTCACTGGTTTCGCGAACTGAATTTGAGGTTAAATGGTTGCATATGGCCTGATCTAACCTCCAATTTTTTGAATTGTGCTCCTTATAGACGAGGGACGCCTGAAGAGCGTTGTCCGCGGCTACATCCAGACCGTGTTCCCAGTGTGCGGTGACCTACTGCTTGGTGAGACAAAGATAAGGCGACAGCTCGTCGCCGATGTTAACGTACCCACCGGGGCTACTGTTATGATCACCAACAACCGTCACGCGCGTCACAAGTCTTCTGAGGAAGAAATACGGCGCCGTCGGGACGCGCTACTGGGACGGGAGCTTACGTATAAGCTCTTCAGCCTGAACTGTGAACACTTCGCCACTTTTGTGCGATTCGGCCAAGCCGTGTGCAACCAGGTAAGGAGGCTATGCTGTATAGGTTATATGACTGTGCGTGGTATAGTTTGCCATTGGCTTGTTAAAATAACAAGCAAATGACAAATTTTCTACACAAGTCATACTAAAAATAAATTGTGTTCAACGTTTATACTGAACCATGAATTCAAGAGTGAGTTGGTTTCATTCCCGCATACTTTCAGAAAAAAAGATTACATGGCCTGTCTTCATACACAGTGACATGTTCAGTGTTAAGTTAACTGTTTTGGAGTACATAGTGTCCCTGTTTGACTCATCTACAAAGTTGAATTAACAGTGGGCATTTTACTGTGTTGGGGAACCGTTTTTAGTTTTTTATTGAGCCCTCTATGGTTGGTGAAGATCCCAATTTTCCTGCAAATGAACCCTTGAAGTAGACAGGATTCCTCTATGGTGACACAGGAGTTTTGTGGACCCCTTTCTTCTGAGAGTGTACAAAATGACCCTGCAGTAGTTGTCCCCATCACAATGACTGAGGTTCAGATGCACTAGTGCAAAAAAAAGTATTTAGTGCACTTTTTTGTGTCTTGTATTCAGATTCCAGGAAAGAGTAAGAATGTGGAGTGTAAGGAGGCGACGGAGGTGTTCCAAGACATTGTGTCTACTGTGTCCTGAAAAGAGCAGAAATGATCGTTTTTCATAGTATGCTGTTTTCCTTGCTGTAAAAATGTACATTTACCCCTTCTTATGTTAACAATACACAATGAAAACACTTTGGTCTGTAGTTGTGGTTTTGTTGTGGGGGGGAGTCGGTCTGGGGTCAGATTTGAACATACAAAAACAGAGCTCCTCAGACATCCAAACGTCCAAAGGAATGAATTTAAAAGGGTAAGATTTTTTTTTTAAAATGGTTCTTTTTATGAGCCAGTTTGGATTTTTAAAATTATTATTATTGGTGTTTTTTGTTCTTTGAGGCAGTAAACATGGTTTTCTCATTCCTTTGTACCTGTGTGACAGACTGAACAACCATGAAACAGATGCCATAGAGATGTCCTGATGCAAGACCTCACCCTGCAGGTCACCATTTCCCTCTCTTCAGTCTCTCATTTTCAGCATAAATGTTCCATTTCAAAATGTAATATCACAAGCGCTCCGTTAGAATTTATTTCCTATGTATTGCAATACATCTGTTGAGTACTATTCTGTTCTGCCATTGCATCATATATTCATATGAGTGGCTATATAATTGGCCTGCTGTACATTATGCATCAAAAGGAAGCACTGGGGGAAAACACATGACCTGAAAATGTAGAGAATGAGAAATTAAGGATATCTGTCATTTGGTTCCCATTTCAAAACCGATTATTTTTTAATTTCTCAGTTTTAAGAACAGTGCAAGCTTTTTTGTTTAAACATGCAATGGAGCAATGTACAATGGGATTGCTGGCTCTAAGTCTCCCTGTGTGTGTGTCTGTTGGGCTGATATTTCAAGTATAAATTCCTTGTGAACCAATCCATTGGCCTACGTATCTACCAAAAGAGCTAAAGCATTCGCATAGCTAAGCAAATGCAATATAGAATTATTAGCTTGGACAGCTATTAGACCTATTTTTCTTCTTCATAATAATAATAATACTAATAATATGCCCACCAACTAGCTGGTAATCAAATAAACAGATAGGTAGTGTTTTTATATTTATTTTGTGGTATTTAATAATAATTGAATACCCTAATGGTATTTAAGATCAAGTTCCATTTTCTATTCTGTATTCCTCATCTCTAACAAATGGAATTTAATGACACTTGTTGGGGGCGGGGGGGGGGGCACTGTAGCTGGTCCACAAATATGCAGCTGGTTCACGTGTGCATCGTCTTTCGCTTGCGTTTATTTGTGGATTTTTGAGACAATCCTCATGGCGTTAGCGAACGGATGTCTTAAACTCTGATTGGCTGAACTAGCCTTAGTGAAAAAACAGAAAACAGATTTTTTTTTACAAATCGTATCGCGAGGATTGTCTCAAAGTCATTAAATACAGGCGACAGGCGATGAACAAATGTGAACCAGTTACATTTATTTATGTATTTATTTTTGAGACAATAATATACCCCTTAAGTCATTTTCAAGCCGTAGTCAAATCAATGAACCATAGAGCGTATCACAGATGAGTGAAATCCACAGAACACCGCAAACAACTTCGCACGTTTGTCTGGAAACGTTTCCGATCATTCCCCGGATGATGCACGTATGACCATATCCCGGATGTTCCTTCATCTTTGCCGAAGAACAAAAATGGTCGCGTCTAGAGGGGTTTAGAATATTGGTAAACAGACACAAACATAGCCGCATAATGTTTTCAGAACGTTTAAAATACAGGAAAGGCAACGAAAAACTGGAAACCAGCTGAGACTGTAGGACTTACTAGAGGTTAAGTACACAAGTGCCAAGAGTACACGAACTACATAGTTACTGTTTACGTAGCTAGCATTAGCTAGGTTAGGTAGCTAGCTGTTTCGAAATAAAAAGATTATGTGCTAAGAAGCTAGGACTTTGTCGTGCCAGATACAGTTACGCGTTTTACACTGTCGCGGTGCATACGTTTGACACGTTTGGAGCTGATGTTTTTCCACTAGGCAGTGTTACCTTAACTGTAATAAACTCAAATAGAACAAATTTTTCAGCCAACGTTAGCCAGCCAGCCAGCCAGCTAGGTAGTTTGTTATCGCGATACTGGAACCCAGTCAGGGAATAACGCCCAGGTCCTAGTTGGATTGCTGGCTAGTGCTTTCTAGCGAAAAATAGTCAACGGCAGTTAGTGAAAGTTTAGCTGAAACCAGCTATATAATATATCTGGCGGAAAAAATCAAAACGAAGCAAGGCTGGTCTGAAGGTTGGATGCATGTACATGTAAGTATTAGCTTCATGCAGTTTAAGCTTCCATTTTACTGTTTGACTATGGCCTTGTAATTGTTGATATTCTTGTAGATAAGTTATGCGAAATTGTGCTATCCAGTAGGGTAGCTAACGGTCTAGTTGATAGTAACCATGTTTTTACAGCTAACGTTACGATTAATTTGGCTGGAGACATCTGTTAACATCCTGACTGTGATAGAATCAGACTGCTGTCTAGTCTAGCCGTCTGTCCCATTTTTACGAATTTTACCGTTTTTACATACAGTACGTGGTCATGAAGCAATACAAAGCTATTTAGTAATGATTCTCTTGGTTTAGGCAATTCATATTTTGAGTGAAGTCTTGAATAATTTTATGATAGGCTAAGGTCTTGAAAGAAAATTTTTTTTTACCAAGAAAATGGTTCAAAAATGTATTTTTGCAATTTAAAATACTGTAAACATTGGACTTCTGGTTATATTGTATGCATAAAACACAGGATAATTCAGCAGAATAAAGTCCACAGATTCTCTTGTTGGAAATTGCTTGTGTTTTTCTCTGTTGCAGGGGCAGTGTGGAGCTGAACGTCAGGGAAAGGACTGACACTGGCAGTCCATGAGTGCGACTGACTCTGAGGAGGGCCAGACGGGTTTCTTTGGTGCTGCGGCGTGTCCGTGTTCTCCCCCCTCACTCACACCTCTCGCGCTGGTGCAGAGTGATGACCTCACAGCAACACTCTCTCCCCCACGCCAACACCAACCCTCCCCTGCTCATCCCCCGGACCTCGTCAGCCAACCAGGGCAGGCTACCCCCGCAGCCCGGCCCGGCAGACTCCTCCCACGGCAGCTCAGCTGGCTCCGCCCCCAGCCAGGGCATTGCCATGGGGGGCGTGGCCTCCTCCTCCTCCCCTGGAGGCTCCGGCGGAGCGACTACTGCAAACAGGGGCGTAGCCACTGCCGCCGCCGCCGCCGCCTCGGTGTTGTCGCGGCGATGCGCGGCGGGCCGCTCTGAGCCCTGGCCGGAGGAGGCCGCGGATGGCGCGTACGGCCTGTACTCGCTGCACCGCATGTTCGAGGTGGTGGGGGCGCAGCTCACGCACCGCGACGTGCGCGTGCTCTCCTTCCTGTTCGTGGACGTGATTGACGAGTACGAGCGGGGCGGGATCCGGAGCGGGCGGGACTTCCTGCTGGCGCTGGAGCGGCAGGGGCGCTGCGACGAGACCAACTTCAGGCACGTCCTGCAGCTGCTGCGCATCATCACGCGGCACGACCTGCTGCCCTACGTCACGCTGCGCAGGAGGCTGACCGGTGAGCCCCCCGCAAACGGCCCGAGGCCCGCGCTGCCGCCCGGGGGGGGGGGGGGGGGGGCTGCTTGCTCTCGCTCGGCGAACGCACTTATGGTTCTGCTGTACTGAGAGTCTGCTGAATGGGGTCCAGTAATATTGTGAAATTCTTTTTCAATATTAGTATATGATGGAAAATATATAAATAATTTAATATATTTAATATTCTATGGTGAACTATGGCATGTGACCATATGTATATTGTAAATAAAACACTATATGGCTGGGTAACAGTTCACTTAACTGTTCTGTTACTAGTATCTTACTAGTCATTTTCTAGACATTTTCATAATACAGGGGGAGTCCTGGCTTGGAGAATTAAGTGCAGACTTTTTGCAGACTGCTCATTTTATGCATTTATCATGTCCTGATTCAGGCTTGATGGCACCCACCCACATAAAATACTTTGGCCGTGTCAGTCATACACTGGTTAAGCTGTGCTTTGTCATATATTATGGTACATGTGATTGTATTATTCTGTACATAGGAACGGAATAATTATAGTGAGTACCTGTGTATGTGTATTTTGATGCAGCTAAAGTAAAATCCAGTCTCTTGGGTACATTGTCCTAGTGTTTTTTATTTTTATAAATGTCCTAGTGTTTAGAAGTAGGAGGACTGTGCTTTGGAGGTTACAGAACAAGCAAGATAAACAGGTTTGGTTTATATTAAGATGAGCCGCTAATTTAAGTTTTTGCTTAAATTAGCTGCGCCAGAAACAAAGGTTAGGTTGGTATGTACAGCGGTGTTAGGTTGGTATGTACAGCGGTGTTAGGTTGGTATGTACAGCGGTGTTAGGTTGGTGTATACAGCGGTGTTAGGTTGGTGTATGCGGCAGTGTTAGGTTCGTATATACAGCGGTGTGAGGTTGATATATACAGCGGTGTTAGGTTGGTGTATACAGCGATGTTAGGTTGGTGTATACAGCGGTGTTAGTTTGGTGTATGCGGCAGTGTTAGGTTCGTATATACAGCGGTGTGAGGTTGATATATACAGCGGTGTTAGGTTGGTGTATACAGCGGTGTTAGGTTGGTATACACAGCGGTGTTAGGTTGGTATATTCAGCGGTGTTAGGTTGGTATATACGGCGGTGTTAGGTTGGTATAGACAGGGGTGTTACGTTGGTATATCCAGCGGTGTTAGGTTGGTATATTCAGCGGTGTTAGGTTGGTATATACGGCGGTGTTAGGTTGGTATAGACAGGGGTGTTAGGTTGGTATACACAGTGGTGTTAGGTTGGTATATCCAGCGGTGTTAGGTTGGTATATACGGCAGTGTTAGGTTGGTATATACGGCGTTGTTAGGTTGGTATACACCGCGGTGTTAGGTTGGTATATACAGCAGTGTTAGGTTGGCGTACTTCAATCTTAGGTTGGTATATACTTCAGTGTTAGGTTGGTATATACAGCAGTGTTAGGTTGGTATACACAGCGTTGTTAGGTTGGTATATACAGCAGTGTTAGGTTGGTATACACAGCAGTGTTAGGTTGGTGTATACAGCGGCGTTAGGTTGGTATAAACAGCAGTGTTAGGTTGGTGTATACAGCAGTGTTGGCTTGGGATATACAGTGATGTTAGGTTGGTATTTACAGCAGTGTTAGGTTGGTGTATACAGCTGTGTTAGGTTGGTATATTCAGTGGTGTTAGCTTGGTATATAGTAGATTGTTAGTGCAAAAGTGCTTTTCTCCAATTTTCAAGCCAATTACTGAAATCGTGAGCCTTGTCTATTAAAACTTTGTAACTGAAGCCTTTATTTGGGGAATTGCTCAGAGCCACAAAGTACAGCCTTTGGTAGCCTACTTCTTTTGATCAAGACCATCAAAGTTAAGCCACTTATTTCCGACTCTGAATTCTTTCACATTTTGGGTATTACTAGATGCACAATGCATATTTATTTTTGTATACATTCATTCAAATGTATCCAAATTCCATTTGTGTGCATTTGCTTTGTTCAGCGAGCTTGCAGGATGATAGACAGCTGGAGGCGGTATAGGAGTGCAGTTGTTTCATGTGGAAGGACGTCTGCGTGAGGAAATGTTAGAGGATGGCAAGGGTGGCAACATAGAGTGTACATAGGAACTGGAGAGGGTAGGAGGGGCCAGGTGGTGAAACCTAGAAAGTAATGGGAAACGGCCTCGTGCTTGATGGCAAAAGTGCTTTGCTGCCCATTGAATTCAATGTAGAAATTCAAGGTGATTTAACAGCCAATGAAGACCTCATCCTTCCATTTTTTTGTGATAATAAATTAAATTATGTGCAGCAGTTTCTGAAACAATAGTTGTCTTGGAAGGATATTTATTAAAATGTGGATATTTTGTTACGTATGGCATATTTTTGCAATATGCTTTTCATATGAAAGGTTGGAGTTAGAGAGAGTTCAGTCCTGGATGTTGGTGTGTGGAAATGGTTTTAATTATTTTGGAAAGAAAGTGAAATGGTAGAGTGTACTGATGGTTGGGTGTGACAGTGCTGAAGGGTTTCCGTGGAGGACAGGTAGGTATATATGCCGTTCCCTTTGAGCAGACACGCAGCACACGGCTCCTGTAACACCAGTGCAGTATTGAGCTTTGTAGTCCTATTTTTGTAGATATCATGTAGATAATTCATGTTGTGATTTCTCTCTCTCTCTCTGTCTCGCTCCCTCCCCCCAGTGTGTCCTGACCCCGTGGATAAGTACTTGGAGGAGACGTCGGTGCGTTATGTGTCCCCCCGGGGGTTGGGGGAGAACAGTGGGGTCCCGCCCCACAGGAGGGCAGGTGAGGGGTGGGGTCGCACAGGTAAACATTCACCTTTTACGTGTGGAGTTCCTCACATGGCATGCACCTCCCAGCCTTCACCCCCCACTGTGGAGGTGGAGAGTAGTGAGTGAGCAGTGCGGAGGTGGAGAGGAGTGAGTGAGTGCGCAGTGTGGAGGTGGAGAGTAGTGAGTGAGCGAGCAGGGTGGAGGTGGAGAGGAGTGAGTGAGCAGTGCGGAGGTGGAGAGGAGTGAGTGAGTGAGCAGTGTGGAGGTGGAGAGTAGTGAGTGAGCAGTGCGGAGGTAGAGAGGAGTGAGTGAGTGAGCAGTGTGGAGGTGGAGAGGAGTGAGTGAGCAGTGCGGAGGTAGAGAGGAGTGAGTGAGTGAGCAGTGTGGAGGTGGAGAGGAGTGAGTGACTGCGCAGTGTGGAGGTGGAGAGGAGTGAGTGAGCGAGCAGGGTGGAGGTGGAGAGGAGTGAGAGACCACATCCTGTCAGTGTTGTGAGTGTTGTGACAGTTTAATGGAAGTCCTTCATCACCATCGATACTTTCCATCCCCCACCCGCTCACTCCTTTGTTCCTGTCTGTGTGACCCCCCCCCCCCCCCCCCCAGGACCGCAGCCTGTGATCCATTGCTCCCCGTCAGGGCCTCAGGTGTGTCCCCCGCGCACCAAGCCGGCCCCCCCTCCCTCCAGCCGTAAGAGGAAGAGAGTGCACGCCACAGCGGACTGCCGGGAGAAGCAGACCTGCGGTAAGAACAGCCTCTCGCGGGGGCCCAGAGGCAGACGCTGGCGCCCGTGACGGGCGCTAGCACGGCCCAGGGTAAGGGAGGGTTCAGACTGCCTGCTCTCTGGAGACCCCCGGTGGTCGATCAGCATCCTGCGGCCTGCTTTCTGAAGCTGCGTATGACCTCCTGCGTGTCCTCCTTTGGGTCCTGTCTGTGCAGGCTTGGCTTGTGGCAGTAGGAAAGAGCTCTGCAACACCAAGACTGAATGTGTGAAGAAGCTAGCTGGCAGCCCCACAGGGTAGCATGTCATTAGCCAGGCCCACAGAGCTATGAGGAGGGGGTGGGCGGCAGTAAAGCGCTGAGTGGTTCGGGGCCTAAAAACGTCCCTGATATGCTTTTAAAATGCAAACCCCCCCCCCCCCCCCAGACCTCCCCAGTTCTCTGCCTGGGACAGGCGTGCCTACTGTTCCGAGAGTCGAAACAAAACATGGTGAAGCTGCTGTGCTGCATATATCTGGAACAAGCTTCCAGAAGATCTGAGACTTGCCCCAGGAGCTAAAATCTTTTCCGTTTGCCTTTGGTTTTCATTAAATATTGGGGAACCTGCACTGTGAGCTGTATTTTTTTCTCCTTTTCTTGAACCGGTTTTTTAACTTTACACCCCTTTCCCATCCCTCTGTACTGTCCTTCCCTCCCTCTCCCCTCCATCCTCTCTCCTTCCCTCCCTCTGTCGTCTGTCCCTCTCCCTCTCATACATCCTCTCCCCTTCCCTCCCATCCTCTCTCCCTTCTTTCCTGCCTCCGTCCCTCTCCCGTCCGTCCGTCGTTCCCGCAGATATCCGACTCCGAGTCCGGGCAGAGTACTGCCAGCACGAGTCTGCACTGCAGGGCAACGTCTTCTCCAACAAACAGGAGGCGCTGGAGAGGCAGTTTGAGCGCTTCAACCAGGCCAACACCATCCTCAAGTCGCGGGACCTGGGCTCCATCATCTGCGACATCAAGTTCTCCGAGCTGACCTACCTGGACGCCTTCTGGCGCGACTACATCAACGGCTCCCTGCTGGAGGCGCTGAAGGGCGTCTTCATCACCGACTCGCTCAAGCAGGCCGTGGGCCACGAGGCCATCAAGCTGCTGGTCAACGTGGACGAGGAGGACTACCAGGCCGGGAGGCGCAAGCTGCTCCGCAACCTGGTGACTGCAGGGGGCGCTGTGGGTAGCCGAGAGGCCACGTCGTAACCTGGAAGACAGCAGGGGGCGCTGGAGGTAGCAGAGAGGTTGCGTCGTCACCTGGAAGACAGCAGGGGGCGCTGGAGGTAGCAGAGAGGTTGCGTCGTCACCTGCAGACAGCAGGGGGTGCTGGAGGTAGCCGAGAGACCGCGTCGTAACCGGGAGACAGCAGGGGGCGCTGGAGGTAGCCGAGAGACCGCGTCATAACCTGGAGACAGCAGGGGGCGCCAGAGAGTATGGCTGCGGTGCTGCTTTGTCCTTGTAGCCGTGGAGAAGCCCAGGGTGGGCCGTGGTCCTCAGAGCCCATCGGGGGCGAGGATCAGAGATAAAGGGGGGGGGGGGGTGGGCGGGTGAGGGGTCAGCTTGTGGAAAGTAATTGTGAAGTGAGGCTTCATGAATCCCAAAATGGGTGGAGTCATCATGTGTTACCAGTGGATGATTTGAACTAATGGTCTTTTATTTATTTATTTTTGCTACAGAGAGCAAAGTAATTTGGTAGTTTCATACAAGCTCATGATTGACAGCACAATGGTTAGCTCCGGCAATTAAGGGGTTTGATGAATCCCTCCTGTGCCGGCACGCATCCTCTGAGGTGCGGAGGATGTTATTGGGAGGAGAGCGGGCTGTGTCTTTGGGGCGGTGACAGTAGCGGACCTCGACAGTAGGTGCGTCACAAAAAGAACGACAAGGCTGTGATGTCATGAAGCTCTGGCCGGGGCTCTTGTGACCTCAGACTGCTCTTTTCAACTCCCGAATCGGTAGGGCAAACCACTGAAATCATTTCCGGGTGGAAAGGTTGCTTCCTGTTCTTATTGGTTGACATTCAACACAATGGTGAGAGGCTAAGCTGTTGTGATTGTAAATTACATTTTTTAATGTAAATTTACTTCAAATGCTGTTTAGCATTATGGAGATGTTTAACAGTATATTCTCTTCAGATTTTTTGCTTTAGGGTCGTCTTCGTGGTCTGTGGAACAGTAAAGTGGTGCTTACTGTAAATACATTAATTTTCAAAACACCCCCACATACAGTAAAATCTCACAAGCTTATGTTAAATGTTAAAATGGATCTGCTGTCATTCTGTATGAGACTGTGTGGTGTCTTCTGATTCCTATGAAGATGATGCTATGCTAAGACTGCTGCTTGTCCTCTCGAGGCTCTGTTCTGGTGTGCGGACGGGCCCTGCAGTCTGGGATCAAATCCCGGCCGTGTCGGTGCTGACTGTGGCCTGGGGTCCCGCAGGGTGACGCGTAGTTGGCGGTAGCACTGGCAGCACTAAGTAACGGCAGGTTATCGTTTCAGTACTTAGCAAACAAGCAAGTATACTCATCTTAGAAGTGATAGCTAGTTTGCTAGCTCACATGTTACTGATAGACAAGCATGGAAGCTGTCATCTTAAAACTGAAAATCAGTAGTCTGCCACCCTACTGTCATTGCTGTTACTTAGCATGTAGTTAACCTGATTATTGATAACTTATAAACAGCAGTTGAAATTCTAGTTGACAAGTTGTTGTTGTCCAAGTGACTCACAGTAAGCCCCAGGAGGCAGCTGTCCTTGCAAGGAATTGCAGTCATACGATCCAGTACATGGTCATAGTCCCTGTACTGTGAAAAAGAAACTGCTGATCCCTTCCTGTCTTGTGACCTCTGGGAGGTGGTGTCCTTCCTGCAGGATTTGAAGGCCTTCCTCTCACTGTTGCTCGGGTAGCAGTTATGACATCACAGCGGCTATCTGACTGCAGTGACCTCTGGGAGGTGGTGTCCTTCCTTCAGGATTTGAAGGCCTTCCTGTCACTGTTGCTCGGGTAGCAGTTATGACATCACAGCGGCTGTCTGACTGCAGTGACCTCTGGGAGGTGGTGTCCTTCCTGCAGGATTTGAAGGCCTTCCTGTCACTGTTGCTCGGGTAGCAGTTATGACATCACAGCGGCTATCTGACTGCAGTGTGTTGATTAGTGCTGCGGATTATCTGGCTGGCTACATGCGCAAACCTGTAATACTTTATGGCAGGAGCTTTTTTCATTTCAAGGATTTTACAGAATAATTTTGTCAGCCCTCTCTTACTCAGAGTGGAGGTAAAAGGGATACATTTGGTTTTGCAGTCCTGCGTAGGCCTGCCCTGGAATATTGTGCTGCTCAAATAATTTTTGACTGTTAATTTGCCCATATACATCCATCATTTTTTTCCTAGTTTCTTATTTCGCTTCCCATTTCCAAGGACATGATTTGAGATAAAGCAGTCATTTTGATTTGATGGTGAACTGGTGAAACTTTTGCGTTTTCTTGCTTTTCTAAAACTGACCATTTTCGCTGCAATTAGTGTTACAGAACAGAGGAGGCATGTTGCATGTTTGGTTTTTTTTAGACTGAATGTTTCAGGACTACGTGAAAAAGAACCACTCTGTGTGGAACAAAGAACTGCCAAATACTCCAATGACAGCTTTATTCCAAAAATGTGGTGCTCTTCTCCTGGCACTATGATGGTGAATCGTGGGCTCGGGCACCAGGAGGGGATAGGCAAGTGTGTGAGCAGAGCAGCGTATGAGAGATGCATCTCCACCAGGGGGCGCGCTTCACCTGTTTTTGTGTGTGGATGAGGAAGAGTGAAGCTGAGCTTTGCTGTTTTGTGTGGTGACAGGAAACGGTGAGGCTCAGCTGTGTTCCCATTTTTCTGTCCCCCACACACACACAGTCTCATGCATAAACACTAATGTTCACTCACACATTTTCTTTCACATACACACAAACTCAAAGTCTTGCACTCACGCTTTCACAAGCTCATTCTCACACACACACATACTCTCATTCTCACACACACGCACACTCACACTCTCATTCTCAAACTTGTACACAGTGTTTTTTTAAACTGCGGTACTGTGGCCATGTGCTCCTTGTGTCCTGCAGTCCTCTCCCATTTGTAACTAAGTAATCGCAGCCTGTTGGTCAATTTCAGAAGGGGCGCGCATTTGTCTTCGTTTTGCAGGTGTGTGTTTATGGGTCTGTGTGTGGGAAAGAGGCTGAGGATCCACTGCTCTGCCCCGTTTCAGTTTCCTCTCTGAAATCAGCAGTGCCACTGACCCGAGCGTGTGTTTCCACCTGCTCAGCTGGTGTGTACAGCATTGCGGGAACACAAGTCGTTCAGGGTTTCGTGAGAAGGGTTACACCGGCTTGGCTGGGTGATGCTTTGGTGTTCTGGTTATGCATCGGTTTTCTTTGGATTTCTGGTATCAATGGCAGTTGCCAGCACAGAGCCAAGTAGAAACTAGCGAGAGGTGCTTCCAAGTCTGAGTCAAAAAGAAAGTATAATCATAATGATAGGGAATCCTTTTCTACAGACCCGAGGCGCAGTAAGAAGAGGCTCAATCACAGATAAACTTGGTGAGTTCCTGTTTTCCTAATGGAATATGATGACAAAAAAGTTGCAATAACTGGTATCTATTATATAGGCTTTTTAAAAATTAGTGTGCTGTATATGCTGATTAACCCAGTCTGTGAAGTATACAGTACTTATGAGACTGTGAAATGTGTGGTACAAACAGCTGTACTCCAGACTTCTACCTGTTATCTCCATAACTGTAGATCTAAAGGATGATCCTCTTACATATTTTGTAAATATATTTTTCCTCCATAGACAAGGTCACGTGGAGGGATGTGGGGAAAGGTGGTTATGAGGCTGTAAACACACACATTCCTCTTGATACTAAAAAGGGGAGAGCACTTTATTTCAAATCCAGTCCTGCCCACGACTCAAACTGCATCATAGCATCACCTTCAAAGATACTTGCCTTACCACTTATACATTTACAAAAAATTTTTTTTAAATATATAATTTTTAATGGTTTTGACTGAGAGAGATTGTGTATTTCAGTGTGGTTATTTCTACGTGTATAATAGTAGGTGCATTGAATGTCGATACAAAAAATTAAAAAAACATGTATTGTCTAAGAAAATTAATAAATATGTTGGACAATCGAGTTCCTGACTGAGGCTGAAACTGATTGTTTGTAGCTTTCCTCCCTACAGCTGTTGGCTAACATGTGGCTGTCGTCCACTCTGTGGAACCCCAAAGCTTTCCTCCCTACAGCTGTTGTGTGACTTATCCAATCAGTGGAACCCCAAAGCTTTTCTCCCTACAGCTGTTGTGTGACTTATCCAATTAGTGGAACCCTATGGGAGTGGACAGACAGATGGACAACCAGCTTTATTCTGGAGCAATACCGCCACCTAGTGGCCAGAGTTTAGCACTAAAATCTTATGTGAATTTTTTGAGCTGCTTGGACGTACCGGTATAGCGGAAGTCACACTGAAAGGCATTTCCGGTATACAGCTACATGCTATGCTGGCGTATGCAATCGTAGACGGCAACAGCGACAGTTTCACATAAGCGAATTGAACTTCGAATCGTCCTCACCCACCAAATTACAATGCTCCACATCATCAGCAAAGGATCGATATGCAGCTTTTCAATTACTTCATAAAACATCTATTACAAGCGAACGGTCAGATTATTGTGTACCAAACCGGGTAACTGAGTTTTATTGAAACTACAACGGTCGAATTCTGGAAACCGCCACTCAAGTTTTCATGCTTGGACGTGACAACCGTTGTAGTTTCAATATAGCAACTTGTCAGGAACTTTTTTAAATGGTAAATGGACTGCATTTATATAACGCTTTTATCCAAAGCGCTTTACATCTCATTCACCAGAGCAGTTAGGGGTTAGGTCTTGTTCAGGGACACTTCGACAGGCCCAGGGCGGGGATTGAACCAGCAACCCTCCAACTGCCAGACAACCGCTCTTACCTGCTGAGCTATTAAAGCACATAACGGTGTAGAAATTCAAGTTGGCGAGGGCCTGGGGTGTCATCCGTCAGGATGAAGGGAAACCCCACCACTGGGCTCCAATCACAATCCCCCCCGAGTTTGTGCCCCCAATCAGCAATCTCGCCTGCAACTTGCAGCACTTGTGTCATGTTGCAAAAGGGTAAGCAATCCTGACATCAGTCTGTGGTTTGCTAATTCACGCACTTATTGAATACAGCCTTAAAAAATCTGATTGGCTGTACTAGACTAGTGCGGGACAAAAAAACCTATTTGTGAATCCAATGACAGGCGTTGTAACAAATGTGAACCAGCTGCATTTATTTCTGAGACAATAATACCCCATATACTGCAAGTAAAGACATCAATGTCACACTTGTGTTCACTGGAGTTTGACTTTCCTGGTCCTGCAGAGCCTCTGAAACAGACACCTGCAGGTGGCGCCGATGAGCACTAGGAGAGCAGTGGCGGAGCCCAGCAGCAAGGCCAGCACGTCCAGGTTGTGGTAGGCGTACCAGGGCATCCTGTAAGACTCGGTGCGCAGGTGCGCCGCCCCCCCATGCCTCATGACAAACTCCATCCAGAAGAGGGCGCTGTCCAGCGGTTTGAGGGGCCGGTCGTGGTGCAGCCGGGACAGCCTGCGCATGTTCCCCCTGTACGGCTTCTGCTCGTCCAGAACGTCCCGCAGAGCCTGGGTCAGAGAGTCCACGTCCAGCGCCGTCACGTCCAGCACGATGCCCGCGCCCCGCGCCTCCACGCGCACCATGTTGTCCATCTGGTCCAAGATGAGCGGGAGGCCCAGCACGGGCACGCCGTGGTAGATGGCCTCGTACAGGCCGTTGGTGCCCCCGTGCGTGACGAAGGCACGGGTCTTGGGGTGGCCCAGCAGGTCGTTTTGGGGAAGCCAGTCCAGCAGCAGGGTGTTGTTGCCCAGGGTAGATGGCCTCGCCCCCAGGTGCCTCCACACCACCTTCTGAGGCAGGCGGGCGAAGGCTGAGGCGATGACATCCGAAATGTGGGGCTGAAGGCCCCCAAGCAGGGTTCCCAGGGACATGAGCACCACCCCGTGCTCCCCGGAGCTCTGCACAAACTCCTCCAGCTCAGGGGGGAGGGGCTGGGCGGGGCGGCACTGGAACCCGCCCATGTACACCACGTTGGGCATGGTGGGGCGCGGGAACTCGAAGACGAAATCCACCCTCATCAGCCACAGGTCGGCACCCTGGATGAGCTCGTACACGTTGGTGTTGCCGCCCAGGAACTCATCGCACACGCCCTGGTAGTGCGGTCTGGTGACCACAAGGTCCACATAAACCCCAATCCCGAAATGCAGTAGGTTCTTGAGCTTGTTGGCGAGGCTCATGCAGTCGGAGACGTGGGAGCCGATGGTGGGGACGTAGGAGAGGGGCGAGGGCGCGATGGCGAAGTGCCCGTCGCCCTTGGTGATCCAGCGGACGTTAAACACCATGGGCAGCCCCAGGTAACGTCCCAGCACCACCCCGCCTGCGAAGCCGGGGTCAGTGAGCATGAGGTCAAACCGCGCCCTCTTCAGCTCCTCCACCAGGGTGGAGTTCTCCAGGATGAGGCGCACCATCTGGGCGCTGGAGCGGTGGGCCTCCGAGAGCATGGACAGGAGCTCCCTCTGCAGGCCGAGGAAGGACAGCGTGGACCCCCGCCGCAGGTCCAGGTTCCTCTGCAGGAAGTCGGCCATGTACTCGGGGTTCTCCAGGTTAATGGCCTGCCGGAGGGGCACGGTGATGGAGGAGAAGTGGGCAGAGTTTTCGGGGATGTACCAGCTGGTGGAGGAGCGCACCACAGTCAGGACGTGTCCCCTTCCGTGCAGCTCCCGCAGGAGCACGTCCATGTTCAGCCAATGGCTGCCGTCCACCGGGTACACCAGGATCCGCCCGGCATGAGACTCCTCCCCACAGAGCGCGCACAGGCCAATCAGCAGGAGGACCAAACCATCAGGTCGGGTTGAATGGGGGAAGATGGCACTAGCCTGCGCCATCACAACTCTGAAGCAAAGGGAGGAAAGTGGAGGAAGATGCAAGGTAAATGTAAGAATTTGCAATTCAACATGACAGTTCAGGCAGGTACCCCCAGTAGAGCACAGCGAGTGCCTAGATGTTACGATCAGCCCCTGGCCAGTGGATTTGAATTCCGCATGCGGTTCAAGAAGACCAATGGATTATGGTCTGTGTATACTAGAACCGGGCATGAAGAGGAGCAAACATAAACCTCGAAGTGTTGGACAGCGAGAACCAGGGCGAGTGCCTCCTTCTCCACGGTTGAGTATGCACGCTGCTGTGGACTAAACGTCTTAGAGAAGTAGCAGACAGGATGTTCAACGCCATTAGAAGCAACCAGGAGAAGAACAGCACCTGCCCCAAAATCACTTGCATCCACAGCAAGACGGAAAGGCTTTGAGAAGTCAGGAGCCGCTAATACTGGGGCACTAACTAGCAGAGCTTTGGCATTCTCAAATGCACGCTGGCTGGAGTCAGACCAGTGGAAATTAACCTTGGGGCTAATGAGATCGGTTGAAGGGGCGATGACAGAAGAGAAGTTTTTACAGAAATTCCTGTAATATCCAGCCATACCTAAGAATCGCCGTACCTCTCGGCGGTTGGTTGGTACAGGAAACTGACAAATAGCCTCAACGTTTGCTCCTACGGGACGCACTTGCCCCCTGCCAATGACCTTACCCAAGTAGGTTACAGTAGCTCTACCAAACTCACACTTGGCAAGGTTAATGGTAAGGTTAGCAGCCAACAGACGGTCAAAAAGCTCCCGTATATGACCCAAATGCGTGGATCACGAGCAGCTAAAAACCACCACATCATCCAGATATGCCTCACAGTTGGAAAGACCAGACAAAACGTAGTTAATAAGACGTTGGAAGGTTGCAGGCGCATTTCTCATGCCAAATGGCATTACCTTGTACTAGAGGAAAGAGTCCGCCGTAAGAAATGCATCTCCCTAGCGCGAGCGGACAATGGAACCTGCCAGTAGCCTTTCAGAAGGTCGAATTTACTGAAATCTGGCAGATCCCACCCTATCGACACAATCGTCCATTCGCGGTAGGGGATAGCAATCAGGTTTAGTGACAGAATTAATCCTTCGATAATCTGTACAGAAACGATACGATCCATCCGGTTTGTTGACTAACAAACATGGAGAACTCCATGGACTTGAGCTCAGTTCAGCAATATCATGTGACAACATATAATCAACCTCCTTTTGCAAGAGCTCACGCTTCAAGGGGTTGACCCAATAAGCATGTTGCTTAATGGGGAGTGCAGAACCTACATCGATGTCATGCTGCATGACAGATGCACAGCTGGGCACATCAGGAAAAAGAGAAGGGTAAGACTGAACTAGAGCGACAATGTCAGCCTTCTCAGCACCTGACAGGTGAGGGAGATGATCAGGAAAAGAGGAAAACATCTCAGAATTCTGTAAGCGACCCTCTATCACACACCGAGATGGAGCAGTCACACCCTCCTCGTTCTCCTCCAAGAGTGAGGTCAATGCAACATTCCTACCCTGGGAATGAACAGTCACATCCCCAACACTCCTCTCCAGGAGTGGAGACAAGGCAACAGTCAGCCCTGGGAAGGTGCAGGAAAGCGAATGTAAATGTGGGAGCACAGCAGAGAGTGATACAGGTGTAAACACCTCACAGCTAGACCAATGAGGGTTTGTAGCTGGAGAAGAAGCCACTGTGTGTTTTTCCCTTGGCTTGTGTGAGTTAAAATCATAAATGTTACTTATTTATCCTTTAACTCACGTAAGAACAGGGCACAATTATACTTAAGAATGCACTGGATCCGTCGCCACGGGTTAGATATGAATGCGCTGCTTCATATCCCGCATAAGACTGGCCTGAAACGGACCAGCAACATTCTTGTTACTCTCCGTTCGCAAACGGGGCTATGTTGTCATCAGAGATATATCTGATATGTCGCCGGACTGTCAGTCTTCCAATGGGAGCATCAGAATACTCACAAATGAGCGGAACACATCAAATATATCCATGACAACAGCAAGTAAGCGTAACAGTTACTATGGTTTACTCTCAATGATCTGACTCCAAATGAAATTATAATTTAAAATTTGGTTTTAACTATACGTGGAGCTTGGAGTGGTTACACTCGACTATCTTGTGCCATCATTCCTCAATATATACTCCTGGGATTAGCACTATTGCTAAATCTCAGTTTAATGAGGCCTACAGAGGGTAGGAGGCTGACCACCATAATACATGCATTCCTTTTTGCATAGACAGTTATGAGCCCAGGACAGTGTGCATTTATCGGGCTCCTTAAGGCGAATTTGACAAGAACCGACATAACGCCCACGGGTCCTCTTAAACCAAAACTCCAGAACCAACACAACACCAATCCCGTTAGCGGGCAGATTGTGGTCGCCTATCTAACTTGAGGAGCTCACTAAAGACTTTCGCTGTACTAGACCCCTGATCAGTAGGTCCTAGTCAGAATTGTCCCCCTGAGTATTTAATCGGAATTTCGGCTGAAAAGAATATTAAATGGTTTAGAGTCATGAAGACCACGCAAGTTAAAAATAAGAATTTATTAACAGGCAGGTAGGTCATTAGCTTAGAATTCACAATCAATTTTAAAATACGAAACTTCTAGAACATATATACAGAGTAAAAAGTTCTTACCCAGCCTGTTCAGCTACACACGGAACACATAGTATGCGCAGTGTGGGAAGTCTATTATGATCTTCCCTGTTCAGCTACGCACAGAACACAGAGTATGTGCAGTGTGGGAAGTCGATTATGATCTTCCTCGACCGGATTGTCTCCCTTCCTTTTATGCCAAATCCGCGTTTGATCTAGGCAGTATTGCCATAAATTAACCTGAACGAATGATAAAATCTGGAATTTAGGCCCCCACCGCTTGGAGGCTGTTGTCAAAACAATTGGTGGGGAGATTGGAAAAAGGAGATGATTACCAGAGAGGACATTCCATTATGATGGTTTTCCCCTGAGTTTCTGAAACTATGTTTTATTAAATTTAATTTGGTATGAAACATATTTCATTCAATTTCTTGAATTTCCCTGAATACGTCCATACCAAACATGTCAAGGGGATGTAATATTATGGTGTAGTTGTCATGAAAATACCCTTTTGTTGAACCATTTTACATGCAATCCATGTTATTACTACATAAGGCATAATACAGCAATATAATGAAAACATGTGCATGGTTTGTAAGATTTTACAGGGTTTGTGAATATGATAAACAGATGGTTTAGAGTCCAGATCCAGAAAAGAAATAAAAAGTGTAATGACAGAGGGGCCCACATAAGGGCACTGTGGTACTTGTCAAGAGCAGTTCCCCCACCATTTTTCCAGAGGCCTGATGATCTTTTCACCCTTAATGGCCCCAAAACACACACACCCACAACCATAGACAAAGAGACTAGTTCCCCTTATCTTAGTCTTGTCCAGATGGCAACATTCCAGAGAGCCAATGGCCTGCTCACACAACCATAGACAACTAGTCCAGTTCCCCTTATCTCAGTCTTGTCCAGAGGGTAACATTCCAGAGAGCCAATGGACTTCCTCTGGATGAGCAGGCCGAGTAACCTATTGTTTTATCACACGGCTCTTGGGTCCTTTGAAGCACAGGATGAATCCCAGCCCCCAGGCTCGTACAAATGCCAGCCTTTTCTGGGTCCCAGTTTGACTCCCGTCTACACAGGCTTTGTAGTAGGCCCCCTCACATGGTAGGGCTTTAACATGTTGACGTGACAGTTGCGTAGGCCGTTGCCTATCAGGGGTGATTATAACATGGCGACTATAACAGGGGCAACATGGCTCAGGAGGTAAGAGTGATTGTCTGGCAGTCGGAGGGCTGCCGGTTCAAACCCCGGCCTGGGCGTGTTGAAGTGTCCTTGAGCAAGACACCTAAACCCTAACTGCTCTGGCGAATGAGAGGCATCAATTGTAAAGCGCTTTGGATAAAAGCGCTATATAAATGCAGTCCATTTACCATTTACCATAACAGTCACGTTCAGATACCCTACGTTCCACCACGTATGGACCACTATACCGTGCCTGCAGAGCAGAACCAGCGATGGGCAGCAGAACCAACACCTCATCACTGGGGTCGAACTTCCGGACCTGGGCTTTACGGTCAAACCAGTGTTTCATTTTCCTCTGAGCAACTTCTAGGTTCTGCTTGGCTAAGTCACGGGCTCGGTGTAATTCAGAGCGAAATTTGCTGACATACTCCAACAAATTATGCTGAGGAGTTTCCTTAAGCCACTGGTCCCTCAACAGGGCCAGAGGACCACGCACCGTGTGACCAAACACCAATTCCGCAGGACTGAACCCTAAAGACTCCTGCACTACCTCTCTGGATGCAAAAACCAACCAGGGGATGCCCTCTTCCCAATCCTTCCCCAGCTCCAAACAGTAAGTACGAAGCATAGTCTTAAGGGTTTGGTGAAACCTTTCTAAGGCCCCCTGGCTCTCAGCATGATAAGCACTGGAGACATTATGCTTGATTTGGAGCTGTTGAAGGACTTGGGCAAAAACATGTGACATGTAGTTGGTTCCCTGGTCGCTTTGAATGACCCTAGGGAGGGCGAAAACAGAGAAGAACTTGATTAATGCTTTGATGACTGCTTTTGCAGTAATCTTCTGCAGAGGGACAGCCTCTGGGAAGCGAGTAGCAGCACACATGATTGTTAATAAGTACTGATGGCCCCCTTTTGACCGTGGAAGAGGCCCAACACAATCCAGAATTATATGCTCAAAGGGCTCTCCAACTACTGGGATTGGGTAAAGGGGTGCAGGAGGAATGGTCTGGTTAGGTTTCCCGGTAACCTGACAGACATGACACGTTTTATAGAATTTCACCATATCCCGCTTTAAGCCAGGCCAAAAGAAATGCCGAAGGAGACTAAAGCAATTGGAGATCCTATGTCCTGTCTTTTTGCAGTAAAAACAGACTCCATCAGGTTATTTACCCACAGGGCTAGACTTATCAGCCAGTGGCACAGATGGCAGAGGGCCAGTGGAAGTGGGCTTTAAGGAACGAAAACCCCCTTGAGGTCCGTCTTTGCCCTCTTTACGGTGTTTTCCCCAAACACAATCTTATGGGTCAACACAAATTCATCAGTAAGGACGGCAGCTTCTGACACGTTGGTTACTTTTTGTTCATTGAGATAAGTGGTAATGGCCTCAGGTAGACCATTTTTAAACTTCTCCATAACCATCATCTCACGGAGTTGTTCCCTAGTCTCAACCTTCTGAGATCGACACCACCTATCAAACAACTGCCCCTTCTCCCTTGCAAACTCCACATAAGTGTGTTTCTCCTGCTTAGCATAGTGTCGTAACTTCCGCCGGTATGCTTCAGGTACTAGTTCATATATGCGCAAGATGGCAGCCCGGACTAAATCATAATCAGCGCTGTCTTCAAATGATAACGTTGAATATGCCTCTTGGGCCTTACCAGTAAGGACACATTGCAGCAACAAAGTCCATACATCCTTCGGCCAATTTAAAGAGGTGGCCACTCTCTCAAAATGAGAAAAGTACCCCTCTACCTCTTTTTCTGAAAACGGAGGAACCATACGAATATGCCTACCTACCTCAAATGCAACAGGAGAGGTAGTCTTCTTGCCTTCAATATCTAACCTCTTCATCTCCAAATCTGCCTCTTTTGCTGCTAATTCTAGCCTTTTCATTTCCAATTCCCGGTCAAGTAATTGTAATTTCAAAGTAACCTCAGACTCGGTGAGTTACGAGGGGGACTCCTGTTTAGCTCTAAGCACCCTCATGTCAGTCAGTATTGCCTTCAAAGTGTTAACAACATTGGCTCTAAGTCGTTTATCACTACAAGAAATCTCAATTTCGTAATATTCTGCAATTTTAAACAGCAGCTCTTTAGGAGGATCATCAAAAAACGTCTGAATGTCAACAGTAGACATCTTCAGATATAATCCAAGCAAATGCAGTCAAGAATCCTAGATCACAGTCAGAACCACTCACCTTAGAAAACACTAACACATCAAGAGGCTAAAAAAATAGAATTGGATCAGTGCCCCAGCACCACAACAGTAATACAGTGTAGCAATCAACAATAAACTACCAATACCACAGGTTACACAAAAGCTATAGGAAGGCCAAACAAGTACTGTTATCCTAATCAAAGTACCAAAGCACAAGAAAAATGCGTCACAGTACAATATCAACAGGATATGAGGACGGAGTGTAGCACAGTGGGTAAGGAACTGGGCTTGTAACCGAAAGGTCGCAGGTTCGATTCCCGGGTAGGGCACTGCCGTTGTACCCTTGAGCAAGGTACTTAACCGAAATTACTTCAGTATATATCCAGCTGTATAAATGGATACAATGTAAAATGCTATGTAAAAGTTGTGTAAGTCGCTCTGGATAAGAGCGTCTGCTAAAAGCCTGTAATGTAATGTAACAGTATCACAACAAGTAGCCTAACCATTCAGGTTTACAGCTACAGCACAAAACGCAAGCGAAGGGACAACTGCACACAAACAACCACTATGAAGCAGCCAATATCAAGGCATCGATGTAAAAATGTTACAAAATTTTACAAGCTTACAAAGTAGTTACAAGTGATGCACAAAATTGCTACACTAGCATTATGTGACTAGCGCTACGAATACAAACATTACACAATGGTAGCATCAAAACCATCCTCGGTTACACGGGAATGAATCACGAAAGTAGCTCAGATTTACTTACCGAGCGCTGATATTGCTCTCTCGGAAAAGCACACGGAAGTAATTCTAAAGCCGGGCACCCACCGCACGCGTATCGACCGCGAGCGCACTACGCGCGTAACTGAAGCGTAGTTGAAATACTGTTATTACAACGGCAGCGGGCGAGGTCGTCTCCACCAGATGCGAACGCGTCGCGAACCGGCTGCGAAGCTCGCGCGACACAAGCGAACTGAAGCGTAGTTTTTCGCTTCTGTTCAATTTTTTCGGCTTGTCGCGCGTCACGATGGCCTGTTTATACACAGAAATATGCTCTAAAATGCTAGGTATACATGCCCTGATTTATATTTCATCCTTATATGACTGGGGGGGTGTCCCTAGTTACCTCCCAGATATTTTATAAGCAGCTAAAAAAATACAAGCCTTTACGTTTTTGTATTGTCCTTGCAGAAAAAAAACAAAAAAAACTGGAACCTGGGGAAAAGGCAAACTTAGTTTCGCTATCTTATTTTGCGGAGGGGGTGGGGCAAATTTGAAAATACACCACAGAAAGACGTAGCCTATTGAATGACGTAGAAGTGAATGCACCGAGCAGCGGTTTGTTAGCTCGAGTGTTGGAAGGTAGTTTTTAACCAACCATTGCTCAGCCTATTTGACTTCTCCGATGTCTTCGTTCGCCGCGATTAGCTGATTTTACTAAATCTGATCCTATAAATGTTTTGACGTGAATGACAAGACGACACGGGAATTCCCAATGGTTGATTATGGATTATTTATTATTATTATGATCATTACATATTCTTCGTGAAATTGGCACGCTTGTTAACCAAGCAAATAAATTAATACGGTTTGAGATTGATTATTATGCAGGCTACGTTGCGATTTAAGCTTATGGTAATTCTTTAAAGCGTTTACTTTCTCACGTATTTACATGTGTTAAAAAATATTACCAAATTAACAGACTGAAAAAGGTCTCTCACCAAGTATTCATTTACCCATAATCAACAGTCCTGAACAAACGTGAAATACACGATGTAATCCCACTGCAGACTGCGAGAGTTACTAGGAATATAGAGCTTTAAGCAAGCCTTTGCGCGACACAAACGGAACCAGTGGAGACAGGCTACGCGCCGCGCCGTGCTGCTTCGCCGTGCTGCTTACGGTGAAGCCACACTATACGCGGCCCCGCTGCGCGGCGGAGCCGCCTCCATTCATTTTCAATGAGGGGTGGCGGCCAGGCCCCGCAATGCATGTTGGGATTGCCGGCGGCGCGGCCAGAGGCTGCGAGGCGGCGAGGGAGATGGAAAAAATTCAACTTTGACCCCCTCGCCGCGTCGCGGTAACCAATCTGATTTGATCTAATGATCCGTCAAGTAAATTGTCCCCATGTTTTTCTAATTTTAGTTCCACATTCTATCGTTCCACAATGGAGGACCTAACTCCTCATTTCCGTATCGTGTTTCCCCACTTAATAAAATCTCCTACAGAGACATTGATAAGAGGAACGCAGCGTGGAGAAAAGTCTCTGAAATTGTCGGTGGCTCTGCAATGTAGTTATCGCCGTTAGCTACTATCACTGAATAAAAATCATTTTGCAGTAACCTAGCTCTGAAAAATGTTAATAAGCTGCCTAGCTAGGCTGTCTAATGTCTAGCTATAGTTAGTAACAACAAACAATAACAAACAAAAAAAAAAAATCTTCCTAATGTATTAGTTGCTAGTTGTTCGTTTCTACCAGCCACCTAGCTAGCTAACCAGATATAACTTTGAAGGCATTATCTGGCTAATTAGCCAGACAATGTTTTTGTTGTTGGTTGTTACTCACTAGCTAGACATTAAACAGCCTAGCTAGGCAGCTGACTAACATCTTTCAGATCTAGGTTACTGAAAAAATGATTTTTATTCAGACATGACAATGAATATTAAACCCGGTCAACATTTAACGAACACAACTGTCTGTCAAATATATGTGACACGCCCACAAACAGCCGATTGTGGGGACGCGGCGCGGCGACAGGCGGCAGTCGCCGCGTATAGTGTGGCTTCACCGTTACGCGACGCTTACGCGACGCGTGCGGTGGGTGCCCGGCGTTACCCACCGCACGCGTCGCGTAAGCGTTGAAGCAGCATGGCGCGGTGCGCAGCGTATCTACACTGGTTCCGTTTGTGTCGCGCAAAGGCTTGGTAAAAGCTATATATTCCTAGTAGCTTTCGCAGTCTGCAGTGGGATTACATCGTATATTTCACGTTTGTTCAGGACTGTTGATTATGGGTAAGTGAATACTTGGTGAGAGACCTTTTTCAGTTTGTGAATTTGGTAATATGTTTTAACACATGTAAATACGTGAGAAAGTAAACGCTTTAAAGAATTACCATAAGCTTAAATCGCAACGTAGCCTGCATAATAATCAATCTCAAACCGTATTAATTTATTTGCTTGGTTAACAAGCGTGCCAATTTCACGAAGAATATGTAATGATCATAATAATAATAAATAATCCATAATCAACCATTGGGAATTCCCGTGTCGTCTTGTCATTCACGTCAAAACATTTATAGGATCAGATTTAGTAAAATCAGCTAATCACGGCGAACGAAGACATCGGAGAAGTCAAATAGGCTGAGCAATGGTTGGTTAAAAACTACCTTCCAACACTCGAGCTAACAAACCGCTGCTCGGTGCATTCACTTCTACGTCATTCAATAGGCTACGTCTTTCTGTGGTGTATTTTCAAATTTGCCCCACCCCCTCCGCAAAATAATATAGCGAAACTAAGTTTGCCTTTTCCCCAGGTTCCAGTTTTTTTTTTTTTTCTGCAAGGACAATACAAAAACGAAAAGGCTTGTATTTTTTTAGCTGCTTATAAAATATCTGGGAGGTAACTAGGAACACCCCCCAGTCATATAAGGATGAAATATAAATCAGAGCATGTATACCTAGCATTTTAGAGCATATTTCTGTGTATAAACAGGCCATCGTGACGCGCGACAAGCCGAAAAAATAGAACAGAAGCGAAAAACTACGCTTCAGTTCGCTTGTGTCGCGCGAGCTTCGCAGCCGGTTCGCGACGCGTTCGCATCTGGTGGAGACGACGTCGCCCGCTGCCGTTGTAATAACAGTACTTCAACTACGCTTCAGTTACGCGCGTAGTGCGCTCGCGGTCGATACGCGTGCGGTGGGTGCCCGGCTTTACGCGACGCTTACGCGACGCGTGCGGTGGGTGCCCGGCGTTACGCGACGCGTGCGGTGGGTGCCCGGCGTAAGCAGCCGGTTCGCGACGCGTTCGCATCTGGTGGAGAGGACATCGCCCGCTGTCGTTGTAATAACAGTACTTCAACTACGCTTCAGTTACGCGCGTAGTGCGCTCGTGGTCGATACGCGTGCGGTGGGTGTCCGGCTTAACATGGCTCACAGCCACCACGGCTTGAGAGAACAGGCGTCACAGTTCGCAAGTGGAAATGTGAACATGCTAAGTTTGCTACTATTACGAGCACGAACAAACGAACGGCCATGAACATGGAAATAATCACTAATTTCACTAATTAACATGCGAAAACACAGCTACCGATTGCATAATCAAAAACAAACTGCAAAGGTAGAAATGTAGCAAATTTCCATACTCACTCAAACACAACCACAAGCTCTCTCGTCCTAGCGTCCTCCGCTTGAGCAAAATCACAAGTGATACTAATCACACTAATTACAACAATAAGCTGAGTCACTATACGTTGACTTCCCCCAGGTCCTAACTACCTAGTAGCAACGAAAATCTAACTAAAACCTAACATAGTCTTCAGTGTATTTACCGGGCTCGCGGCGGTTTTTAAACGCAAAACCCGTGAACGCAAATGAAAGACCAATTGAATAGTCATTCACGGCGAACCGGAGCGTACCCCCACCCAGAGTTAACACCAAAAATAAGAAAGGCAAAATAACAAAAAGTGACAAGCCCGAAGGACATGCCCGACGACTACAACTGCCTGAGGGAAACACAGCAAACCAATAACACTCAGTTGACTCAACCTACCGCCGCACCATGCAAACGCGGAGAACTTTAATATCAAAACTGCTCAAGCGAGATACAAACTAGATAGAATACATACCGGATCAGCAGATCCCGGACGAGCCCCCAATTATGTTACGATCAGCCCCTGGCCAGTCGCAACATAAACGAGATCACACAAAATAGTCGCAATTCAAAAATATTTTTAATTAAAGAACGCTACAAAAGAAAATGAATGAGCAGTGTAACCAGACTGCAGGTTGTCCTCTGAATGGAAAGAGAGATAGAGCATCAGCCAGAGGGCCCCTTAAGTAGGACCCCTTCCAGGTGACACCAATTTCCTATTAGGAAGACAATCAAAAAGAATATTGCAACACCACAATCAGCCACTAGGGCACAAGGGCAGGGAACCATAACACTAGAAATTATGTGTTTGTTCTTTTCAGTACTGCCCATGAAGGTACAGCCACAGTTTACGTAATTACTCTCCTGGCCCAGGTACAACGGTCATGAAATAATCACCTGTCTGTAACCTGAATGTACTGCAGCTACAAACAGCTTTTCTACATTTGTTTACTTGTTTACTTACAGTCATGTTTCATTTCATAACCAATATTTTTTTCCATCCCCTGTCCTGCAGAACAAAAGGGGAACACACTGACTACATCCACAATGTTTTAGTTTATGTAAGTTAAACGTTCTGAGTGGCAATCAAATTTGCAAGGATAGGTTTTAGCCACCTTAATGCATCAAATAAATTAGACTTCCTGAATATTACTGTACAGTATGTAGCTTGGAAATATATTGTTAGTTTGAAATATGTCTGTGGTAGTTGGAGCAACTGCATGTTCTGGCTAGATTTGACCTGGCAATACAAATATGCATTATGAATTTTTATTTGATATATGGTCGTAGGTTGGAATTATGGCTGGTTTTATTGTTTACTTAAGAGTCATGTCCATGGTTTGAGCTCCTTTAGCTGTTATCCATTAAAAATGGGGTATTTACTACAGAAATTAGGTTTAAGCACACTACGAAGAGCACAGGCAGGGAAACAGAAGAGACTTTGCTCTTCAAGGTCTTAGTTTTTTCTGTTGACGTTTTTCATTGCATTTACATTTACGTTTGCAATGTGAATAACAAGTTTGAGCTTGGCGAGTTGTATAGCCTTCACAGTAACTATTGTTAAGTGAACTAATATTATTGATCAAATTTAACCCAAACAATAAATGGCAGAAATTAATGAGATTTCTGTAGTGTCTAAGGCTTTCTACAACAATAAAACAACCATGTGCTCCAACACACACACACACACACACACACTATTTAAAGAGAAATTTTCAAAAATGCCATACCTGGTTTTGCAGCTGGTCGAGAAGTGGAAGATCAATAAACCTCTTGTGGTATCTTGCATGTTTAAGCAGTCAGGTCACTGTGGTTCAACCAATGAACTGCACAAGAACCCTCACACAGTTCAGTGGGTTCAACGCTCTGTGTGTGTGTGAGTGGGTGTGTGTGTGTGTGTGTGCGCGCGTGCGTGGGTGGGTGGGTGGCCCAATCTTACTGTATATACATAGATACATTTTATGAATGTGGTCTCCAGAGAAAAAGTACGCCTATATTAATAAATAAGATAAAAAATAAAAAGTAAATCAAAATGAACTTCAACCTCCTGCTGTTACGTGATAGACGCCATTTTATCTGAGGCACGTGTTATTTCCACAAAGTGAATCCTTTCCCGGACGCAAATTAAGCGCTGGGGATTGTGCATTCGGCACTGAACACTGCTTTTGGCATGCTTTGTGAAAACTTTTTACAGTGAACATTATTCAACAGGTTTTCTTTTTCATCAGAAAGCATGTTGTTATCTGGTTCCTCCCAAGATTTCTTGCCAGCATTTTGAGGGTTTTTCCACACTGGGAGTTTTTTTAAATTTTATTTTACCTCATATGCTTGTTATTAAATTGTTGTTTTTCTTTTTTTTTAAACTTTGAATGGAAATGGAATTTAATTCCATTGCCTAATTAGTGTATCACTTTAAACAACATTTACTTTGAAATCAGTAGTATTACAATGAGTATGTCTAATTTTAAAACTGTTAAAATTAGATTTAAGAAGCACTTTATTTTGCAAAATGTTTTAAATTGTTTGTATATATCTATGAAAATGTAAGGTTTGTTAAATATTTAAAAAAAACATTTGCCAGAATTCTTTACCTATTGTATTAGTATTGTATTTCATGATAAATAATGTCTTTAAAAGCTGTTACAGGCATAATTGTCAAAGTAAATTAGACTTTTTTGTAATATAAGCACAATTTCTTTGAATGTCACTGAATTAAATTGTACTTCATGTAATTCCAATTCAAATTCTCTATCCTGGAGTTTTTTTATATTTAAATTCCAATTCATATTTGGATCAGTTTCAAAATTCTGAATTCTACAGAATTCAGGGTCATTGCAGGATTTCAAGATTTCCTGCTAATTAGATGCATTAATGCAAGGAAATATGGACATATTTATTTATAGTTTCAGATGGACAACTGCAACTATTATAAAAAATCCTCAGTTGGCCCATTTTAGAAATGCCGTGACCCGGATTCGAACCGGGGTTGCTGCGGCCACAACGCAGAGTACTAACCACTATACGATCACGGCGAGCTACTACGGACTGCTTGAGGTGGTCGTAGTCAGTATAATATAGCACAATATAAGCATATCAGTATAATACCAGACCGATACATTGTTTAAATCTATTGCTCTTTTTTAAAAGAAAAAAAGCAGGTGAGGAGGTACAGTACATTGGGGAACCAGGCCAGCATGTTGGCCACGAACTGAACTGCAACCTAAAAAGGTGCAATGGAGGGGCTGTCTGGGCACTCCCCTACCACCGCAAAGACCTGGGTTCAATCCCCAGCAGCGGTACTTGCGGCTAGGTCAGACGTTCCTATGAACACAATTGGCAGTGTTCGCGATTGGGAAGCCAGTAAGGATATGAGTCCTTTATCCTACTCAGGATAAAGTATGCAGTGTAATAAAAACCGTATATTAACACAATTATTTGACTATTACAAATAAAACTGAGAACAAATAAAAGCTTCACAGGAAACTAATTGTGGTTTTAATTCTCCACCCCTATCTTCTCATATCTTCGCCGTCCATCTCACAGTAAGGAAGCGATCAGGCACGTAAGGGGAACTGTATAGGATACCAAAAACTTGTCTGTTGTTTCATGCAACTGAAAATCGGAGAAAGGAAATGTTCAAAACATTACTGATCCATAGTCTTACCTAAAACCTGAAAAAAGCAAAAATTCTAGATTTCTGATTATCCCACACAGAGAGACAACCAGAGCGCACCTAATGAGTGAAAAGGTATTTGAAGATATTTATGTTGGAAAATCTATTTCACTGGATAAACAGCAAAATATGTAAGACTAGCCTTACCTCCAGAAACTGAAAGAAAGTGAATTTGTCTTTTCTCTATTGTCTCTATTCAGATGGAAATCATCTTCATTCAGCATGCATAGTGACATAAACGTATGAATATCAATACCTTTCTCCAAAAATATTTTATTGTAGCATGATCTGTAAGTGTATAATTCGTCCAGGTGCGTAGAACTGCCGAAATCCGTCCTGCTGGAGTTGGATAAATATCTGCGTTCATTTGATAATTACATACCGCGTTAGATTTAAACTTTTCCCTGTGTGGTAACTGCTCTTTGTTTTTAGGTTGTGTTAGGTTTCTTTGTTTTTAGGTTGTTTTGGGTTTCTATCTACCACTTTTGATTCTTAGAATTGATAGATTGCCTACTTGGGCTTAGCGATTGCGATTATTGCACCATTACAGACTGTGAACCTGTGTAATCAGCGCGTTATTCGACTCAGGTTTTTCAGTTGCTAATTAGGTACACTCAGAGCGACGCTAGCGTCGCTCCCTCCTAGTTTATGAGCCAGCTCCCCATTCCAGTCTGTGCTCTCCCCCTCAGAAGGCGCTTCCAGTGACGTGGCCCCCCTCGACGACGGAACCTCTCTAACCTCGGCTACCCCCCGCTGACCCCCTGTGAGAACTTCACGGTCACAGGGGGGCTATGGAACTGCCAGTCTGCTACGCTTCATTTCCGCCTATGCCTCCCTCCTATCCCTGCAGTTCCTTGCCCTCACAGAGACCTGGATCACACCAGACAACTCTGCCACTCCTGCTGCCCTCTCGTCCTCCTACTCCTTCTCCCACACCCCCCGGCGATCTGGCCGTGGTGGTGGTACTGGTCTACTAATCTCCCCCACCTGGAAATTCTCTGTTCTCCCCCTCCCTGACCTATCTATATCCACTTTTGAATTCCATCCTGTCTCTATCACCTACCCTACTAACCTCTATATTGTTGTTATTTATCATCCCCCGGGGCCCCTGGGAAGCTTCCTGGATGAGCTAGACACCCTGCTCAGCTCCTTCCCTGAGGACAGCACCCCGCTGATCCTCCTGGGAGATTTTAACATCCACCTAGAGGCCTCCCAGTCTGCTGCCTTCCTACCACTAATCCACTCCTTCGACCTCTCTTTACAACACTCTCCCCCAACCCACAAGGCAGGCAACCTCCTAGACCTGATCTTCCTGAGGACCTGCTCCAGCTCCAACCTCACGGTTACCCCCCTGCATACGTCTGACCATCACTTCATCTCCTTCTCCCTCCCCCTCTCTCCACATCCTCCCTCTCCTCCTCCCACCCCCACTGTCACTGTCCGCCATAACCTCCGCTCCCTATCACCCTCTTCTCTTGCTCCCAGAGTGACTGCTTCCCTCCCCCCTCTTCAATCATTTTCCAAGCTCCCCACTAACTCTGCATCCTCCACCCTAACTTCATCTCTCTCCTCAGCACTCGACTCCCTATGTCCTCTTGTCCCTAGGGCAGCACGTTCATCCCCTCCCAGTCCATGGATGTCTGACATCCTACGCACCTCCAGGGCCAGCCTCCGAGCTGCTGAGAGGAAGTGGGCCAAATCCAGGGACCCATCTGACCTTTCAGCCTATCAGTCTCTCCTGACAGAGTTTTCTTCTGCTGTCACTGCCGCTAAGGCAAAATTCTACCAAACTAAAATTCATAACTCCATTTCTAACCCTCATCAACTGTTCTCTATTTTCTCCTCTCTCCTCAGCGTGCCACCTCCCCCACCCCAGTCTTCCTTCACTGCAGATGACTTTGCAGCATTCTTTGACGAAAAAATTGCAGATATCCGCAGCTCCTTTGCCCCCTCTGCACCCTCTGCCCCCTCTGCGCCCCCCGCCCCCTCCGCCCCCTCCGCCCCCTCTGCGCCCCCTGTTTCTCCACATTTTCTCTCCTCTCAGACTCTGAAGTTTCCCAGCTCCTGCTCACCCACCGCCCTACCACCTGTGTTCTCGACCCTATCCTTCATCTCTCCTCCAGGCAATCACACCAGACATCCTCCCATTTGTCACCTCCCTCTTGAACTCCTCCCTATCTTCTGGATGTTTCCCCTCATCCTTCAAGAGGGCCCACATCACCCCGCTGCTGAAGAAACCCACACTAGATCCTTCAGTCATTCAGAACTACCGCCCGGTATCTCTCCTCCCTTTTCTATCCAAAACACTTGAACGTGCCGCATCTAGCCAACTCTCCGCTTTCTTCTCTCAGAACAACCTGCTTGACCCCCACCAGTCTGGCTTCAGGCCTGGCCACTTGACCGAGACTGCACTCCTCTCGGTCAGTGAGTCACTCCATGCCGCATGAGCAGCCTCCATCTCCTCTGTCCTGATTCTTCTAGACCTCTCTGCTGCATTTGACACTGTGGAGCACTCTATCCTCCTGTCCTCCCTGGCAGCAGCAGGGATCTGCGGCACAGTCCTTGACTGGATTGAGTCTTACCTCTCTGACCGTTCCTTCCAGGTTGCCTGGGCGGGTAAGGTATCACCACCCCGTCCCCTCGCCACCGGAGTTCCCCAGGGCTCAGTCCTCGGTCCCCTTCTCTTCTCCTTATACACCAGATCCCTTGGCCCTGTAATCTCTGCCCATGGCTTGTCCTATCACTCCTATGCTGACGACACGCAGCTCTTTCTCTCCTTCTCCCCATCGGACACACAGGTCCCTGCCCGCATCTCCGCTTGCCTGAGGGACATCCAGAGCTGGATGGACAATCACCACCTGAAGCTCAACCCGGGAAAGACGGAGCTAATCTTCATTCCTGCTCTATCCTCTCCCCTCCTCGATTTTTCCATTTCCCTAGGGGACACATTAGTGACATCATCACCCTGTGCCAAGAATCTCGGAGTGGTGATGGACAACAGGTTGTCCCTCTCCAAGAACATCGCAGCAGTAAGCTGGGCATGCAGATTTTTCCTGTATAACATCCGGAGAATCCGCCCCTTTCTCACCACCTACTCAACCCAGCTCCTGGTCCAAGCAATGGTTCTATCCCGCCTGGACTACTGCAACTCTCTTCTGGCTGGACTACCGGCATCTGCCATCAGACCCCTGCAACTCATTCAGAATGCTGCAGCTCGTCTGGTCTTCAACCTCCCCAGACACTCCCACGTCACTCCCCTGCTCACTACCCTCCACTGGCTGCCTGTTATAGCTCGCATCAAATTTAAAACATTGGTCCTAGCATACCAGGCAGTCAAGGGATCAGCCCCAGCATACCTCCACAAGATATTCAAACCCTACATGCCAGCCAGATCCCTCCGTTCTGCTACCTCAGGACGCCTGCCACCTCCCTCTCTTCGCACCTGCGCTTCCAGAACACGTCTCCTGTCTGTTCTGGCCCCACGATGGTGGAATGACCTCCCCGTGAAGGTCAGAACAGCTGAGACACTGACCCATTTCAAGCGACGACTGAAGACTCACCTCTTCAGGCTGCACCTCTCCCCATACCTCCCTGTAATCTCTTAAATGACCGTAAGCTTAGGGTTGTAACTAGGTAGCTGTTTCGTAGGTGACTTAGTTAATGCACCTGTCTTAACTATTGCTTGTATTTTTCCATAGGCTGCGTTGTTGCTGTTCTCGTTTGTGTTAGTGTTAATCAGTTTAACCTTCAGGGTCCAAGTTGAACTATGCGGTTGTTCCCTGCACTTGGACTGGTACTTCTCTCTAGGGTTTTCGTCATACTTGTTCCTGGTTATGGTTATACACTTTGTTGTACGTCGCTCTGGATAAGAGCGTCTGCCAAATGCCTGTAATGTAATGTAATGTAATGATCTAGGAGGCATGCCCTTTATAATGCACTGGATTTTACATTCTAATTCACAACATGTAATCTAATATGGGTGTAATAGATCTATAGTCTTATATTTCAGCTTACATGCAGGAACCTCGGCAGCAGTCTAGCCCAGAGCTAAAGACTGTGTTCAATATGGAGAGGACCGTTTAAACTGAATTAACCCGAAGACCAGGGAATTTAGCTTCCTTTTGTACACACATACTGAGGCTGGTACGTACATTTCAATAGAACACATTAGGAGCGAATGTAATCTAACCATATGATTTTCTAATCAAAACCCTCCGTCCACAACAGAAAAGCTTTATATTGGGCCTGGGACTGACGTATTTACTTGGCAATCTGATAGTTTTGGGGCTCTTAATCCCAAAGTGCCATCCGAGCTATCTCCAGACCTTTTTGTGCTTTAGGCAAAAAATATTTTTGAGGCCCATCCAAGACATTGGCACCTTCTGATTCTCCTGCTGGGAAACCAATGTCCAAGGAAGGCAAGAAGGTGGAGCTCTAGGTGAGAAGGTGGGGCCCTAGGTGATAATGTGGAGCTCTAGGTGAGAAGGTGGGGCTCTAAGTGAGAATGTGGAGCTCTAGGTGAGAATGTGAAGCTCTAGGTGAGAAGGTGGGGCTCTAGTTGAGAATGTGAAGCTCTAGGTGATAAGGTGGGGCTCTAGGTGAAAATGTGAAGCTCTAGGTGAGAAGGTGGAGCTCTAGGTGAGAAGGTGGGGCCCTAGGTGAGAATGTGAAGCTCTAGGTGAGAAGGTGGGGCTCTAAGTGTGAATGTGGAGCTCTAGGTGAGAATGTGAAGCTCTAGGTGAGAAGGTGGGGCTCTAGGTGAGAATATGGGGCCCTGGGTGAGAATGTGAAGCTCTAGGCAAGAAGGTGGAGCTCTAGTTGAGAATGTGAAGCTCTAGGTGAGAAGGTGGGGCTCTAGGTGAGAATGTGAAGCTCTAGGTGAGAAGGTGGGGCCCTAGGTGAGAATATGAAGCTCTAGGTGAGAAGGTGGGGCCCTAGGTGAGAATATGAAGCTCTAGGTGAGAAGGTGGGGCTCTAGTTGAGAATGTGAAGCTCTAGGTAAGATGGTGGGGCCCTAGGTGAGAATGTGAAGCTCTAGGTGAGAAGGTGGGGCTCTAGGTGAGAATGTGAAGCTCTAGGTGAGAAGGTGGGGCCCTAGGTGAGAATATGAAGCTCTAGGTGAGAAGGTGGGGCTCTAGTTGAGAATGTGAAGCTTTAGGTGAGAAGGTGGGGCCCTAGGTGAGAAGGTGAAGCTTTAGGTGAGAAGGTGGGGCCCTAGGTGAGAATGTGAAGCTCTAGGTGAGAAGGTGGGGCCCTAGGTGAGAAGGTGAAGCTCTAGGTGAGAAGGTGGGGCCCTAGGTGAGAATGTGAAGCTCTAGGTGAGAAGGTGGGGCCCTAGGTGAGAAGGTGGAGCTCTAGGTGAGAATGTGGGGCTTTAAGTGAGTAAGGATTTAGACATGGTCACAGGGAGGAAAACAAGTTTATTTAGATTTAGTTGCAGGGAAGAAACCAAGTTTATCTGTCTCCATTAACCTGTAATGTGGATGCTTGTGTGAATACAAGTTCGCGTATACGTGCATTGACTGGGATATGCTGAAGTAATAGGCAACAAAAATTGCACCCCGGAGAGCAAGACTATCTAATGCTGCCAGGCATTCATCTAATTGTTCTCTGACATTTAGATCTGTCCAAGCAGGTAAAGGTGCTACTCATCCAGGAATCTTGCAAATAACGTTTTTGCACCATAAAAAATCAACTTTAACCTGAAAAATATGTTTGTCCAGGTACCCAATCTATCATCTATCCCAGGTAGCCCTAACTAAGGTTACTCCATCTGGTTAGTGAAACTAAATCTAAATATCCCTGACTATGACCCCTCTATTATTTATTTGAAATAACACTAGGGTCCATCTGGACACTGACTCGAACAGCTATTCCGGAGCAGCTGCACTTTCAGCTAGTGAACCTATCAGTATGCCCAGGAGGTAACTCGATTACGGTGTTTCCCCAGAGAGCCAGTAAGGCCAATACACTGACTAGTCCTCACAGAGATGTACACCCCGGTCAGCATATATGCGAATGTAGCGCTCCTGTTCCCACGAATGAGAGATACTGGACATCAGACCTAGGTTCCGTGTGTAGTTTGGTTAAAAAGACTCACAAGGAGGCTTTGGATACACTAAACACTTGGCAGATTTTATAACACAATCTCTTACAAATGCCCTTTACTGACTATATTCAGTTATAATGAAATGATAAGTGCAATTTCCCCTCAAAACCTAAAGCTTGCAGTGGAAAAGTGAGAAAGTAGAAAATAAAATTGTATATTGTATATTATATATATATATATATATATATATATATATATATATATATATATATATATATATATATATATATATATATTCTCTCAAAGTACCTAAATAAATGAATTAAAGTATCTCTTTGTTCCTTTGGCTTTGTAATTTAATGCCCTTTCTGTTTCTTCTGTGTGTACAATGCATCAGTTCTTTTGTTGAAAATCAGTTTTGGTGTATATTCCCCTTTTTTCCCCACGGGTCACTGACCCACCCGAGTAGGAAAACAAAATGTAACACTGCACCTCAAATCTTATCTGAAATGCTGTTGCGAATCGGTCGCCTTGCTCTGTAGAAGGAAATCTGAAGCAGTTGGCCACACTGGTTTCAACGTTCCCTATCTGGAGTTGCATACTGGGACTGGCTCACCATCAAATTCAAGCGTGGGGTTGAAACCAAACTGAATCCAGGATAAAAATAAATAAATAAAAAAAAACAATCTGCGCACATAGTACAGATTAAATACAAATAGCTAGAATTTTCATTTTCCATATCTTAAGCATGAGACCTCATTAACTTCTCTCTCTCTCTCTTTCAAAAAATACAGTGCAACACAAACCCATTAAGCATGGGAATAACTACAGCAGCATTACAACACGTACTGCTAGTAGTTTGTTTTACAACTTTATCGATGAATTATGAACTGGATGTTAATACCCAAAATAAAATATTTACCATCAACAGTACCATCTAATGAAATGTCAGCTTGTCTTACAATGTATTCAGCTCACATATGCTTTAGTGTGAATAATCACAAAGTTATCTAAAGGCTCTTTTTATCAGAGAACTCAATGAATTTAGTGCAATTCAGCTACCACATGAAAAACGCTAATACAGTTAGCTAGCTGCTCAACGTAAAATAAATGATACAGAATGCACCAGTGTGTGTGTACTAATGTTTGAGTGTACGTGTGTGTGTGTGTGTGTGTGTGTGTGTGTGTGTGTACGTGTACGTGTACGTGTGTGTGTGTGTGCTGATGTTTGAGTGTACATGTGTGTGCTGATGATTGAGTGTACGTGTGTGTGTGTGCTGATGTTTAAGTGTACGCGTGTGTGTGTGCTGATGTTTGAGTGTACGTGTGTGTGCTGATGATTGAGTGTACGTGTGTGTGTGTGTGTGCTGATGTTTGAGTGTACGTGTGTGTGTGTGCTGATGTTTGAGTGTACGTGTGTGTGTGTGCTGATGTTTAAGTGTACGTGTGTGTGTGTGCTGATGTTTGAGTGTACGTGTGTGTGCTGATGATTGAGTGTACGTGTGTGTGTGTGTGTGTGTGCTGATGTTTGAGTGTACGTGTGTGTGTGTGCTGATGTTTGAGTGTACGTGTGTGTGTGTCCTGATGTTTGAGTGTACGTGTGTGTGTGTACTGATGTTTGAGTGTATGTGTGTGTGTGTGCTGTTGTTTGAGTGTATGTGTGTGTGCTGATGTTTGAGTGTACTTGTGTGTGTGTGTGTGTGTGTACGCTGATGTTTGAGTGTGCGTGAATGTGTGTGCTGTTGTTTGGACTGCATTTATATAGTAAATGGACTGTATTTATATCACGCTTTTATCCAAAGCGCTTTACAATTGATGCCTCTCATTCACCAGAGCAGTTAGGGGTTAGGTGTCTTGCTCAGGGACACTTCGACACGCCCAGGGCGGGGATCGAACTGGCAACCCTCCAACTGCCAGACAATCAGTCTTACCTCCTGAGTGTGTGTGTGTGTTTTGATGTTGGAGTGTTTGTGTGTTTGGGTGTGTGCTGATGTTTGAGTGTACGTGTGTGTGTATGTGTGTGCTGATGTTGGAGTGTGTGCGTGTTTGGGTGTGTGCTGATGTTTGAGTGTATGTGTGTGTGTTTTATCATGGTGGCATGGGAAGCACTACGACCCTGCTTTCAGGAGACAAAAGTGTGTGTATGTGTGCGTGTATTTGTGTGCTTGTGAATCCCAGGAGAATTCATTCTCAGATAACACAGAGAGCTCTATACTTCTCCAGCTTTTGCAATTGAAGAATAACCATATTCCCATTCATATTAATGTGCAGGATCAAGCATCCTGGACGCACAAGTGTACCAGAATGACTTGTGAGAATATGCCTACATCTCCAGTTTCTGCGAGTATAACCGGTTTCATAATCTCTTTTCACTTCAAACAAAAAGTGACTTTCTTTCCATTGTCTTTACATACCAACAGGGCTCCTATACCTGATACTGAATATCATGTATTACTCATTGTCTGTGTTATTCTATTGTTTTGTTTTTTTAAGTAACGAGGTGAGGTGGAAAAAAATAGAAAGCTTCGAATAAAAGACACTCAGACGTAAAGTTTTCACACACCGAGTCTCAGACTCAGACTCGCCCAGCAAAATGAACTCTCGGCTCCTGAAGAGGTGTAGATATTTTTGGTTTCTGCTCGCAGGTCAGTACTCTGTATGACATTACATGAACCTCTGTCCTCCTTTGGTTCTGTCCTTTATTCGGATAGAGAGAAAGCAGAGAGGGTAACAGTTAGAGAAGGGATCACAGCTCACACGGTGCCATGGTGGGGCACTGAGAATCTCAACCGCCGAGGATGACTCGTTTGTGGTTTGAGAGTTGGTTGCCCTCACTGTTTATTGTTTTTTTAAAATTATTATTATTATTATTATTATTATTATTATTATTATTATTATTATTATTATTATTATTATTATTATTATCATCATCATTCATATTATTATCATTATTATCATTATTCTTCTTATTATTAGTAGTAGCAGTATCAGCAGCAGCAGTAGTAGTAGTAACAGTAGTAGTAGTAGTAGTAGCAGCAGCAGTAGTAGTAGTAGCAGTAGTGGTAGTAGTAGTAGCAGAAGTAGTAGTACTAGTAGTAGTAGCAGTGGTAGTAATCTTCTTCTAAATAATTATTTCATTATTGTGTTTTCTGTGTTCACTCTGAAAGCATTTATTATCTGAGGGAACTGGTGTTCCTATGCTATACTCTTTAAAGTTAAGGGTTTCTGTGTTTTCATTTGTAAGAAATTGTTCTCCCCTTCTCCCCAACCTTCCCCCTCCCCCTCTGTCCTCCATTTCCAGGAATCTGTGCTCAGCGGACAACACCCCTTGTTCCTTCCAACACTGGTAAGATCTGTCACCACTTCATTCCTTTCATAGAGTGTTTGGATGTTTCTCTCAGGTAGTATGGTGGCCATATTTTGAAATCTATTTCTATGAAATTCCAATGACTTTTCTGGCTGCAGAATACACACTGTATTTCTCCAGTTCCTTACATATCAGCCCCACCATTATCACTGTCTGCAAACAGCATTGCATGTGAGGACATTCGAAAGTAAAAACCTTTTTTACAGTAACTGTAAAGAGACGCACTCAAAGTAGACATTGAGAGTTATCCATTGATCCTGTGAATGACAGAAGCCTTTGTGGGGATAACACAACCCAGTGGCCAGTGTCAATGTGTGTGTGGGCTACTCCAATAACTCTCTGCAAACCTGCGCTGCTATGGAGAAATAGGCTAGATTTTAAACCCCCCCCCCCCCTTCCCAAGCTAGCAGGAAAAAAAAGCATAATTCCCCGCCCCCCCCCCCCCCCCGCCCCCCCATTCTCTGCAGGCGCGGCGAGCATTCGGCTGGCGGGCGGAGGCGGTAACTGCTCGGGGAGGGTGGAGGTGCACCGCGGCGGGGCGTGGGGGACGGTGTGCGACGACGGCTGGGACCTCAGGGAGGCTGGGGTGGCGTGTCGGGAGCTGGGCTGCGGCCCGGCGCTCAGCGCCCCCGGGAGGGCCCGGTTTGGGGCGGGCGTGGGGATGCCCATCCTGCTGGACAACGTGCGATGCTCCGGGACGGAGCAGTCCTTGGCGGACTGCTCCTCCCTGCCCGTGGGACACCACAACTGCGGGCACCAGGAGGACGCGGGCGTGGTCTGCGGAGGTGAGCCCAGGCTGCCCCTGCTTCAAAAGGAGGCTTATATAATATTCACTGAATGGATAATCGTTCATTGTTACAGAAGCTGTTTCGACAGTCATAAAATGCGAGCTAACTCAGTTTTCTCTTTTTCGTTCTCCATTTCCTGTCCTCACAGAACCTGCAGCTTCAGCATCCTGTGAGTTATGTTGGAAAACACATACCATCACTAACCCGGTTTATCAATGACACATTAGCACTGACTATTAGTGATCCACATTATCAGTGGCACGCATCATCACAAACATACACTATTACTAATACACATTATCACTGACACACACTATTACTAACGCACATTAACACTGACACACACTATTACTAACACACGTTATCACTGACATACACTATTCTCCACAGTATAACCGGTACACATCGTCACTGACACACGCACTAAATCTCTGACCCACAGTATAACCGGTACACATCGTCACTGACACACGCACTAAATCTCTGACCCACAGTATAACCGGTACACATCGTCACTGACACACGCACTAAATCTCTGACCCACAGCATAACCGGTACACATTGTCACTGACACATGCACTAAATCTCTGACCCACAGTATAACCGGTACACATCGTCACTGACACACGCACTAAATCTCTGACCCACAGCATAACCGGTACACATTGTCACTGACACATGCACTAAATCTCTGACCCACAGTATAACCGGTACACATCGTCACCGGCCCACATGCTAACTGCTATCTTTGGGCTGAGGGGGTGAACAGCGCCTGTGGGTTTACGCAGCACGTGCTGTGTTTCTGTAGCTGGCCCCGGTCTGCGTTTGGTCGGCGGGCCCAATGAGTGCTCTGGGCGGGTGGAGGTGAACTACGCAGGGCAGTGGGGCACGGTGTGTGACGACAGGTGGGACCTGGCCGACGCCCAGGTGGTCTGCAGGGAGCTGGGCTGTGGGGAGGCATTGAGCGCTCCTGGGGAAGCCTGGTTCGGCCAGGGTGCCGGTCCAATTACCCTGGACGACGTGGACTGCAGCGGCCAGGAGGGGGCGCTACAGGAGTGCCATTGGAGAGGGCCAGGAGAACACAACTGCGCACACTTTGAGGACGCGGGTGTGATCTGTGCTGGTGAGAGGGGTGAGGCGGGGTGAGGGGAGTGAAGGGGGGGGGGGGGTAGTGGCTGGTAGAGGCAGCGGGAAGGTGGGCGGGAAAGCTGGAGCCAAAACCGGTCACTCAAGAAAGAGAAAACCAGTTCAGACAAAAGGTGTTCTGAATTACATCACAGAGATTTAAAGTGTTGTCTTATTGCTTCCTAAGGGCGTTCTATTTAATCTTTCTTTGTCTTCATTCATAGGCACCACTTCCAGTAACCAGAATACATTGTCTGGAGTTTCCAACAGTGAGTAAATGCAGTGCTCATTATGGGGAATTATGGGATAGCGTATTTTTCATTTAAGTTTGTATTTAAGTAATTATAACACTATCCAGACCAGAATGAATTGTTATTCAACAGAATAGGTTCTCTCCTAAAGCAGCAGGTGTTGTGAAACCTGCTCTTATCACTGATGTTTAATTTTGAGCCCGGTTGTATTTGTGAGCCAGTGCCATTAATATTAGTCAAGTAGAGAAGGCATTTCACTATACCCCGCCCATTTGGAGCTAGAACACTGCCCTGTAGCTGCTCCAAATGGGAGGGGCCTAGCTCCAAAGGGGTGTGTCTAAAGAGGAGGGTTAGGGTTTCACTAAACTCTGCCCATCTGAAACTGGAACACTGCCCTGGTGTTGCTCCAAATGGGAGGGGCCTAGCTCCAAAGGGGTGTGTTTAAAGAGGAGGGTTAGGGTTTCACTAAACTCCGCCCATTTGGTGCTAGAGCACCGGCCTGGAGCAGCTCCACAAGGGTGTGTCTAAAGAGGAGGGTTAGGGTTTCACTAAACTCCGCCCATTTGGTGCTAGAGGACTGGCCTGGAGCAGCTCCAGGGGCCAGAGATACCCTTCTTGAAAATATCGTAGTACATTAAGGTGTTCATAAAAGATGATGAAACTCATATATTTGGGCTGTAGTAATTGAAGGTGCAGTGAATGTTTTGCTACGCGCAGTAATATGAAAGTTGTTGTATGGTCTCTTTTTATGGTGTTCGCTGTCTAATGTGTGTCCACTGCAGACAGCTCCTTCTCACTGCGCTTGGTTGATGGCCCTGACCACTGCTCTGGAAGGGTGGAGGTGTACTACGCAGGACAGTGGGGGACAGTGTGTGATGACGAGTGGGATCTAAATGATGCCCGCGTGGTCTGCAGACAGCTAGATTGTGGGACGCCAGTAAACTTTTTTGGATGGGCCTGGTTTGGAGAAGGTAGTGGCCCGATCACTCTGGATGACCTCAGGTGCGCTGGTTCTGAAGGGTCTCTGCACCAGTGTAGCCACAGTGGGTTTGGGATCCACAACTGCGGACACCATGAAGATGCCGGGGTCGCCTGCTCTGGTAGGGATCTCCGCACACTTATGTGACAAGCAGGGCTGTCATTTTAATGTTTATTCGTTTCCATGAATGTATTCACATTCAGCTGAAAATATTATTGCATTATTTACCATTTCCTGCATTTTTAGTTCATTAATTTTCCTTTCCTGCAGCGTTGTTTTCGTTTATATAAGTGTAATTCTACTTTCAGATGGAAAGGGAACCAATCTACTCAAAACTTATATGTTATCAGAAACAGCTATACCGGTTTCACCTGGTTTTAAATAGGTTGTGACATTTTATCTTATGACCAAATGCATACTGGCTGAAAGAGATTCTCCCAGTTGTAAACTAAGACAACAATTTGAAGGGATACTTCACTTTCAGGAGCTTTTTGTACTGTTTTATTGTACGTTTTCCATGAGCCCAGACAATCTTCAGGACAGAAAAAGGTTCCTATCTGTGCAATTTCAATGGGGGAAAAAAAAAAAACATCTTCATATCACTTTCATTGAGTGCCCTTAGACATCTCAGCCACTTCTGAAACTCTTAATCCATGAATTCGGGCTTGAATGAATAATGGTGACCAATGTAGCTGAAGCGCTCTTCTGTTGGACATAATCGTATCTTAAATGCCTAATAGTAGGCTCCCTACTATTAGGCATACAAGAGCATACAAGAAAGTATACCTCTCTGGTTCTTAATCTTGGGAGATCCGAGTTTGTGCAGTGCATGTTTACACTCTACATTTAACTAAGTAAAGTGAGCGCTTGCCTATGGCGCTCCCAAAGGGACAGGAGTAGGAAAACAGAAATACCTTCGCAAGATCTCGCAAAATCTTTGTGTTCTCTCACAAAACTTTTAAAAGATCTCACAACACATTTGCATTCTCTCTTGCATGGTCTCGCAAAACATTTGCATTCTCCCCAAAAATAAATATGTACAAATTACACCACAGTAGTTCTGGGTCATTGTCACGACAGCAAACATGGAGCAGCTGCATATTTTAGTGATCTATCTCGTCAGCTAGCGAGAGAGAGAGAGATAAATTGGGCTACCTATTGCTATTGCTAACTAGTGTAGCGTCCATAAATTCTCCAGTTGTAATCTGAAAACACGGAAGTGACGATTGCAGCAGCATCTAACGCAGAAAACAACAATGGTACGGTAAAGTAGCATAACTTCACTCCAGGCGGTTCTTTGACTTGAACAGATGGAAGGAAGCCACTTTAGTTTATTTAGTGCTGCAAAAAAAGAAAAGAAGGCTTGTTGCAGGCGTGGTGCGTATGCCTGCACAGGTGTAGCCACTCCACCAATACTGTTTTATTAAATAAAAAGTAAAAGTTAAAAAAATAATAAAAATGCATCAGCAGAGTCTTAACATTGACACTATTAAATAAATATAACCACAGTCTATTCACATAATGCTCACTACCATCAGATATAGCCAATTCTCCTCTGCTGAAGGCGAGTAATAAAATCATTTTTATTTATATCGCAAAATTGTGCACATTTTATCAACATTATTTTAAAATTGTGGATACATGTACTCTTTGTTCTCTGCACTGACACTTGGAGAATATTCAACAAACGATAAAAGAATTTTGCCTCAACAGGTGTTTGTATAGTACTGCCTAAGCTTACAGTTGACTGCACAAATGCAATGATGAAGCAACTATTCATGCTGTTACGTGGGGATCTCAGTCATCTTTATAAATTACCAATGAGACTTGCCATACACTGTTGAAAAGCTTATACTGTCCTCTACTGGATAAAACAGCATTCAATCAAACCATTGAAAACTGAAAAGAGTTACAATGGCATAAAAAGTAAGTGGGGTTTTGCGCATGGCTGTGGTAAATACCTACCCCCACTTTCTATTTGTTTGTTTATTTCTCAAATGGCTTGTGCAAGACAACAAATGTGTACTGAATCTTGAAAGGGACATATTTACATGTAAAACCAATGGTAAGATTGTATATTTATTCCATACTTAGTCATAGATATTTATAGTACAATGACGTGGTATAATTACACAAGCATTCCTCTTGTTTACGTCACTATTCAGTGAATAGTTTATGTAGTTTGGGACGCTCTTGATGACATGGCCATTTACTTCTATACTTGGTATAAACATTAACTAGTACACAAGTATTCAATCTGAGACACAGCCATTGACCCACTAATTCATTACAAACTACCTGTGAACTTCTTCGATCCAGAACCGGACCATCCACTGTCCGGTCCATAGCGCGAACCGGACCTGTACAAATAATTTGAAAAAACTTGCCATTACAGTCAAAAACCATACATCTGGCTACCCTATTAGCACACAAAGTGGCTATGTCACAATCGCAAGCTGAATAATTAATGAAAATTTAATAATATGTTTCAGTGCTGGATCCAAAAATGATGCTAGTGGCTAGTTAAAACTAGCTTTCTAGCTTCTGTCAGTGCTCCAGGACACAGCCATGAAGATGGTTCATCCACTCGAAGTGCAGGAGGGATGGCTAGCAGTTTGAGGGAACGAATGTTGTCATGACCAATCAGTGCAAATCTAGCCATTATGGGCCAATTTATTAAGTTATTAAGTTATATCAAGTTATTAAGTGCCATTCTGTAAGCGTACAGCTGTTTATTCCTTGAAAGAATGCAAAAATTTTGCAAGATGTTCTCACCCATGTCCCCTTAGGGGCTACATAGTTGCCGGTTAAATCAATGCATGAATTTATTTTTCCTGATTGCATCCATGTGGAATTCAACAGAATATGTTCTCAGCTGAAATTGAAGATGCATGCTCCATTCATTCACACATAGAAAAAAGTTAGGTAAATCTGTTTTTTAAGCCAATATATTTAAAAAAGGAAGTGCATGAATATAGGGCATGTGTTATGGCTGCATATTAGCCACCTTAAACACGTGAAGCCGGTGCCATGTTTGAGGAAAAGACAAAGGGTTTTATAACGGCAACTAGGGAGAATACAAACAAGCTGCAGCCCAACGGGTGAGCGCAAAACAAACAGAGAAAGTAGAGAGTAGAGGGAGCCCCGGAACTTCTCCTGAGGAAGTCTTTACCAGGGCCTCCAACAGGTGTGCAGGAATCTGTAATTAGTAATATGGCACCCCTGCAGGCCAGTGCCACCCCCCCCCCCCTCCTCCCACTGAGTGCAGAGGGCCGTAACAGCATTTAATGATTAATTTCAGTGATTCAAATTCAGCATAAAATGTGCTTAATATTCATCCCGTTTCATACATCTTTGGTCTGAACTGATAAAAAATGTTTAAAGGAATTCATGAAGGATGATGAAACTCACATATTTGGGTTGTGGTAATTGAAGGTGCAGTGAATGTTTTGGTATGTGCAGTAATATGAAAGCTGTTGTTTGGTCTCTTTTCATGGTGTTCGCTCTCTAATGTGTGTCCACTGCAGACAGCTCCTTCTCACTGCGTTTGGTTGATGGCCCTGACCGCTGCTCTGGAAGGGTGGAGGTGTACTACGCAGGACAGTGGGGAACAGTGTGTGATGACGGCTGGGATCTAAATGATGCCCACGTGGTCTGCAGGCAGCTAGATTGTGGGGAGGCAGTAGATGCTCCTGGAACAGCCCACTTTGGGGAAGGTACCGGCCAAATCACGCTGGATGACCTGGGATGTTCTGGTACTGAAGGGTCTCTTGACCAGTGTAGCCACAGTGGGTTTGGGATCCACAACTGCAGACACCATGAAGATGCTGGGGTCACCTGCTCTGGTAGGAATCTCCACACAATTATGTTACAAAGATATCTGCCATTTTGTTGATTTCTATAAATTTATTTACATTCTACGGAAAACATCATTGCATCATTTTTCATTCTCTGCATACCTTTAGGACGATGGAATTACACTATTTAAACTTGTAGAAGCTAGCCTGATTTATAAGTTAGCACTGTGTCTCCCCATGTTAAGTCCCTGGACATCATCAAAATTTCAAGTTTTGAGGTCTCATTAAAATGTAAGAAAATCTACAGCGATGAAAGTAGTAGTGAAACCTATGTCTCAAAATGACCATCAGAATGAGTGGTGTTGTCGGGATCCGTTGGGTTTAAATTGAGTTATGATTAAGCGAAAGAAAATTAAGTACATTTTTTTATGCTGGGATTTTAAGGGGTATATCCACAACATAGTAATGGTGTAACTTAGCTACACCCTAAGTTACACCATTACTACGTTGGTGTAACTGAGCAAGCCCATAGCGATTGTAGTCCACCTGTGAAATGGCATTGAGATATCGGTGGAGATACCGAGATTCAAAAATTCCTGTTTTACATTGGAGAGCTGAGCAATAAAAATATATACGTACCTTCAGCCTGCAACTGCCACGCTCAAGGATAGCAATGACACAGCTTCTGGTGTGAATAGTACTAAACGCTAGAGAAGGATCTCTAAGCAGAAGCCAATCTACAAGGATAGACAGAGGTTTCTTTTTGGGCAAGTCCTACTTGTAGGGAAAATGATGATAAGAACATCTTCATAATAGTTTTACGAACCACCCTCAGACAGTCCAGATCTAATGAAAGTGTGGGTAGTCATCCACAAAAGTGATGTCAGCATGTCTGTTTACCTTCCATCTTTGACCTCTCAGCCTCTGCCGGAACTCTTAATCCATAAATTCTAGCTCGAATGAATAATGGCGGCCAAGCTTAAACTCTATTTTGATTCAAAGTTGGACCTAATCGTAGCTTCAGTTTGTATTTTTAAGTAGCCTCTCTACTGTTAGGCATACAAGACCAGGCAGCATGGTTTCTACCCCTTGGCCAGTCCAGCTACATCTGAAGTATAAACTCTCTGGTCCATAATTTTGGGAGAGAACAGTTTATTCTGCTCATGAAATATGAAGGAACGTATGACTGATATGAAATTAAAATGTATTTCTATGCTCAAAATGGTAATTTAGGGCTATAATATGTCCATGTTTAAAGCCACTGGAAGCATAATGTCACTGTAGAAGCTGTCTGGAGGTATTTGAAGTGTATTTTATTGCTAACAGCCATGAATCTGTTGATGCCCCTGGACATGGTATAGCTAGAACCATGGTAAAGCTAGAAGGTCTACGGAAGCTTCTACAAGTGTCTAGAATATGCTTCATTTCACACAAATCTGACTGTCAATCAAAAACAGTAAAGAAAAATGAAATGATGATCTCTGTCTCTTTCCTTCACAGGCAGCTCTACCACATCTAACAGTGAGTCAATGCTTCAATACAGGGTTTGGGGGGGGGGGGGTGCATTTTAAACTGTAATTTTATCTAAAATTAAAGTGAGATTTAAAGATCTTGTCAGTTCAAATCAATCCTTGAACGTATTCATCCTAGAATGAAACTGTTTGTCTGACAGTGTGTTGTCTTAACCCTTTTGGTCTGAACTGATAAAGAATATTTAAAGGAATCATAAAGGATGATGAAACTCATATATTTGGGTTATGGTAATTGAACATGCAGTGAATGTTTTGGTATGTGCAGTAGTATCAAAGCTGTTGTTTTGCCTCTTTTTATGGTGTTCGCTCTCTATTGTGTGTCCACTGTAGACAGCTCCTTCTCACTGCGCTTGGTTGATGGCCCTGACCGCTGCTCTGGAAGGGTGGAGGTGTACTACGCAGGACAGTGGGGGACAGTGTGTGATGATGGGTGGGATCTAAATGATGCCCACGTGGTCTGCAGACAGCTAGATTGTGGGGAGGCAGTAGATGCTCCTGGAATAGCCCATTTTGGGGAAGGTAGCGGCGAAATCACGCTGGATGACCTGGGATGTTCTGGTACTGAAGAGTCTCTGGACCAGTGTAGCCACAGTGGGTTGGGGATCCACAACTGCGTTCATTCAGAAGATGCTGGAGTCACCTGCTCTGGTAGGAATCTCCACACAATTATGTTACAAAGACATCTGCAGTTTTAATGTTCATTGATTTTTATGAATTTATTCACATTCAATTGAAAATGTCATTGTATCATTCACCATACTCTGCATTAATTAGTTCATGTTTGTCTTACTCCAAGATCCCTTTAATTTCATGAAAATTCTTTATTTCCTGCCATTTAACTAGAATAAATTAGAGAATAATGGAAAAATTGTATATTTTTTGTATCTGAAATTGTCTCCACCAGGGGGCACTCTAATGAACTTTGTCTGATCCTTCACAGACAGTTCAGTCAACTATCAATCTACAGCATCTCCCTCATCCAACAGTGAGTCAATGCAGTCTTCATGGCAGGGCTGGGAGGGGATAGTGCATTCTTAAACTCTACATTTAATTATAAAAGTGAAGTGAGGTATAAAGCTCTTCTCAGGCCAAATCGATATGTGAATGTCTTGTTCCTGATTCCATCCATGTGCAGTCAAACAATATTTTCTCATCTCTACTTGAACATGTGTGTTCAATTCATGCAGAGATAGTAGAAAGTCAGGTGAATCAGTTCTGATGTTGACAAACAACTTTTAAAAGATAAATACATGAATATTCTTCTCAACAGTTTAATTCTATGACTGAGATTCATAATTGAAATTTGTTTAATATTCCTCCAATTTTACACTTTGAGGTTACCATTGATCCTAGAATGAAACTGAGAAGAGTTGGTGTTTTAGAGAGTTTGTTGTTGGAACTGTCTTAGCTTGAACTGATGAATAATATTTAAAGGAGTTCATAAAGGACAATGAAACTCATATATTTGGGTTGTGGTAATTGAAGGTACAGTGAATGTTTTGCTATGTGCAGTGGTATGAAAGCTGTTGTTTTGCCTCTTTTTATGGCGTTTGCTCTCTATTGTGGGTCCACTGCAGACAGCTCCTTCTCACTGCGCTTGGTTGATGGCCCTGACCGCTGCTCTGGAAGGGTGGAGGTGTACTACGCAGGACAGTGGGGGACAGTGTGTGATGACGGGTGGGATCTAAATGATGCCCACGTGGTCTGCAGACAGCTAGATTGTGGGATGGCAGTAGGTGCTCCTGGAATAGCCCATTTTGGGGAAGGTGGCGGCCAAATCACGCTGGATGACCTGGGATGTTCTGGTGATGAAGAGTCTCTGCACCAGTGTAGCCACAATGGATTTGGGATCCACAACTGCGGACACCATGAAGATGCCGGGGTCACCTGCTCTGGTAGGGATCTGCACAATTAGGTTACAAAGAGATCTGCAGTTTTAATGTTCATTGATTTCCATGAATTTATTCACATTCTACTGAAAACATTGCATCATTGTTCATTCTCTGCATACCTTTAGAACGATGGAATTAAATTATTAAAACTTGGAGAAGCAAGCCTGTTTCATAAGTTAGCACTGTGTCTCCTCATTTTAAGTCTCTGGACATGACATCATCAAAATGTTGCATTTTGAGGTCTCATTAAAATGTAAGAAAATCTACAGCGATGAAAGTAGTAGTGAAACCTATGTCTCAAAATGACCGTCAGAATGAGTGGTGTTGTCGGGATTCATTGGATTTAAATTGAGTTATGTTTAAGCAAAAGAAAATTAAGTACATTTTTTATTCTAGGTTTTAAAGGGTATCCACAACGTAGTAATGGTGTAACTTAGCTATACCCTAAGTTACACCATTACGATGTTGCTGTAACTTAGCAAGTCCATAGCGATTGTAGTCCACCTGTGAAATGGAATTGCGATATCGGTGGAGATATCGAGGTTCAATAATTGCTGATTTACAGTGGAGAGCTGTCCAATAAAAATTTACGTGCATTCAGCCTGCAGCTGCCATGCTCAAGGATAGCAATGACCCAGCTTCTGGTGTGAATAGTACTACACACTAGAGAAGGATCTCAAAGCAGAAGCCAAGCTACAAGAATAGACAGAGGTTTCTTTTTGGTCAAGTCCTACTTGTAGGGAAAATGATGATAAAAACATCTTCATAATAGTTTCAGGAACTACCCTCAGACAGTTCAGATCTAATGAAAGTGTGGGTAGTCATCCCTAAACGAGATTTCAGCATCTAGACAAGGATCTCAAAGCAGAAGCCAATCTACAAGGACAGACCGAGGTTTCTTTTTGGGCAAGTCCTACTTGTTGGGAAAATGATGATAAGAAAATCTTCATAATAGTTTCGGGAACTACCCTCAGACAGTCCAGATCTATTGAAAGTGTGGGTAGTCATCCACAAAAGAGATGTCAGCATGTCTGTTCACCTTCCATCTTTGACCTCTCAGCCTCTGCTGCAACTTTTAATCCATAAATTCTAGCTCGAAAGAATAATGGCGGCCAAGAATACACTCTATTCTGATTCAAAGTTGGACATAATTGTAGCTTCAGTTTGTATTTTTAAGTAGCCTCTCTACTGTTAGGCATACAAGACCAGGAAGCATGGTCCTACCCCTTGGCCAGTCCAGCTACATCTGAAGTATAAACTCTCTGGTCCATAATTTTGGGAGAGAAGAGTTTGTTCTGCTCATGAACTATGAAGGAACGTAGGACTGATATGCAATTAAAATGTATTTCTATGCTCAAAATGGTAATTTAAGGCTATAATATGTCCATATGTAAAACCCCTGGAAGCATAATGTCGCTGTAGTTGCTGGCTGAAGGTATTTGAAGTGTATTTTATTGCTTACAGCCATGAATCTGTTGATGCCCCTGGACACGGTATAGCTAGAACCATGGTAAAGCTAGAAGGTCTACGGAAACTTCTATAAGTGTCTAGAATATGCTCATTGCACACATATCTGACTCTGTCAATCAAAAACAGTGAGGACAAATGAAACAATGATCTCTGTCTCTTTCCTTCACAGGCAGCTCTACCACATCCAACAGTGAGTCAATGCTTCATTACAGGGTTTGGGGAGGGGGGGGGGTGCATTTTAAACTGTAATTTTATCTCAAATTAAAGTGAGATTTAAAGATCTTGCCAGTTAAAATCAATCCTTGAACGTATTCATCCTAGAATGAAACTGTTTGTCTGACAGTGTGTTGTCTTAACGCTTTTGGTCTGAACTAATAAAGAATATTTAAAGGAATCATAAAGGATGATGAAACTCATGTCTGAGTTGTGGTAATTGAAGGTGCAGTGAATGTTTTGGTATGTTACATTACATTACATTTATTTCGCAGACGCTTTTATCCAAAGCGACGTACAAGAAGTGCATATCATGGTCGTAGGCAACTGCTGAACACAAGTTCAGAAAGGTATAATACTTATTTTGTACAGCTATTTCTAGCCAAGAACACAGTTCACACAGTGAACACTATTCTAACCTAACCTCTGCAAAGCCAACTAGACAGAAGAATAAGCTACAGTATTAGGACAAATACAAATTACCAAAAGGTGCTGGGATGGGGCAACATGTAACAAGTGACATGAAAAGGGGGTTTTTTTTTTGTGTTTTTTTTTAAATTAAAGAGTGAAATATACAGCATGGTGGTGGTTAATCTAGGTATAGTCTGAAGCGATGAGTCTTCAGGCCACGGCGGAAGATGGGTAGTGAGGGGGAGGTTCATAGAGGGACGGGAAGTTCGTTCCACCACTGGGGAGCTAGGGTGGAGAAACTCTGTGATCCCTTTGGGCGGGTAGGAGGGGTTACTAGGCGCCCTGCTGCCGCAGAGCGGAGTGGTGTGCAGAAGTGTGAAAGCTGTTGTTTGGTCTTTTTATATGGTGTTCGCTCTCTAATGTGTGTCCACTGCAGACAGCTCCTTCTCACTGCGCTTGGTTGATGGCCCTGACCGCTGCTCTGGAAGGGTGGAGGTGTACTACGCAGGACAGTGGGGGACAGTGTGTGATGACGGGTGGGATCTAAATGATGCCCACGTGGTCTGCAGACAGCTAGATTGTGGGGAGGCAGTAGATGCTCCTGGAATAGCCCATTTTGGGGAAGGTAGCGGCGAAATCACGCTGGATGACCTGGGATGTTCTGGTACTGAAGAGTCTCTGGACCAGTGTAGCCACAGTGGGTTGGGGATCCACAACTGCGTTCATTCTGAAGATGCTGGAGTCACCTGCTCTGGTAGGAATCTCCACACAATTATGTTACAACGACATCTGCAGTTTTAATGTTCATTGATTTTCATGAATTTATTCACATTCAATTGAAAATGTCATTGTATCATTCACCATACTCTGCATTAATTAGTTCATGTTTGTCTTACTCCAAGATCCCTTTAATTTCATGAAAATTCTTTATTTCCTGCCATTTAACTTGAATAAATTAGAGAATAATGGGAAAATTGTATCTTTTTTGTATCTGAAATTGTCTCCACCAGGGGGCACTCTAATGAACTTTGTCTGATCCTTCACAGACAGTTCAGTCAACTATCAATCTACTGTGTCTCCCTCATCCAACAGTGAGTCAATGCAGTCTTCATGACAGGGCTGGGAGGGGATAGTGCTTTCTTAAACTCTACATTTAATTATTATAGTGAAGTGAGGTATAAAGCTCTTCTCAGGCCAAATCGATATGTGAATGTCTTTTTCCTGATTCCATCCATGTGTAGTCAAATAATATTTTCTCATCTCTAGTTGAACATGTGTGTTCAATTCATGCAGAGACAGTAGAAAGTCAGGTGAATCAGTTCTGATGTTGACAAACAACTTTTAAAAGATAAATACATGAATATTCTTCTCAACAGTTTAATTCTATGACTGAGATTCAGAATTGAAATTTGTTTAATATTCCTCCAATTTTACACTTTGAGGTTACCATTGATCCTAGAATGAAACTGGGAAGAGTTGGTGTGTTAGAGAGTTTGTTGTTGGAACTGTCTTAGCTTGAACTGATGAATAATATTTAAAGGAGTTCATAAAGGATGATGAAACTCATATATTTGGGTTGTGGTAATTGAAGGTGCACTGAATGTTTTTCTATGTGCACTAATATGAAAGCTGTTGTTTTGCCTCTTTTTATGGCGTTTGCTCTCTATTGTGTGTCCACTGCAGACAGCTCCCTCTCACTGCGCTTGGTTGATGGCCCTGACCGCTGCTCTGGAAGGGTGGAGGTGTACTACGCAGGACAGTGGGGAACAGTGTGTGATGACGGCTGGGATCTAAATGATGCCCACGTGGTCTGCAGGCAGCTAGATTGTGGGGAGGCAGTAGGTGCTCCTGGAACAGCCCACTTTGGGGAAGGTGGCGGCCAAATCACGCTGGATGACCTGGGATGTTCTGGTACTGAAGAGTCTCTGGACCAGTGTAGCCACAGTGGGTTGGGGATCCACAACTGCGGTCATTATGAAGATGCCGGAGTCACCTGCTCTGGTACGAATCTCTGCACAATTACATTACAAAGACATCTGCAGTTTTAATGTTCATTAATTTCCATGAATGAGTTAGCATTCAGCTGAAAATATCATTGCAGCATTCACCATATTCTGCATTAGGAGTTCATGTTTGTCTTACTGGAAGATCCCTTTATTTTCATGACTTGAATAAATTAGACAATAATGGCAAAATGGGATCTTTTTGTATCTGAAATTGTCTCCACCAGGGGGCACTCTAATACACCCTGTCTGATCCTTCACAGACAGTTCAGTCAACAATCAATCTACAGCATCTTCCTCGTCCAACAGTGAGTCAATGCAGTCTTCATGACAGGACTGGGAAGGGACAGTGGATTCTTAAACTCTAAATCTATCTATAGAAGTGAAGTAATGTATAAAGGTTTTCTCAGGCCAAATGGATGTGTGAATGTCCTGCTCCCGATTCCATCCATGTGCAGGGAAACAATGTTTTCTCATTTCAAGTTGACCATGTGTGTTCAATTCTCACACAGACGGTATAAAGTCAGGTGAATCGGTTCTGAAGTTGACAAACAACCCTTTTAAAGATGAATGCATGAATATTTTTCTCAACAATTCAATTCCGTGATTGAGATTCAAAATTAAATGTCGTTCATATTCCTCCAGTTTCAGGTTACAATTGATCCTAGAATGAAACTGGGAAGAGTTTTTGTTTTAGAGAGTTTGTTGTTGGAACTGTCTTAGCTTGAACTGATGAATAATATTTAAAGGAGTTCATAAAGGATGATGAAACTCATATATTTGGGTTGTGGTAATTGAAGGTGCAGTGAATGTTTTGCTATGTGCAGTAGTATGAAAGCTGTTGTTTTGCCTCTTTTTATGGTGTTCGCTCTCTATTGTGTGTCCACTGCAGACAGCTCCCTCTCGCTGCGCTTGGTTGATGGCCCTGACCGCTGCTCTGGAAGGGTGGAGGTGTACTACGCAGGACAGTGGGGGACAGTGTGTGATGACGGGTGGGATCTAAACGATGCCCACGTGGTCTGCAGACAGCTAGATTGTGGGGAGGCAGTAGATGCTCCTGGAACAGCCCACTTTGGGGAAGGTGGCGGCCAAATCACGCTGGATGACCTGGGATGTTCTGGTACTGAAGAGTCTCTGCACCAGTGTAGCCACAGTGGGTTGGGGATCCACAACTGCGGACACCATGAAGATGCTGGAGTCACCTGCTCTGGTAGGAATCTCCACACAATTATGTTACAAAGAGATCTGCAGTTTTAATGTTTGTTGATTTCCATGAATGTATTAGCATTCAATGGACAATGTCATTGTATCATTCACCATACTCTGCATTAATGAGTTCATGTTTGTCTTACTCCAAGAACCCTTTAATTTCATGAAAAATCTTTATTTCTTGCCATTTAACTTGAATAAATTAGAATAATGGGAAAATTGTATCTTTTTTGTATCTGAAATTGTCTCCACCAGGGGGCACTCTAATGTACTTTGTCTGATCCTTCACAGACAGTTCAGTCAACTATCAATCTACTGTGTCTCCTTCATCCAACAGTGAGTCAATGCAGTCTTCATGACAGGGCTGGGAGGGGACAGTGCTTTCTTAAACTCTACATTTAATTATTATAGTGAAGTGAGGTATAAAGCTCTTCTCAGGCCAAATCGATATGTGAATGTCTTGTTCCTGATTCCATCCATGTGTAGTCAAATAATATTTTCTCATATCAAGTTGACCATGTGTGTTCAATTCATGCAGAGACAGTAGAAAGTCAGGTGAATCAGTTCTGATGTTGACAGACAAATTTTAAAAGATAAATACATGAATATTCTTCTCAACAGTTTAATTCTATGACTGAGATTCGTAATTGAAATTTGTTTAATATTCCTCCAATTTTACACTTTGAGGTTACCATTGATCCTAGTATGAAATTGGGAAGAGTTGGTGTTTTAGAGAGTTTGTTGTTGGAACTGTCTTAGCTTGAACTGATGAATAATATTTAAAGGAGTTCATAAAGGATGATGAAACTCATATATTTGGGTTGTGGTAATTGAAGGTGCATTGAATGTTTTGCTATATGCTGTAGTATGAAAGCTGTTGTTTTGGTCTCTTTTCATGGTGTTCGCTCTCTATTGTGTGTCCACTGTAGACAGCTCCCTCTCACTGCGCTTGGTTAATGGCCCTGACCGCTGCTCTGGAAGGGTGGAGGTGTACTACGCAGGACAGTGGGGGACAGTGTGTGATGACGGGTGGGATCTAAACGATGCCCACGTGGTCTGCAGACAGCTAGATTGTGGGGAGGCAGTAGATGCTCCTGGAACAGCCCACTTTGGGGAAGGTGGCGGCCAAATCACGCTGGATGACCTGGGATGTTCTGGTACTGAAGAGTCTCTGCACCAGTGTAGCCACAGTGGGTTGGGGATCCACAACTGCGGACACCATGAAGATGCTGGAGTCACCTGCTCTGGTAGGAATCTCCACACAATTATGTTACAGAGAGATCTGCAGTTTTAATGTTCGTTGATTTCCATGAATGTATTAGCATTCAATGGACAATGTCATTGTATCATTCACCATACTCTGCATTAATGAGTTCATGTTTGTCTTACTCCAAGATCCCTTTAATTTCATGAAAAATCTTTATTCCTTGCCATTTAACTTGAATAAATTAGAATAATGGGACAATTGGATCTTTATTGTATCTGAAATTGTCTCCACCAGGGGGCACTCTAATAAACTTTGTCTGATCCTTCACAGACAGTTCAGTCAACAATCAATCTACAGCGTCTCCCTCATCCAACAGTGAGTCAATGCAGTCTTCATGACAGGGCTGGGAGGGGACAGTGCATTCTTAAACTCTACATTTAATTATTATAGTGAAGTGAGGTATAAAGCTCTTCTAAGGCCAAATCGATATGTGAATGTCTTTTTCCTGATTCCATCCATGTGTAGTCAAACAATATTTTCTCATCTCAAGTTGACCATGCATGTTCAATTCATGAACAGACAGTTGAAAGTCAAGTGAATCAGTTATGATGTTCATGAACAACATTTAAAAGATAAATGCATGAACATTCTTCACAACAGTTAAATTCCATGATTGAGATTCAGAATAAAATGTCTTTTATATTCCTCCAGTTTCAGGTTACAATTGATCCTAGAATGAAACTGGGAAGAGTTTTTGTTTTAGAGAGTTTGTGGTTGGAACCATCTTTGCCAGAAGTGATAAAATATATTTAAGGTACAGTGAATGTTTTGTTATGTGCGGTAATATGAAAGCTGTTGTATGGTCTCTTTTTATGGTGTTCGCTTTCTAATGTGTGTCCACTGCAGACAGCTCATTCTCACTGCGCTTGGTTGATGGCCCTGACCGCTGCTCTGGAAGGGTGGAGGTGTACTACGCAGGACAGTGGGGGACAGTGTGTGATGACGGGTGGGATCTAAATGATGCCCACGTGGTCTGCAGACAGCTAGATTGTGGGGAGGCAGTAAGTGCTCCTGGGATAGCCCATTTTGGGGAAGGTACCGGCCAAATCACGCTGGATGACCTGGGATGTTCTGGTACTGAAGAGTCTCTGCACCAGTGTAGCCACAGTGGGTTGGGGATCCACAATTGCGGACACCATGAAGATGCCGGGGTCACCTGCTCTGGTAGGGATCTGCACAATTACCTTACAAAGAGATCTGCAGTTTTAATATTTGTTGATTTTCATGAATTTATTCACATTCTACTGAAAACATTGCATCATTTTTCATTCTCTGCATACATTTAGAACGATGGAATTACACTATTTAAACTTGTAGAAGCAAGCCTTTTTTATAAGTTAGCACTGTGTCTCCTCATGTTAAATCTCTGGACATCATCAAAATGTTGCATTTTGAGGTCTCATTAAAATGTAAGACAATCTGCAGCGATGAAAGTTAAAAACAAATCACCTATGTCTCAAAATGACCATCAGAATGAGTGGTGTTGTCGGGATCCGTTGGGTTTTACACTGAGTTATGTTTAAGCGAAAGAAAATTAAGTACATTTTTTATGCTAGGTTTTAAGGGGTATATCTACAACATAGTAATGGTGTAACTTAGCTATACCCTAAGTTACACCATTACTACATTGGTGTAACTTAGCAAGCCCACAGCGATTGTAGTCCACCTGTGAAATGGCATTGAGATATCGGTGGAGATATCGAGGTTCAAAAATTCCTGTTTTACACTGGAGAGCTGACCAACAAAAATATACGTGCCTTCAGCCTGCAGCTGCCACGCTCAAGGATAGCAATGACACAGCTTCTGGTGTGAATAGTACTACACGCTAGAGAAGGATCTTAAAGCAGAAGCCAAGCTACAAGAATAGACAGAGGTTTCTTTTTGGGCAAGTCCTATATGTGGAGAAAAAGATGATAAGAAAAGCTTCATAATAGTTTTACGAACCACCCTCAGACAGTCCAGATCTATTGAAAGTGTGGGTAGTCATCCCTAAACGAGATGTCAGCATGTCTGTTTACCTTCCATCTTTGACCTCTCAGCCACTGCTGCAGCTCTCAATCCATAAATTCTAGCTCGAATGAATAATCGCGGCCAAGCTTAAACTCTATTCTGATTCAAAGTTGGACCTAATCGTAGCTTCAGTTTGTATTTTGAAGTCGCATCTCTACTGTTAGGCATACAAGACCAGGCAGCGTGGTCCCTACCCCTTGGCCAGTCCAGCTACATCTGAAGTATAAACACTCTGGTTCATAATTTTGGGAGAGAACAGTTTATTCCACTCATGGACTATGAAGGAACGTAGGACTGATATGAAATTAAAATGTATTTCTATGCTCAAAATGGTAATTTAGGGCTAAAATATGTCCATGTTTAAAGCCACTGGAAGCATAATGTCACTGTAGAAGCTGCCTGGAGGTATTTTAAGTGTATTTTATTGCTTACAGCCATGAATCTGTTGATGCCCCTGGACACGGTATAGCTAGAACCATGGTAAAGCTAGAAGGTCTACGGAAACTTCTATAAGTGTCTAGAATATGCTTCATTGCACACAAATCTGACTGCGTCAATCAAAAACAGTGAGGACAAATGAAATGATGATCTCTGTCTCTTTCCTTCACAGGCAGCTCTACCACATCCAACAGTGAGTCAATGCTTCATTACAGGGTTTGGGGGGGGGGGGGTGCATTTTAAACCATAATTATATCTGAAATTAAAGTGAGATTTAAAGATCTTGCCAGTTCAAATCAATCCTTGAACGTATTCATCCTAGAATGAAACTGTTTTTCTGACGGTGTGTTATCTTAACCCTTTTGGTCTGAACTGATAACAGTATTTAAAGGAGTTCATAAAGGATGTTGAATCTCACATATTTGGGTTATGGTAATTGAACGTGCAGTGAATGTTTTGGTATGTGCAGTAGTATAAAAGCTGTTGTTTGGACTCTTTATATGGTGTTCGCTCTCTAATGTGTGTCCACTGCAGACAGCTCCTTCTCACTGCGCTTGGTTGATGGCCCTGACCGCTGCTCTGGAAGGGTGGAGGTGTACTACGCAGGACAGTGGGGGACAGTGTGTGATGACGGGTGGGATCTAAATGATGCCCACGTGGTCTGCAGACAGCTAGATTGTGGGGAGGCAGTAGATGCTCCTGGAATAGCCCACTTTGGGGAAGGTAGCGGCGAAATCACGCTGGATGACCTGGGATGTTCTGGTACTGAAGAGTCTCTGGACCAGTGTAGCCACAGTGGGTTGGGGATCCACAACTGCGTTCATTCTGAAGATGCTGGAGTCACCTGCTCTGGTAGGAATCTCCACACAATTATGTTACAAAGACATCTGCAGTTTTAATGTTCATTGATTTTCATGAATTTATTCACATTCAATTGAAAATGTCATTGTATCATTCACCATACTCTGCATTAATTAGTTCATGTTTGTCTTACTCCAAGATCCCTTTAATTTCATGAAAATTCTTTATTTCCTGCCATTTAACTAGAATAAATTAGAGAATAATGGGAAAATTGTATCTTTTTTGTATCTGAAATTGTCTCCACCAGGGGGCACTCTAATGAACTTTGTCTGATCCTTCACAGACAGTTCAGTCAACTATCAATCTACTGTGTCTCCCTCATCCAACAGTGAGTCAATGCAGTCTTCATGACAGGGCTGGGAGGGGATAGTGCTTTCTTAAACTCTACATTTAATTATTATAGTGAAGTGAGGTATAAAGCTCTTCTCAGGCCAAATCGATATGTGAATGTCTTTTTCCTGATTCCATCCATGTGTAGTCAAATAATATTTTCTCATCTCTAGTTGAACATGTGTGTTCAATTCATGCAGAGACAGTAGAAAGTCAGGTGAATCAGTTCTGATGTTGACAAACAACTTTTAAAAGATAAATACATGAATATTCTTCTCAACAGTTTAATTCTATGACTGAGATTCAGAATTGAAATTTGTTTAATATTCCTCCAATTTTACACTTTGAGGTTACCATTGATCCTAGAATGAAACTGGGAAGAGTTGGTGTGTTAGAGAGTTTGTTGTTGGAACTGTCTTAGCTTGAACTGATGAATAATATTTAAAGGAGTTCATAAAGGATGATGAAACTCATATATTTGGGTTGTGGTAATTGAAGGTGCATTGAATGTTTTGCTATATGCTGTAGTATGAAAGCTGTTGTTTTGGTCTCTTTTCATGGTGTTCGCTCTCTATTGTGTGTCCACTGTAGACAGCTCCCTCTCACTGCGCTTGGTTAATGGCCCTGACCGCTGCTCTGGAAGGGTGGAGGTGTACTACGCAGGACAGTGGGGGACAGTGTGTGATGACGGGTGGGATCTAAACGATGCCCACGTGGTCTGCAGACAGCTAGATTGTGGGGAGGCAGTAGATGCTCCTGGAACAGCCCACTTTGGGGAAGGTGGCGGCCAAATCACGCTGGATGACCTGGGATGTTCTGGTACTGAAGAGTCTCTGCACCAGTGTAGCCACAGTGGGTTGGGGATCCACAACTGCGGACACCATGAAGATGCTGGAGTCACCTGCTCTGGTAGGAATCTCCACACAATTATGTTACAGAGAGATCTGCAGTTTTAATGTTCGTTGATTTCCATGAATGTATTAGCATTCAATGGACAATGTCATTGTATCATTCACCATACTCTGCATTAATGAGTTCATGTTTGTCTTACTCCAAGATCCCTTTAATTTCATGAAAAATCTTTATTCCTTGCCATTTAACTTGAATAAATTAGAATAATGGGACAATTGGATCTTTATTGTATCTGAAATTGTCTCCACCAGGGGGCACTCTAATAAACTTTGTCTGATCCTTCACAGACAGTTCAGTCAACAATCAATCTACAGCGTCTCCCTCATCCAACAGTGAGTCAATGCAGTCTTCATGACAGGGCTGGGAGGGGACAGTGCATTCTTAAACTCTACATTTAATTATTATAGTGAAGTGAGGTATAAAGCTCTTCTAAGGCCAAATCGATATGTGAATGTCTTTTTCCTGATTCCATCCATGTGTAGTCAAACAATATTTTCTCATCTCAAGTTGACCATGCATGTTCAATTCATGAACAGACAGTTGAAAGTCAAGTGAATCAGTTATGATGTTCATGAACAACATTTAAAAGATAAATGCATGAACATTCTTCACAACAGTTAAATTCCATGATTGAGATTCAGAATAAAATGTCTTTTATATTCCTCCAGTTTCAGGTTACAATTGATCCTAGAATGAAACTGGGAAGAGTTTTTGTTTTAGAGAGTTTGTGGTTGGAACCATCTTTGCCAGAAGTGATAAAATATATTTAAGGTACAGTGAATGTTTTGTTATGTGCGGTAATATGAAAGCTGTTGTATGGTCTCTTTTTATGGTGTTCGCTTTCTAATGTGTGTCCACTGCAGACAGCTCCTTCTCACTGCGCTTGGTTGATGGCCCTGACCGCTGCTCTGGAAGGGTGGAGGTGTACTACGCAGGACAGTGGGGGACAGTGTGTGATGACGGGTGGGATCTAAATGATGCCCACGTGGTCTGCAGACAGCTAGATTGTGGGGAGGCAGTAAGTGCTCCTGGGATAGCCCATTTTGGGGAAGGTACCGGCCAAATCACGCTGGATGACCTGGGATGTTCTGGTACTGAAGAGTCTCTGCACCAGTGTAGCCACAGTGGGTTGGGGATCCACAATTGCGGACACCATGAAGATGCCGGGGTCACCTGCTCTGGTAGGGATCTGCACAATTACCTTACAAAGAGATCTGCAGTTTTAATATTTGTTGATTTTCATGAATTTATTCACATTCTACTGAAAACATTGCATCATTTTTCATTCTCTGCATACATTTAGAACGATGGAATTACACTATTTAAACTTGTAGAAGCAAGCCTTTTTTATAAGTTAGCACTGTGTCTCCTCATGTTAAATCTCTGGACATCATCAAAATGTTGCATTTTGAGGTCTCATTAAAATGTAAGACAATCTGCAGCGATGAAAGTTAAAAACAAATCACCTATGTCTCAAAATGACCATCAGAATGAGTGGTGTTGTCGGGATCCGTTGGGTTTTACACTGAGTTATGTTTAAGCGAAAGAAAATTAAGTACATTTTTTATGCTAGGTTTTAAGGGGTATATCTACAACATAGTAATGGTGTAACTTAGCTATACCCTAAGTTACACCATTACTACATTGGTGTAACTTAGCAAGCCCACAGCGATTGTAGTCCACCTGTGAAATGGCATTGAGATATCGGTGGAGATATCGAGGTTCAAAAATTCCTGTTTTACACTGGAGAGCTGACCAACAAAAATATACGTGCCTTCAGCCTGCAGCTGCCACGCTCAAGGATAGCAATGACACAGCTTCTGGTGTGAATAGTACTACACGCTAGAGAAGGATCTTAAAGCAGAAGCCAAGCTACAAGAATAGACAGAGGTTTCTTTTTGGGCAAGTCCTATATGTGGAGAAAAAGATGATAAGAAAAGCTTCATAATAGTTTTACGAACCACCCTCAGACAGTCCAGATCTATTGAAAGTGTGGGTAGTCATCCCTAAACGAGATGTCAGCATGTCTGTTTACCTTCCATCTTTGACCTCTCAGCCACTGCTGCAGCTCTCAATCCATAAATTCTAGCTCGAATGAATAATCGCGGCCAAGCTTAAACTCTATTCTGATTCAAAGTTGGACCTAATCGTAGCTTCAGTTTGTATTTTGAAGTCGCATCTCTACTGTTAGGCATACAAGACCAGGCAGCGTGGTCCCTACCCCTTGGCCAGTCCAGCTACATCTGAAGTATAAACACTCTGGTTCATAATTTTGGGAGAGAACAGTTTATTCCACTCATGGACTATGAAGGAACGTAGGACTGATATGAAATTAAAATGTATTTCTATGCTCAAAATGGTAATTTAGGGCTAAAATATGTCCATGTTTAAAGCCACTGGAAGCATAATGTCACTGTAGAAGCTGCCTGGAGGTATTTTAAGTGTATTTTATTGCTTACAGCCATGAATCTGTTGATGCCCCTGGACACGGTATAGCTAGAACCATGGTAAAGCTAGAAGGTCTACGGAAACTTCTATAAGTGTCTAGAATATGCTTCATTGCACACAAATCTGACTGCGTCAATCAAAAACAGTGAGGACAAATGAAATGATGATCTCTGTCTCTTTCCTTCACAGGCAGCTCTACCACATCCAACAGTGAGTCAATGCTTCATTACAGGGTTTGGGGGGGGGGGGGTGCATTTTAAACCATAATTATATCTGAAATTAAAGTGAGATTTAAAGATCTTGCCAGTTCAAATCAATCCTTGAACGTATTCATCCTAGAATGAAACTGTTTTTCTGACGGTGTGTTATCTTAACCCTTTTGGTCTGAACTGATAACAGTATTTAAAGGAGTTCATAAAGGATGTTGAATCTCACATATTTGGGTTATGGTAATTGAACGTGCAGTGAATGTTTTGGTATGTGCAGTAGTATAAAAGCTGTTGTTTGGACTCTTTATATGGTGTTCGCTCTCTAATGTGTGTCCACTGCAGACAGCTCCTTCTCACTGCGCTTGGTTGATGGCCCTGACCGCTGCTCTGGAAGGGTGGAGGTGTACTACGCAGGACAGTGGGGGACAGTGTGTGATGACGGGTGGGATCTAAATGATGCCCACGTGGTCTGCAGACAGCTAGATTGTGGGGAGGCAGTAGATGCTCCTGGAATAGCCCACTTTGGGGAAGGTAGCGGCGAAATCACGCTGGATGACCTGGGATGTTCTGGTACTGAAGAGTCTCTGGACCAGTGTAGCCACAGTGGGTTGGGGATCCACAACTGCGTTCATTCTGAAGATGCTGGAGTCACCTGCTCTGGTAGGAATCTCCACACAATTATGTTACAAAGACATCTGCAGTTTTAATGTTCATTGATTTTCATGAATTTATTCACATTCAATTGAAAATGTCATTGTATCATTCACCATACTCTGCATTAATTAGTTCATGTTTGTCTTACTCCAAGATCCCTTTAATTTCATGAAAATTCTTTATTTCCTGCCATTTAACTAGAATAAATTAGAGAATAATGGGAAAATTGTATCTTTTTTGTATCTGAAATTGTCTCCACCAGGGGGCACTCTAATGAACTTTGTCTGATCCTTCACAGACAGTTCAGTCAACTATCAATCTACTGTGTCTCCCTCATCCAACAGTGAGTCAATGCAGTCTTCATGACAGGGCTGGGAGGGGATAGTGCTTTCTTAAACTCTACATTTAATTATTATAGTGAAGTGAGGTATAAAGCTCTTCTCAGGCCAAATCGATATGTGAATGTCTTTTTCCTGATTCCATCCATGTGTAGTCAAATAATATTTTCTCATCTCTAGTTGAACATGTGTGTTCAATTCATGCAGAGACAGTAGAAAGTCAGGTGAATCAGTTCTGATGTTGACAAACAACTTTTAAAAGATAAATACATGAATATTCTTCTCAACAGTTTAATTCTATGACTGAGATTCAGAATTGAAATTTGTTTAATATTCCTCCAATTTTACACTTTGAGGTTACCATTGATCCTAGAATGAAACTGGGAAGAGTTGGTGTGTTAGAGAGTTTGTTGTTGGAACTGTCTTAGCTTGAACTGATGAATAATATTTAAAGGAGTTCATAAAGGATGATGAAACTCATATATTTGGGTTGTGGTAATTGAAGGTGCACTGAATGTTTTTCTATGTGCACTAATATGAAAGCTGTTGTTTTGCCTCTTTATATGGTGTTCGCTCTCTAATGTGTGTCCACTGCAGACAGCTCCCTCTCACTGCGCTTGGTTAATGGCCCTGACCGCTGCTCTGGAAGGGTGGAGGTGTACTACGCAGGACAGTGGGGAACAGTGTGTGATGACGGCTGGGATCTAAATGATGCCCACGTGGTCTGCAGGCAGCTAGATTGTGGGGAGGCAGTAGGTGCTCCTGGAACAGCCCACTTTGGGGAAGGTGGCGGCCAAATCACGCTGGATGACCTGGGATGTTCTGGTACTGAAGAGTCTCTGGACCAGTGTAGCCACAGTGGGTTGGGGATCCACAACTGCGGTCATTATGAAGATGCCGGAGTCACCTGCTCTGGTACGAATCTCTGCACAATTACATTACAAAGACATCTGCAGTTTTAATGTTCATTAATTTCCATGAATGAGTTAGCATTCAGCTGAAAATATCATTGCAGCATTCACCATATTCTGCATTAGGAGTTCATGTTTTTCTTACTGGAAGATCCCTTTATTTTCATGACTTGAATAAATTAGACAATAATGGCAAAATGGGATCTTTTTGTATCTGAAATTGTCTCCACCAGGGGGCACTCTAATACACCCTGTCTGATCCTTCACAGACAGTTCAGTCAACAATCAATCTACAGCATCTTCCTCGTCCAACAGTGAGTCAATGCAGTCTTCATGACAGGACTGGGAAGGGACAGTGGATTCTTAAACTCTAAATCTATCTATAGAAGTGAAGTAATGTATAAAGGTTTTCTCAGGCCAAATGGATGTGTGAATGTCCTGCTCCCGATTCCATCCATGTGCAGGGAAACAATGTTTTCTCATTTCAAGTTGACCATGTGTGTTCAATTCTCACACAGACGGTATAAAGTCAGGTGAATCGGTTCTGAAGTTGACAAACAACCCTTTTAAAGATGAATGCATGAATATTTTTCTCAACAATTCAATTCCGTGATTGAGATTCAAAATTAAATGTCGTTCATATTCCTCCAGTTTCAGGTTACAATTGATCCTAGAATGAAACTGGGAAGAGTTTTTGTTTTAGAGAGTTTGTTGTTGGAACTGTCTTAGCTTGAACTGATGAATAATATTTAAAGGAGTTCATAAAGGATGATGAAACTCATATATTTGGGTTGTGGTAATTGAAGGTGCAGTGAATGTTTTGCTATGTGCAGTAGTATGAAAGCTGTTGTTTTGCCTCTTTTTATGGCGTTTGCTCTCTATTCTGTGTCCACTGCAGACAGCTCCCTCTCACTGCGCTTGGTTAATGGCCCTGACCGCTGCTCTGGAAGGGTGGAGGTGTACTACGCAGGACAGTGGGGGACAGTGTGTGATGACGGCTGGGATCTAAATGATGCCCACGTGGTCTGCAGGCAGCTAGATTGTGGGGAGGCAGTAGGTGCTCCTGGAACAGCCCACTTTGGGGAAGGTGGCGGCCAAATCACGCTGGATGACCTGGGATGTTCTGGTACTGAAGAGTCTCTGGACCAGTGTAGCCACAGTGGGTTGGGGATCCACAACTGCGGACACCATGAAGATGCTGGAGTCACCTGCTCTGGTAGGAATCTCCACACAATTATGTTACAAAGAGATCTGCAGTTTTAATGTTTGTTGATTTCCATGAATGTATTAGCATTCAATGGACAATGTCATTGTATCATTCACCATACTCTGCATTAATGAGTTCATGTTTGTCTTACTCCAAGAACCCTTTAATTTCATGAAAAATCTTTATTTCTTGCCATTTAACTTGAATAAATTAGAATAATGGGAAAATTGTATCTTTTTTGTATCTGAAATTGTCTCCACCAGGGGGCACTCTAATGTACTTTGTCTGATCCTTCACAGACAGTTCAGTCAACTATCAATCTACTGTGTCTCCTTCATCCAACAGTGAGTCAATGCAGTCTTCATGACAGGGCTGGGAGGGGATAGTGCTTTCTTAAACTCTACATTTAATTATTATAGTGAAGTGAGGTATAAAGCTCTTCTCAGGCCAAATCGATATGTGAATGTCTTGTTCCTGATTCCATCCATGTGTAGTCAAATAATATTTTCTCATATCAAGTTGACCATGTGTGTTCAATTCATGCAGAGACAGTAGAAAGTCAGGTGAATCAGTTCTGATGTTGACAGACAAATTTTAAAAGATAAATACATGAATATTCTTCTCAACAGTTTAATTCTATGACTGAGATTCGTAATTGAAATTTGTTTAATATTCCTCCAATTTTACACTTTGAGGTTACCATTGATCCTAGTATGAAATTGGGAAGAGTTGGTGTTTTAGAGAGTTTGTTGTTGGAACTGTCTTAGCTTGAACTGATGAATAATATTTAAAGGAGTTCATAAAGGATGATGAAACTCATATATTTGGGTTGTGGTAATTGAAGGTGCATTGAATGTTTTGCTATATGCTGTAGTATGAAAGCTGTTGTTTTGGTCTCTTTTCATGGTGTTCGCTCTCTATTGTGTGTCCACTGTAGACAGCTCCCTCTCACTGCGCTTGGTTAATGGCCCTGACCGCTGCTCTGGAAGGGTGGAGGTGTACTACGCAGGACAGTGGGGGACAGTGTGTGATGACGGGTGGGATCTAAACGATGCCCACGTGGTCTGCAGACAGCTAGATTGTGGGGAGGCAGTAGATGCTCCTGGAACAGCCCACTTTGGGGAAGGTGGCGGCCAAATCACGCTGGATGACCTGGGATGTTCTGGTACTGAAGAGTCTCTGCACCAGTGTAGCCACAGTGGGTTGGGGATCCACAACTGCGGACACCATGAAGATGCTGGAGTCACCTGCTCTGGTAGGAATCTCCACACAATTATGTTACAGAGAGATCTGCAGTTTTAATGTTCGTTGATTTCCATGAATGTATTAGCATTCAATGGACAATGTCATTGTATCATTCACCATACTCTGCATTAATGAGTTCATGTTTGTCTTACTCCAAGATCCCTTTAATTTCATGAAAAATCTTTATTCCTTGCCATTTAACTTGAATAAATTAGAATAATGGGACAATTGGATCTTTATTGTATCTGAAATTGTCTCCACCAGGGGGCACTCTAATAAACTTTGTCTGATCCTTCACAGACAGTTCAGTCAACAATCAATCTACAGCGTCTCCCTCATCCAACAGTGAGTCAATGCAGTCTTCATGACAGGGCTGGGAGGGGACAGTGCATTCTTAAACTCTACATTTAATTATTATAGTGAAGTGAGGTATAAAGCTCTTCTAAGGCCAAATCGATATGTGAATGTCTTTTTCCTGATTCCATCCATGTGTAGTCAAACAATATTTTCTCATCTCAAGTTGACCATGCATGTTCAATTCATGAACAGACAGTTGAAAGTCAAGTGAATCAGTTATGATGTTCATGAACAACATTTAAAAGATAAATGCATGAACATTCTTCACAACAGTTAAATTCCATGATTGAGATTCAGAATAAAATGTCTTTTATATTCCTCCAGTTTCAGGTTACAATTGATCCTAGAATGAAACTGGGAAGAGTTTTTGTTTTAGAGAGTTTGTGGTTGGAACCATCTTTGCCAGAAGTGATAAAATATATTTAAGGTACAGTGAATGTTTTGTTATGTGCGGTAATATGAAAGCTGTTGTATGGTCTCTTTTTATGGTGTTCGCTTTCTAATGTGTGTCCACTGCAGACAGCTCCCTCTCACTGCGCTTGGTTGATGGCCCTGACCGCTGCTCTGGAAGGGTGGAGGTGTACTACGCAGGACAGTGGGGAACAGTGTGTGATGACGGCTGGGATCTAAATGATGCCCACGTGGTCTGCAGACAGCTAGATTGTGGGGAGGCAGTAAGTGCTCCTGGGATAGCCCATTTTGGGGTAGGTACCGGCCAAATCACGCTGGATGACCTGGGATGTTCTGGTGATGAAGAGTCTCTGCACCAGTGTAGCCACAGTGGGTTGGGGATCCACAATTGCGGACACCATGAAGATGCCGGGGTCACCTGCTCTGGTAGGGATCTGCACAATTATCTTACAAAGAGATCTGCAGTTTTAATATTTGTTGATTTTCATGAATTTATTCACATTCTACTGAAAACATTGCATCATTTTTCATTCTCTGCATACATTTAGAACGATGGAATTACACTATTTAAACTTGTAGAAGCAAGCCTTTTTTTATAAGTTAGCACTGTGTCTCCTCATGTTAAATCTCTGGACATCATCAAAATGTTGCATTTTGAGGTCTCATTAAAATGTAAGACAATCTGCAGCGATGAAAGTTGAAAACAAATCACCTATGTCTCAAAATGACCATCAGAATGAGTGGTGTTGTCGGGATCCGTTGGGTTTTACACTGAGTTATGTTTAAGCGAAAGAAAATTAAGTACATTTTTTATGCTAGGTTTTAAGGGGTATATCTACAACATAGTAATGGTGTAACTTAGCTATACCCTAAGTTACACCATTACTACATTGGTGTAACTTAGCAAGCCCACAGCGATTGTAGTCCACCTGTGAAATGGCATTGAGATATCGGTGGAGATATCGAGGTTCAAAAATTCCTGTTTTACACTGGAGAGCTGACCAACAAAAATATACGTGCCTTCAGCCTGCAGCTGCCACGCTCAAGGATAGCAATGACACAGCTTCTGGTGTGAATAGTACTACACGCTAGAGAAGGATCTTAAAGCAGAAGCCAAGCTACAAGAATAGACAGAGGTTTCTTTTTGGGCAAGTCCTATATGTGGAGAAAAAGATGATAAGAAAAGCTTCATAATAGTTTTACGAACCACCCTCAGACAGTCCAGATCTATTGAAAGTGTGGGTAGTCATCCCTAAACGAGATGTCAGCATGTCTGTTTACCTTCCATCTTTGACCTCTCAGCCACTGCTGCAGCTCTCAATCCATAAATTCTAGCTCGAATGAATAATCGCGGCCAAGCTTAAACTCTATTCTGATTCAAAGTTGGACCTAATCGTAGCTTCAGTTTGTATTTTGAAGTCGCATCTCTACTGTTAGGCATACAAGACCAGGCAGCGTGGTCCCTACCCCTTGGCCAGTCCAGCTACATCTGAAGTATAAACACTCTGGTTCATAATTTTGGGAGAGAACAGTTTATTCCACTCATGGACTATGAAGGAACGTAGGACTGATATGAAATTAAAATGTATTTCTATGCTCAAAATGGTAATTTAGGGCTAAAATATGTCCATGTTTAAAGCCACTGGAAGCATAATGTCACTGTAGAAGCTGCCTGGAGGTATTTTAAGTGTATTTTATTGCTTACAGCCATGAATCTGTTGATGCCCCTGGACACGGTATAGCTAGAACCATGGTAAAGCTAGAAGGTCTACGGAAACTTCTATAAGTGTCTAGAATATGCTTCATTGCACACAAATCTGACTGCGTCAATCAAAAACAGTGAGGACAAATGAAATGATGATCTCTGTCTCTTTCCTTCACAGGCAGCTCTACCACATCCAACAGTGAGTCAATGCTTCATTACAGGGTTTGGGGGGGGGGGGGTGCATTTTAAACCATAATTATATCTGAAATTAAAGTGAGATTTAAAGATCTTGCCAGTTCAAATCAATCCTTGAACGTATTCATCCTAGAATGAAACTGTTTTTCTGACGGTGTGTTATCTTAACCCTTTTGGTCTGAACTGATAACAGTATTTAAAGGAGTTCATAAAGGATGTTGAATCTCACATATTTGGGTTATGGTAATTGAACGTGCAGTGAATGTTTTGGTATGTGCAGTAGTATAAAAGCTGTTGTTTGGACTCTTTATATGGTGTTCGCTCTCTAATGTGTGTCCACTGCAGACAGCTCCTTCTCACTGCGCTTGGTTGATGGCCCTGACCGCTGCTCTGGAAGGGTGGAGGTGTACTACGCAGGACAGTGGGGGACAGTGTGTGATGACGGGTGGGATCTAAATGATGCCCACGTGGTCTGCAGACAGCTAGATTGTGGGGAGGCAGTAGATGCTCCTGGAATAGCCCACTTTGGGGAAGGTAGCGGCGAAATCACGCTGGATGACCTGGGATGTTCTGGTACTGAAGAGTCTCTGGACCAGTGTAGCCACAGTGGGTTGGGGATCCACAACTGCGTTCATTCTGAAGATGCTGGAGTCACCTGCTCTGGTAGGAATCTCCACACAATTATGTTACAAAGACATCTGCAGTTTTAATGTTCATTGATTTTCATGAATTTATTCACATTCAATTGAAAATGTCATTGTATCATTCACCATACTCTGCATTAATTAGTTCATGTTTGTCTTACTCCAAGATCCCTTTAATTTCATGAAAATTCTTTATTTCCTGCCATTTAACTAGAATAAATTAGAGAATAATGGGAAAATTGTATCTTTTTTGTATCTGAAATTGTCTCCACCAGGGGGCACTCTAATGAACTTTGTCTGATCCTTCACAGACAGTTCAGTCAACTATCAATCTACTGTGTCTCCCTCATCCAACAGTGAGTCAATGCAGTCTTCATGACAGGGCTGGGAGGGGATAGTGCTTTCTTAAACTCTACATTTAATTATTATAGTGAAGTGAGGTATAAAGCTCTTCTCAGGCCAAATCGATATGTGAATGTCTTTTTCCTGATTCCATCCATGTGTAGTCAAATAATATTTTCTCATCTCTAGTTGAACATGTGTGTTCAATTCATGCAGAGACAGTAGAAAGTCAGGTGAATCAGTTCTGATGTTGACAAACAACTTTTAAAAGATAAATACATGAATATTCTTCTCAACAGTTTAATTCTATGACTGAGATTCAGAATTGAAATTTGTTTATTATTCCTCCAATTTTACACTTTGAGGTTACCATTGATCCTAGAATGAAACTGGGAAGAGTTGGTGTGTTAGAGAGTTTGTTGTTGGAACTGTCTTAGCTTGAACTGATGAATAATATTTAAAGGAGTTCATAAAGGATGATGAAACTCATATATTTGGGTTGTGGTAATTGAAGGTGCACTGAATGTTTTTCTATGTGCACTAATATGAAAGCTGTTGTTTTGCCTCTTTTTATGGCGTTTGCTCTCTATTGTGTGTCCACTGCAGACAGCTCCTTCTCACTGCGCTTGGTTGATGGCCCTGACCGCTGCTCTGGAAGGGTGGAGGTGTACTACGCAGGACAGTGGGGAACAGTGTGTGATGACGGCTGGGATCTAAATGATGCCCACGTGGTCTGCAGGCAGCTAGATTGTGGGGAGGCAGTAGGTGCTCCTGGAACAGCCCACTTTGGGGAAGGTGGCGGCCAAATCACGCTGGATGACCTGGGATGTTCTGGTACTGAAGAGTCTCTGGACCAGTGTAGCCACAGTGGGTTGGGGATCCACAACTGCGGTCATTATGAAGATGCCGGAGTCACCTGCTCTGGTACGAATCTCTGCACAATTACATTACAAAGACATCTGCAGTTTTAATGTTCATTAATTTCCATGAATGAGTTAGCATTCAGCTGAAAATATCATTGCAGCATTCACCATATTCTGCATTAGGAGTTCATGTTTGTCTTACTGGAAGATCCCTTTATTTTCATGACTTGAATAAATTAGACAATAATGGCAAAATGGGATCTTTTTGTATCTGAAATTGTCTCCACCAGGGGGCACTCTAATACACCCTGTCTGATCCTTCACAGACAGTTCAGTCAACAATCAATCTACAGCATCTTCCTCGTCCAACAGTGAGTCAATGCAGTCTTCATGACAGGACTGGGAAGGGACAGTGGATTCTTAAACTCTAAATCTATCTATAGAAGTGAAGTAATGTATAAAGGTTTTCTCAGGCCAAATGGATGTGTGAATGTCCTGCTCCCGATTCCATCCATGTGCAGGGAAACAATGTTTTCTCATTTCAAGTTGACCATGTGTGTTCAATTCTCACACAGACGGTATAAAGTCAGGTGAATCGGTTCTGAAGTTGACAAACAACCCTTTTAAAGATGAATGCATGAATATTTTTCTCAACAATTCAATTCCGTGATTGAGATTCAAAATTAAATGTCGTTCATATTCCTCCAGTTTCAGGTTACAATTGATCCTAGAATGAAACTGGGAAGAGTTTTTGTTTTAGAGAGTTTGTTGTTGGAACTGTCTTAGCTTGAACTGATGAATAATATTTAAAGGAGTTCATAAAGGATGATGAAACTCATATATTTGGGTTGTGGTAATTGAAGGTGCATTGAATGTTTTGCTATATGCTGTAGTATGAAAGCTGTTGTTTTGGTCTCTTTTCATGGTGTTCGCTCTCTATTGTGTGTCCACTGTAGACAGCTCCCTCTCACTGCGCTTGGTTAATGGCCCTGACCGCTGCTCTGGAAGGGTGGAGGTGTACTACGCAGGACAGTGGGGGACAGTGTGTGATGACGGGTGGGATCTAAACGATGCCCACGTGGTCTGCAGACAGCTAGATTGTGGGGAGGCAGTAGATGCTCCTGGAACAGCCCACTTTGGGGAAGGTGGCGGCCAAATCACGCTGGATGACCTGGGATGTTCTGGTACTGAAGAGTCTCTGGACCAGTGTAGCCACAGTGGGTTGGGGATCCACAACTGCGGACACCATGAAGATGCCGGAGTCACCTGCTCTGGTAGGAATCTCCACACAATTATGTTACAAAGACATCTGCAGTTTTTATGTTCGTTGATTTCCATGAATGTATTAGCATTCAATGGACAATGTCATTGTATCATTCACCATACGCTGCATTAATTAGTTCATGTTTGTCTTACTCCAAGATCCCTTTAATTTCATGAAAAATCTTTATTTCCTGCCATTTGACTTGAATTAATTGGAGAATAATGGGAAAATGGGATCTTTTTTGTATCTGAAATTGTCTCCACCAGGGGGCACTCTAATGAACTTTGTCTGATCCTTCACAGACAGTTCAGTCAACAATCAATCTACAGCGTCTCCCTCATCCAACAGTGAGTCAATGCAGTCTTCACGACAGGGCTGGGAGGGGACAGTGCATTCTTAAACTCTACATTTAATTATAAAAATAAAGTGAGGTATAAAGCTCTTCTCAGGCCAAATCGATATGTGAATGTCTTGTTCCCGATTCCATCCATGTGTAGTCAAACAATATATTCTCATCTCAAGTTGACCATGCATGTTCAATTCTTGGACAGACAGTAGAAAGTCAGGTGAATCAGTTCTGATTTTGACAAACAACTTTTAAAAGATTAATGCATGAATATTTTTCTCAACACTTTAATTCTATGACTGAGATTCGGAATTGACATTTGTTTAATATTCCTCCAATTTTACACTGAGGTTACCATTGATCCTAGAATGAAACTGGGAAGAGTTCGTGTTTTAGAATTTGTTGTTGGAACTGTCTTAGCTTGTACTGATGAAAAATATTTAAATTTGTTCATAAAGGATGATGAAACTAATTTATTTGGCTTGTGGTAATTGAAGGTGCAGTGAATGTTTTGGTATGTGCAGTAGTATGAATGCTGTTGTTTTGCCTCTTTTTATGGCGTTTGCTCTCTATTGTGTGTCCACTGCAGACAGCTCCTTTTCACTGCGCTTGGTTGATGGCCCTGACCGCTGCTCTGGAAGGGTGGAGGTGTACTACGCAGGACAGTGGGGGACAGTGTGTGATGATGGGTGGGATCTAAATGATGCCCACGTGGTCTGCAGACAGCTAGATTGTGGGGAGGCAGTAGATGCTCCTGGAACAGCCCATTTTGGAGAAGGTGGCGGCCAAATCACGCTGGATGACCTGGAATGTTCTGGTACAGAAGGGTCTCTGCACCAGTGTAGCCACAGTGGGTTGGGGATCCACAACTGCGCTCATTCTGAAGATGCTGGAGTCACCTGCTCTGGTATGAATCTCCACAAAGTTATGTTACAAAGACATCTGCAGTTTTAATGTTCGTATCTCACAGTATATTGTGGTATCTCTCAGAATCCAGATGATATTCAGGGAGATATCAGCACAATGCCATCAGCTGGAAAGCTTAAAAATTAATAGTTATCATGCTAAATTCATTTGTGTATTTTTTACACTGCTTTTTGAAGTAAAACACGTTGAGTTTCCAGAATAACCAGAATTGACCCTTTAGGCTATCCATACATTGCCACCAGTCTCTCATGCGAGTCTCATATTAATCTCATTCAATTAATTACACGTCTTGATGGCTACGTGCGTATAGGCTGGGCTTTATTCTTAGTCAGGGAATCTAGACCTGGTACTTTTCACCCACCATACCTTTTTTGAGAATGCATCACGCCTGAGAAAAACAGCCATATGCGCGTCTTGCAAGGGGGTCAGTCTTATGTTCCCAGGGTCCTATGTTCCCCAGATTTATATGGCACATAATGGGAACATGACAAAGGGTCCTATGTTCCCAGGGTCCTATGTTCCCCAGCTCTACATATTTGCTCTCCCAAGGTCCTATGTTCCCAGGGTCCTGTGTTCCCCTGCTCCAAAAATCAAATAAAATGATAAGCATTGGTTTTTGTTGTGTTTATATAGCTGTTTTGAAGCCTTGTTCCAATAATTTAAACAAAACCGAAATAATATTTATGAAATATTTTTACTTGAAACGGGTCAAATTTGACCCGAACACAATAGGAGGGTTAATGTGTGTTGACAGAATATTGAACTGGGGAACATAGGACCTTGGGAACATAGGACCCTGGGAACATAGATACGCTCCCCTCGCATGTGTTTGCTGTGCACCATGATAAAGGCCTCGCATTGCTGGCTTGGCCTCACACGTCTCCCAGATGGCCCTTGACATCATATTCCGTAATGAATACTGGCTAAAGCACTGATAGAGGAATTTTCCCTCAGGTGTAAAATAAGCTTTACACTTTTTCTCTTCCTGTGCATTTCAAGTTCGTATTGTGAACAGGAATTTAAACGGAAAGTTCACTTTCTGGAATTTTTAAAATGTGTTTTCATTTTCTTGTGTTTTTTTAATTGAACCAGAGCATTGTTGTGTGCAATGAAAGATATTTTAGAAGCCTTCAGGCTTTTCTCACTACCAGAGAGCTGCATAATGTCTGGTATCGTATTCTATATGCAATGAATTAGTACAGCATAGCTGCACCTGGCTCGTGAAACTCGAATCAAACTGTCAGACTAGCCAAGGCAGATCAGATATGAATCAGGATTCAGTGATTACATGGCCTAATTCTTGCTTCAAATGTTTTCATGAACATATTTGTGGGCAGCAACAATTTTCCGGCTGGATATCTTGATTGATACCTATATGACATAGCAGTACCTGGAAAGAGGTACTCCGATATCATGATTGGGGGGGGGGGGGCAGAGTGGAATGCAGAAATGATTGTTCAAACGTTAGAGGGCAGCACCAAGTGCTTTTATGAGTTTCTTCTGCCGAATGGTATTATTTCAGAAATGTTTAAATAATGGCATGGATTAAAATGTTTCATATGAAGTAGGCATACAAACACGTTTACAGCTCTGGTGAAGAGGTTGCACCGATTAAAAACTGAGAAGGAAAGAACTACCAACATGGAATAGAATTCAGTTTTTCCTTTATAACTGTGATGAAAGGCTATTAAATTAGCCTGTTCGTATGTAAACCCTCTGGTGGTACAACATTGCTGTACAGGTTACTTGCAGCTTTTAAGTGCATTTTCACAATTACAAACATGAGCCCGTCAGTGCTCTGGCAGGTTGTCTTAAAATTTTGTAAGTATCTAAAATATTCTTCATTGTACACAAAACTGTCAGACCCAATCAGAAACATTCACTAAAAATTAAATATTCTTAGAACTGGAGTAAGTGAGACATTCCAACTGATCTCCACCAGGGGGTGCTCTGTTGCTTTCCTTCATGGACAATTCAACAGAATATTTTTATGCCTCCGTGACCTGAGGCATTATGTTTTCGGGTTGTCCGTCTGTCCGTCCGTCCGTCCTTCCGTCCGTCCCGATTATCGTGAACGCGATATCTCAGGAAGGCCTTGAGGGAATTTCTTCAAATTTGGCACAAACGTCCACTTGGACTTAAGGATGAACTGATTAGATTTTGGTGGTCAAAGGTCAAGGTCACTGTGACCTCACAAAACACGTTTTTGGCCATAACTCAAGAATTCATACACTAATTATGACAAAGTTTCACACAAATGTCTAATAGGATAAAATGATGAAGTGATGACATTTTATATCCAAACTGACTACTGGTTGGCGGAGGCATACAACCGCGACGCAAGTATTTCTAGTTTCACCTGAAGTTTAAGGTGCATGCTCCGTTCATTCACAGACATATTGGGCTGAACAGTGAATTTCATTAACTTCAATTCAGAAAAAAGTGCTCAGGCTCCCCTTCAAGGTTAAAATTCATCCTAGAAAAAAACTGGAAAGAGTTTGTTTTTGAGTGTGTTCCACACGCTGAACCTGATTGGTTAGAATTTTTAAAAAATATTTTTAAAAATATATATTAATGAAGGTTGATGAAACACATATCTGAGCTGTGGTGTGAAATGAAGGTCCAGTGAATGTTTTGGGTTGTTCAGTAGCAGCAGGAAAACTGCTTAACGTTGTCTTCTGTCATGGGTCCCCTTTAATGCATGTCCAGGGGCGGGGCTTGGGTATGAGGACAGGGGGTGCGGGGCCAATTCAGGGGGCCTCTATGGCCCAATTATTCTAGAAAATCGCCGTGACCGGATAATGCACATCTGTATACGCATTTTGCGCTTAGTCACAGAAACCCGGGCTGTGTCCGAATCAGCACACTTGTCGAGTACTGTTGTTGAGTACACTGGATGAGTAAGTTGTTAAATAGACGCAATTTTCTCTAAATGTAGGGTACTTGTTATCCCAGGAGGATATACTTATTTCCGGGGGTTTTACTGAGTATATTTGGGAGTGTATTTTTCAGGAAGTAAATAGCCATTTTGGCTCCATACAACGACAGCAGCTTTGCTTTAAAATAGCAGCTTTGCTTTAAAATGAAGCGTGACTCGCTGACATTTTCCTTTCATAGCAACGACACGTGAGCATGGCCACAAGGCTGATATCTAGTGTTTAGGTCATCAGTGCGCTAGGTTCAATTTAGTCAGGAAAATGGTGACCATTGTTGGGCATGTTATGTTGTTGTTATGTTATGTCATAATACTTCCACAGCATGGCTGGGAAATAGTGTGGAGGATATTTTCACATACTGCCCCTTGCACACTAAAACGTACACACTAAGCAGTAAGCAGCATGCTTAACAGAAAGTACATATTTTGAGGACAGCTGTTAGGAGGCAGATTCAGACACAGCACTTTGATAGGCTACAGCAACACGTACACACACGCACATGCACGTGTGGACATGCACATGCAGGAACACACAGCTACCAGTCCGTCGTAAATGAGCAGTGTTGGCTACATTTCTTTGCTAGCTGCTTGCCGGATTGGCCCAACGTTACCCGTTACTTTTTAGTGTGGACCTAATTAACAAATGTTAGCCAATCAGCTATCTCGGTTTCTTGCGGTAGCAGCCACTTGAGAGGAATGGTGGACACAAAATGGTAAGACGAAGCTGAAATGGAACCCAAATTTAGGCACAGCATCCAAAAAAAGAATCTAAAAGTGAAGAAGTTAACTAGTAGTAGTATTTTCTAGTACAGTAGTTAACTAGAAAATCACACTATTTAACCTACGGTTTAATCATCTGACATCATTATGATTTCTGTTTTCAGGTTCCGTCTTGGGAGGTGCATAACAGCATATCTGAGCACGCCTGTTCATCCTGCCCGCCTGCGGAAACCTTGCACATTTTAACCCACCCAAAGGATCAAATCTCCCTCCTTTTTTACCCGACCTCCTGTTCCACTGTCCTGTCTGCGTATGCACTGGGGTCATCTGCGGTTCATCATCTGCTGGGTGTTAATCTGGCAGTGACAGGAGTGAAACATAGTGCCTCGTTTGAGTGTTAGGGGGTGGTGTTTTAGGGAGCTGGGAGGTGTCTGTGAAAATAAATAGATTTGCAAGCTTTAATTTGTGTGGAGCTTCCTCTTCTTCTCCGTTTGCAAATTTACCACAGAAAACAGACCAGAGCCACATCCCTCCAAACTGTGAAAATGGGAGGATTTCTGTCAAAATACCAAGCAGCCAGGTAAAAAAAAAAAAAGGACTTTGCAAACAAAATAATGATCACTGTGTGCAGGCAGACAGACAGGCAGACAGACGTGTTGTAATCGTACTGAAGAGCGCTCTGCTTTTAGATCGGAGGACTGCAACCCCTGATGGGGTTTTAACTGGAGCCAGAGATTATTTCACAAATGGGACTGTGGCCACTGTGTTGACCGGATCTGCTTTCAAAACACAGTTCCTGTCAGGTAATGCCAAAGCAGAGAACTCTGGCAGTTCCATTTGCTGCCACAAGAGGGATCAGTGTTGACTGCATTTGGTTCATTATGGTAATGCATGGCCTTAAAGCAGCGTTTCCCAACCAGTGTGCCATCAGGTGAGGTCAGGTGTGCGGTGTGAAAAATCCTTTTAAAAAAATGTAATGTTCAAATGAATTAAAAAACTTAAATTAACAAATCCCATTCACAAAAGCCAAAATAAATCATTAAAATGCATATCGCTTAATTAAAACCCCAAAAGAACATTTAGGCCTACTGTTGGCACGTCACATCAACGTCAGTAATGTTGCTCGTTTTTTTCTTTTGAGTGTGGTGTGCCATGAGATTCTGTAAATTTGGAAGTGTGCCACGAAAGGAAAAAGGTTGGGAAACGCTGCCTTAAAGGACAGCTCATTTTCTGGGGTTTTCTAATATTATTAGTAGTGCATGTTTACACTGACCCCGTTCCTGTTCGGATCAGATGATTTTTGATTTTCTTGTCTTCAGCAGGTGAAACACAAGTTCAATTAGATTCAGATCTGGTGATTAACTTATACAGTAAAGACACTTATTAGCCCTGAAAGACTCCTTGGTTGCTTTAGCAGTATGTTTGGGGGTCAGTGTCCTGCTGCAAGGTGAAGCGCTGTCCAGTGAGTTTTTTAGGGATTTGGTTGGCTCTGGGCAGATCAGATGTTTCTGTTCACTTCAGTATTGATCCTGCAGCTGCCATCAGCAGCCACATCACCAAAGAAGATAAGTGAGCCAGTTCCAGTGGCAACCATACATGCCCAAGCCATAACACTACCACCTCCATGTTTCAGATCAGGTGGCATGCCTTGGATCATGGGCAGTTCCTTTCTTTCTGCACACTTTCCTCTTTCCATCACTTTGGCACAGGTTAATACTCATCTCATCTGTCCATGAGACTTCGTTGCAGAACTCTTGAGTTTTTTTAATGCTCTTTTTAGCAAACACCGATCTCACCCTTATGTTCTTGAGGCTTACCAGTGGTCTGTGTTTTGCAGAGAATGCTCTGAGCTTATGCTGGGGCATCTTTGGTCCTCATGTTGAGAGACAACAGAAACTGTTTATTCTCATTTTCAGTTGGGACTATTGGATGACACATTAACTAAATCTCCTGATTGGATGGGACATCAAGTTAGAGCCTTTGATTGGTTGGGGCATTGCATCACCTGTTTAGGGGTTCCTGTAACCCCCAGGACCATGGATCTCCTGAATCAAGAGTGGACACAATGCTCTAGAGTGATTCCACACATTATATCAGGCATGGTAAGAGCCCTCGACTAGACATGGAAATCAATACTGTAATTCCTGTAACATTGGATGGTTTCCATTTATTTCAGACACCACTGCACATGCATCAATATTCTGTCTCTCCTCAATGTAGAACATTTAAGAGTCATGTTACTTTATTCACATGGGAACACGTGACATTCTTATGAATCACAAATTGTTCATATAGTTAGTATGTTGACTTCATGTAGTATGTAGGAATCCCAGACTGTTTTCACAAAAACATATTTAGTCAAATGGCTACAGGATACATGCCCACCCTGTTTTTGTCTGCTGGCTGAACAGGTCACAATAATCTAATAGTGTTTACTACAATGTAATGGTTATGATTGGGTTAAAAACTTGAAGGAAATATCAAGACAACAATCAATTGTCACTTTTGAAGAATATAACCACAATTTGAGTCCAGTTTTCTGGTCCTTTAAGGATATGTATATACTTTGTTTCACCATGTTGAAATGACATTGGACTTTTTATATATAGGCCCTCCATTTAGGGGCACCATAATGTTTGAGGCATTGATGTTATGTAAATTAAAGTGGTCATGTTGAGTACTTTCTTGCATATCCTTTGCATGCATCGACTGCCTGAAGTCTATGACCCATTGCCATGACCAGGTGCTGAGTATCTTTGATGATGCTCTGCCAGGCCTGTGCCCAGGCCCATCTTCAGCCCCTGCTCGTTTTTGGGGCTAGTTGTGTTATGTTTTCTCTTCAGCATATGAAATGTGTTCATGTTCAGTTTGACTCAGATCAAGTGAATGACTTGGTCAATCAAGAATTTTCCAGTTTTTAGCTTTGAACAACTCCTTTGTTGCTTTAGCAATATGTTTGGAATCATTGTCTTATGGTAGGATGAAGCACTGTCCAATGAGTTTTGAGGAATTTAGTTGAACTTGAGCAGATAAGATACTTCAGTACACTTCAGAATCAATTCTGCTGCTGCTATCAGCAGTTACATCATCAACTGCAGACAAGTAGGCCAGCATCTGAGGCAGCCATACATGCCCAACCATAACACCCCCCCCCACCAGGTTTCACAGAAGAGGGGGGTCCTTCAGATCTTAGGCAGTATGTGTATGCATAGTTCATACAGTGAATATGCTGTACCAGTGCTTAGGGAAGTGCCCTTGCCTGCATATTGGACAAACACTCCAGCAGATAAAAAGCCTTTACTCTGCCATTGGACAGGTATCAGCATTCAAGGGCT
>CM077294.1:37950251-37980251 GCA_039654925.1 Anguilla pacifica | reverse complement strand
TCTGACTATCAGTTATACTCACCTGGGTCTGACCCCCGATTATACTCACCTGGATTTGACCATTGATTATACTCACCTGGGTCTGACCATCAATTATACTCGCCTGGATCTGACCATCGATTATACTCACCTGGAGTTGACCATCGATTATACTCACCTGGGTCTGACTATCGATTATACTCACCTGGGTCTGACCCCCGATTATACTCACCTGGATCTGACTCCCGATTATACTCACCTGGATCTGACCATCGATTATACTCACCTGGGTCTGACTATCGATTATACTCACCTGGGTCTGACCTCCGATTATACTCACCTGGGTCTGACAATCGATTATACTCACCTGGGTCTGACCATCCGTGCCTCTAGGACATTTGACCTTACAGTAAAAGAAGGAGGGGTTTTCTCTGTACTTGTTAATATTCAGCCAGACCTTGTCAATAGCCAACAGCCTTCCAATGTACAGCTATGATATATGGGGCACAAATCATAATCACTCAAAATGAAATATGGAAGAATGAAGTAATTCCAAAATTTTATTCTTTAAAATATCTTAAGAATGCAATATCTTTAATCCAATGCAAATGCTCGAGTAGGCATACAGAAATGAGCCTCAAGATACTGTGACCTCTTGTGACACTGACTTGTTCCAGCATAAAGCTCAGCTGTACCAAGAGCTGAAACCAGAAAAAGTTCTGAGGTTCACTGATCAAAGCAACTCCCCCATCAGGACAGCACTGCAACCACACTTCCAATTAGATTAAACCATTTTTACCAGCTCCTCAAAAACTCTATCCAGACCAGGGGGATGCAAAGATCTAAATATTTATTAAACATGCAGTGCTGTTGAGTTCTAATCACGGAGTGTGGCACAGTGGGTAAGGAACTGGGCTTGTAACCGAAAGGTCGCAGGTTCGATTCCCGGGTAAGGACACTGCCGTTGTACCCTTGAGCAAGGTACTTAACCAGAATTGCTTCAGTATATATCCAGCTGTATACAATGTAAAAGCTGTGTAAGTCGCTCTGGATAAGAGCGTCTGCTAAATGCCTGTAATGTAATGTAATGTAATCAGAAAATACACTCTTGCCTGGTCATCATAAAACATATAAACTTGACAAACATACAGAATACGCCTGAAGCACAGAAACGTTCTGCCAGAGAGGGAACGGTCCATTGTTCAGACACATTGTATTTTATTGACTCGAACATTGTTTTTTATTTTGTTTTGCATCTGGCTGATGGTCTGTTGCCTTTCAATATCTGTTTTGAGCTCCAAAAACAGTTTACAGCGTCTTTACAGCCAGATTTCTACTTTCTCTTGGTTTTTCTATCACACAGATCTCTTGACACCTTTCACCCCAGTTTAACATCATTGTTATGGCATTAGAATGTTGATCATTTTTGTTGGTCAAGTTAAACAGAATTTTAATTGTGGATGGTCATTCAAGTTATTAGGAATATAATCAATATTTATTTTGAACAGACAGTCTGGCCTCTCTGTTTTTTTTACTTTATTCAGACAGGGGGAAAGCAAAGAGCCGTGGAGCTAGTGGTCACAGTGCAAACAGTGCCATGGAAAGGAACTTAATTACATGGAAAACACCTTGATTAAAACAACCAGACTCGAGATCCGTTTCAGCCTAAAAGCAACTACTTTCTGTTAAAACCAACATGATTTTCCAAGGCTACAGATTTGAACGGGCATTCAAATAATACACATGCGGAATAGACCAAATGGAGACTAAATTGCGTCGCCTCTTTTAATTTGACCTTGAAATATGAAAATCGACAAGTCTCTTAGGGCCTTATGAGTGTATTTTTTGTTAATACCACAGAAATACATTCGCAATTGTCCAAATGAGAAACCAGAAATCAGTGAGCTACTTGGAGCCTCTGTGACCTTGCCCTTTGACCTTGAAACCAACCATTTTAATTGGAGATTCAGTGGACCCAAGAGGACAATGTCTTTGTCAAGTTTCATAAAAACCCCAGCATAACGATCCTAGTCAGAGATCACAAATCACTATCATGCCGGAAGGACAGAAGGACACCCCAAAACACAATGCCCCCCGTTGTCCAGGAATCCATGCATTGGGACACAGAAATAAATAAACAATTGCAAACGACGGAAACAAATAATTCGAATTAGAAAATTCAGTGCACAGCCAGAACACTCCTACTGTCAAGTGTTTATTACAGAGGATGCAGTCTGCAGCCGATATATAACCAATTAGCTAAATGCTTTTTACCGGCAGAGACCCGAGTCTCCGTGACAGCATAAATAACTAAAATGCTGTCTGTCAAGAGGTGTACAAGGACGCGCGCATCATTCCGCAGCCCTGTTTGAATTCTGTAATGTTTTCGGTCTTCCCCGTTTTCATTTTTCTGTTCACAAGAGGTCCGATGCATTATATTGTATTGTTCCTCAAACCGGTTATCTTCTGTCCCTGACTGCGTAGGGTATTTTAGACGAAGAGAGTTTATTCGATGCCGTCCTATAATGCCATTTTATAATGCCAAGTCTCTCTCGATTCCCCTCGTCTCCTTGGCCCGCGCTCCCTCTCCCGGGCTCGTTTTTTTCTGATCTGCGGTGTGTGCGGTGACGTGATTGTACAGTCACTGAAAGCGGAGGGTGGGGTTGCAGTGATATGGAGGTAGAGAAGGGGAGTGTCACGCGCGGAGGGTCCGTCCCCCTCTCTCCCCCCACCCCCCGGCACAAAGCTGCCGCTCGGATGCTGCGCTCCCCGTAAAACAGCGCACAGCGAGCGAGGGGTCTCCAACATGTAGATCCAAAATCTCGCATCAGCCAATGCTGTGGCACCTTCCACATATTTATTAACGGCAGCAACAATAAACAACCACAACAATAACAACAAATGCCGCTGGGTTTACACATTTATTTATTAATCGAAGCAGTCATTCTAATATGATCTCTCCATCGCTCAGTCTTTCCTCTGCATAAGCGGAACTCAGCGCGGGCGACTGCACTATTTTAGGGACCTGCATTTTTTATCAACTACCAACAAACGACAGATACCGTGCCGGGGACCCTTCATCGTTGGAACATCCAACTATTCAAATCCTGTTGTTTATTTTATTTTCATTTCAGATAAATAGGCTACTGGATTTTTTTTCTCGCCACACCGATAACGTCCTTGGACCATGGCCTGGTAAGTCGACGGATGTCATCTTCGTACCTGATTGCACATTCATGTATCATAATGTTGATGGTTTTATTTTATTACTGCAAACATATTGTCCTGCCAGGCGCGTCTATGCGTGCGTTAGCATCCGAAAATACACGCGAGCATTTTTACTGTTTTAGAAGAAAATCTTCCAAAACCAATCATATACATTTTGAGCTTTTATCAGCACTAACTAACATATATCACAACTGTATTTGGGCAAAATACAGGCGCAAATAATTACGATCCAATTGCTGTACCTCGGTTTAATTTAGAAAATAGAAATCACTATAGACTACTTCGAATGGATATGCATTTTCCGTTGTGGCAGCATCGGCTCGTGCTGCTTCCATATTCATTAGTTTATTGATGTTATTTTAGTCGCTGCATGCAGAGGTTGCAGCGCCCGGGTTTCTGCGTCTAAATGAGCTATGTAGCCTACCAGTAAGCGCGTGAGAACAGGGCGATGAAGTGGGGGAAAGAGTGTGTACGCTGGAGCAGTACCGGCACATACACCGGTAACCTTGCGGAGGGCTTTGCGTATACGCTGGCCGGAGTGCTGCACACTCGTACCATCTTACGTCTTCCACGGTTAAGCACTCGGCCGTGTCTATCCTCTGCTCAAGCGAACGCCGAGGTTTTTAAATATTAAACGCGCATGGTTTAAATGTTATTTTCGCTACGTATAATAAATGATAGAACACTATAAATTAAATAATAATAATAATAATAATAATCATAATATACTGTTTTATCGCGCATGGGCGCTCGTGGGAGGGGTATGTAAAGATAACCTGGTTTTGCTGGGGCTAAGGTGAACAGTTAATCTGAAGGTGAAAAGTACAAGATGTTTTATCTTTTAAAACGCACACATCGAGCAGGGCGGTTACCACTAGCCGAGTATTTTATTGTTTTACTAATTCTCCCTAATCATCTTTTCCTCTGGCTCCGCATCTCGCACACGCGCACGTTCTCACATTGGTGCAATGCCATGTTTGGTTCGGCGACAGTGATGATTTTTTTTTCAGTCACCGCAGGGTAGGAGGGCTGTTGTGATCCCGTGCAGTCGAACTTGATAGCTGTGTGCGTCGCCGATTCTCGCGAGGGATTGGCCATTTTTACTTGATCGTGAAGCGAAGACCTTTATTGCTATTGGGATTTTACCTTTTTTTGTTGGTGAAGAGGGCGGTACAGAGGGGACAGCCTGGTTCAGGGGGAGAGGGGTTTGATTGATCAGTGAAGGATGGTTTCTGAGAAATGCCTCAGAACAGGATGCTACCTTCTGGATGTCAGCCCAGTTACTATACTGTAGGCTACTCTCTACTGTTCGTGCTATTCCCCAGCAAAATTCCATTCATACCATCATTAGACAAATCCCCGATTAAATCACGAATGATCCTTTATACAAATGGGCTTATTTTTAAATACGTGGATTGACGTTCTTTCACTAGTCATTATATCCAGCTGACATTTGGGCGCAGATAAGCCTGATGAATTATCAGGTCATAGATATCTATTATAGTCGTGTTTTGGACCCAGCCTCCTCTTTTCCTCATACATGTTATTTTCAATGTCAAACAAACCAATTTCACCAGATATAATAACATATCATTTATATTTTATATGTACACACACAGAGACAAGACAATACTGCAATGAAACCACAAAAAATAATTTCAGACAATTATAATATTTTGTTGGTAAAACTTGTGTAGTTATTGGTCATGCTAATTGTGAATTTCAGTGAATTTGACAGCACACTTACTCATCTCGGCACGGAGTGAGAGTTTGACTTGTGTTTGCAGTCTAGAGCCCAAACAAAACTGTTTTCATCTTGAAGTTCAAGGTAAAACAATTTCCTGCTCGTGCTCCAAGGATGAAAGAATCCCCAAAATAGCACGCAGTCCAGCCACATCTGACTGATCAAACTAAAGCCTATTCTATTCCCGCAACATCGAATCCTATGACACAGCCCCATCCTCATGATACATAACACCTCATCATATGACGCCATGCTATGTGGCATCATACTACATGCTAGTATGGAATAAGGCATCACACCGAATGGTATAACGCTAAATGGGTGCACACTACAGGGCATCATGTGCAGTATAGAATTATATAGCATAACGCTGCAGAGTGTCACAGTGCCCTTCATTATTAGAATCCCTCAATATGGTATTGTGCTACCTGACATCATGCGCTACAGTACCAAGCTACATATCACCATGCTACATAGCTATTAATATACCACATCAGGCTACATAGCAATCAGTATACTACAGCATGCTACATAGTATCACTCAATACACCATAATGCTGCATAGCATCACTCTATACAGCATCATGCTACAGATATAGCACCACTCTATACAGCATCATGCTACAGACATATCATCACTCTATACAGCATCATGCTACAGACATATCATCACTCTATACAGCATCATGCTACAGACATAGCACCACTCTATACAGCATCATGCTACAGATATAGCACCACTCTATACAGCATCATGCTACAGACATAGCATCACTCTATACAGCATCATGCTACAGACATATCATCACTCTATACAGCATCATGCTACAGACATAGCACCACTCTATACAGCATCATGCTACAGATATAACACCACTCTATACCGCATCATGCTACAGACATCGTATCAGTCTATACAGCATCATGCTACAGACATATCATCACTCTATACAGCATCATGCTACAGACATAGCATCACTCTATACAGCATCATGCTACAGACATAGCACCACTCTATACAGCATCATGCTACAAATATAGCACCACTCTATACAGCATCATGCTACAGACATCGTATCAGTCTATACAGCATCATGCTAGATACATAGCATCACTCTATACAGCATCATGCTACAGACATAGCATCACTCTATACAGCATCATGCTACAGAAATGATATCAGTCTATACAGCATCATGCTACAGATATAGCACCACTCTATACAGGATCATGCTACAGACATAGCACCACTCTATACAGCATCATGCTACAGACATAGCATCACTCTACACAGGATCATGCTAGATAGCACCACTCTATGCAGCATCATGCTACAAACATAGCATCACTCTATACAGCATCATGCTACAGACATAGCACCACTCTATACAGCATCATGCTACAGACATAGCACCACTCTATACAGCATCATGCTACAGACATAGCACCACTCTATACAGGATCATGCTAGATAGCACCACTCTATGCAGCATCATGCTACAGACATCGTATCAGTCTATACAGCATCATGCTAGATACATAGCATCACTCTATACAGCATCATGCTACAGACATAGCATCACTCTATCAGTGATGCTGTGTCTGTAGCATGCTACAGAAATGATATCAGTCTATACAGCATCATGCTACATACATAGCATCACTCTGTACAGCAACATGCTACAGACATAGCATCAGTTTATACAGCATCATGCTACATAGCGCCGCTCTATACAGCTTCATACTACATAGCAACACTCTATACAGCATCATGCTACATAGCACCACTCTATGCAGCATCATGCTACAGACATAGCACCACTCTATACAGCATCATGCTACATAGCATCACTCTATACAGCATCATGCTACAGACATAGCACCATTCTATACAGCATCATGCTACAGACATAACATCACTCTATACAGCATCATGCTACAGACATAGCATCACTCTATACAGCATCATGCTACATAGCATCACTCTACACAGCATCATGCTACATAGCACCACTCTATACAGCATCATGCTACAGACATAGCATCACTTTATACAGCTTCATGCTACAGATATAGCATCACTCTATAGAGCATCATGCTACAGATATAGCATCACTCTATACAGCATCATGCTACAGACATAGCATCACTCTATACAGCATCATGCTACAGATATAGCACCACTCTATACAGCATCATGCTACATACATAGCATCACTCTATACAGCATCATGCTACAGATATAGCACCACTCTATACAGCATCATGCTACATACATAGCACCACTCTATACAGCATCATGCTGCAGGGAAACATGATGCAGCTTCGTAGCCTGACTCTACTTACTGCACAACAGAATGCTGCCTGGCATCGGGGTTCTACCGTGCAGTGAAGAAATAGGAGGCTGAAAAAGCCATTTTCCCATTTAATATCTTTAGACTACGGTGGTACAGATTTTTATAACCTGCAGAATTTATGTTTTTTTCTTGTTATTTTGAAAACTACAGTGATGTCTACACACTTGTTTAATGAGTGCTCCTTGCTGGACACCAGGCTGGGATCAGATGCATCTCAGAAGTGGTGTTATTGAAATAAAGTGCCGTCTTTCAAATTTCAGCATGAAGGAAAGCCTGCGGTTACAGAGAGGGAAAGGTCGGGAAAAAACGAGTTGGAAAGATAGAGGAGCAAAATGAAAGAATGTACAGAATGTATATCATTAAATAGCGGCAGCCATGTCTGTTTATCACGCTGGGCTGTGACACACAGATGACACTGCAGTCAGGAAGCTCATGCAATGAAACCTTTGTATTGATCTAAGGATTTCAGTGCATAAATTTGTGTTAATTTCAGTCCCTTTAACTGTCAAGAGATTCACAAATATATTACTACATTGTACAAATACTTATCTATATTAAAGGGCTCATCTACTGGAATAAACATTAACTTAGTATGTAGTTTATTGGTTAATGGTAATTTAAGCATATCTCTTACTTGCTTCCCAATTCAAAATTGTTCACGATTTTATTATTTACATTTAAAAAAACGGAGGCCTTCTGAATGCTATTACATTAATGCAAACCATGACTACCACACCCTTGGATACTAAGGACAGACAGCAACCCTTCAGAAAAAGAGATGGTGTCCATCAAAGGCCACGGTATTTAAAAGTGAATTAAAACATGTATTTGAATTCTGAACCAAATTAGAAATGCTCTCAATTTCTTATTCTTTGCATTTATAGTTAATTTTTTTTCAGTTCACTTTAAATAAACATATGACTTATACAAGCACATTACTGTATTTTGCAAATACTGCACTATACACACATCACTATGTCGCACAAATAGACACACACACACATATGTATATATATGTATATACATATCAGACCTAGGTCAAATACGTATTTGTTTGGGATTCAAATACTTTTCTACACTTTACCAAGTTTGTCTGGTGTATTGGAACCTATGACATTCTCTCAAAAAGTGCAAACCCCACCTTTTGGTTGCATCAGACGAGATCAACAGAGCACAGAAAAGTATTTGAAATCAAAACAAATACGTATTTGACCCAGGTCTGATACATACTGTATATAGATTATAATTAATTTGCCAGTCGGCCCTACGTGTAGTTGAGAATTGTCATAGAAAAACTACTACCCGTCTTGCACTCCCAAAAACAATGACTTAACAAGCTGTACAACATCAAAAATAAAGAATATATGCATGTCCATTTTAGAGAAACTTCTGGAAAGCACTAGGTAGACAGAAACACAGGCCAGCATCAGTGAGCGAGCATTGACAGGGGCCGGTGTTGTTCAGCTGTTCAGCTATAGGGGTGTACAAAATGACTGTAGATCATTCTATAGGTTTGTGAGACTGTTCGTGTCGAACACATCCAATTTCCAAATTCTGTCTGCAAGACAGACAATCCACAAATTCTGTTTCAAACAATCCACAATAATTCTTTCATATCATTAGCAATCGCCTAATGTTTAATTTAAGCAGCCGCCAAGTTTTAAATTTATTTAATTAATAATTTTTTCAAACTCAGTTTTCAAATACTGACAAAGACATAATCTCTGTAAGTCAAGGCAAGCCAAGTAAAGTTGAAGCACTGAATCATACCTTTTTGCACGCATTGACTGAAGACAGCGGGTCATCGTTTGGTCCAGGTGAGTAATAATCCGAAGTATTGCAGGCAAGCAGCATTCAAGGCAAAAAGCAACGTTCCATGCAAACATATCGAAGCAAATCGAAGAAGAAATCAAAAGGACAAAAGACGCACTCCAGCACTTAAAGATTCAAGGCGTAAAGGTAGTACTTTAAAGAACGTTATACGAAGTGTAGTGGTTGAAAACTGTAGGCCGGTGGTGTCTTACAAACTTCCCACATTTTGAACATGGCGTGAGCACTGAGATGCCATCTTTAAAGTTCCCCAACAGTATTTCAAAGTAAAAGTAAGTAAGTAAATAAATAAATAAATGACAGTCTTTCACACATAAATGGACTGCCATTATCCATTATTTCTGTATCAATATATCCAATAATTGTGGGCTCAAGAAATTGGATATATATTTCTACAAAAAACTTAAAAGTGGTTCCTACACTTTATCACCGTGGTACAGAAATATATTACTGCATTATACAAGCATAATATTTTATATTCTGAACTCATTTCTGCATGATGCAAACATGTTATTTGATAACACATATACATAGCAGTATTTCAGGAACATAGATATTACCATTGCTGTGTATTACCAACCTGTTACTTTATTGTACAAGTGTTCCCAGTTTGTAATACCCACTCATATTTGTCGGTCTTTCACGTTGTAATAACACCGTACGTCATTTTGGATCACAGAAACGTAAGCGATCCCTTCATTGCCCTGGAGTACACTGTGCACACATTTGTCGCTGGTAAAATGCAGGTGCAAAATTAAGCAGAGGGGTCACCGTTGTACGCTGCAACGAGGATAACCCTGCTGACTGCTCCCCTCCCTCTATGGCCTCGGTGCACCACCCAGCCCTGTGTGAGCTATTTTGGGATTCTGAGATGATTCCGTCACAGTCCGGACGACCCGTGGCATTTTGGTGTGGTCCCGCCTGCCTGCACCCCCTGCCAACTACTGCCTGCCACAGGCATTTTAAATGTCCCAAATCAATACACTCAAAATCAATAATCCTTTTATAAATGAATGCAGTGTCTCTTATCTCCGCCCCCTGAACTTTAGTGGCTGTGTTTAGCTCCAGATTAGGGCCGACAGTGTAGCACATTTGCTAAAGTCCTTTGCACATGTGAAATTTAGATTCAGACTACCGCTGCTCTGAAGCAGTGAATTTCTGCCAGTCAGCGATTGCGGACCAGGAGTGGGTGTGTGAAAGGTGGCGTTTGTGGACCGGGGTGGGGGGGTGGGGGGTGGGGTGGGTGGTGGAGTTTCCTCTGACTGAAATGGACGCAACGTGTGGTTTTTAGTTTTTTTCCCCCCCTTCCTTTGGTGCCCCCGCAGACAGGTGCCACCCTAGGTGACCGCCTTTGTCACCCGTGCCAGAGATTCTTTTATTAATGAGGCAATACGTCAACAGCGCAGATACAATGGATAGACTGTGTAGCATCATTCAGTAGCGCTAGCTTAGCATTTTACCACATCTGCTGCACTTTATGGCTCACGTCCTAACCTGATAAGTTGAGATGCTAAATGTTTTGGTCTTCTGTCTTCTGTAAAACTGTTTCAGTGCCAAAAGTGCAAATTCATCTCAAAAATCCTCTTTTAGCTGTATAAATAAATAGTGGTCATGCCTCATGATTCACCATACAGACAAGGCAGGCAAGTTTTTTTTAATCATGCATAAAGAATAAAAAATGGGAAGAAAACATTTATAATTATTGTTATCAGGGTTTAAGTAGTGAACTTAATGACATTCCCAGTTGACTTCCATTAATTTTTTTCAGCTGGTGACAGAGTGAGCGCTCTTTTGTACTAAAACTACCCACAATCCATACCACAGCCGTTCATTATGAATGGGAGATTTGCTAATTGTTGCTACCATTCATTTCCACGAGCGTTATGGCGAATGCCAGCACCTGACCAATCTCTGCTAAAACTGTCCCTGCCTATGCCTAGAACTGGCCCTGCCTCTGCCTAGAACTGCCCTGCCTATGCCTAGAACTGCCCTGCCTCTGCCTAGAACTGGCCCTGCCTATGCCTAGAACTGCCCTGCCTCTGCCTAGAACTGGCCCTGCCTATGCCTAGAACTGGCCCTGCCTCTGCCTAAAACTGGCCCTGCGTATGCCTAGAACTGTCCCTGCCTAGAACTGCCCTGCCTATGCCTAGAACTGCACTGCCTCTGCCTAGAACTGCCCTGCCTATGCCTAGAACTGCCCTGCCTCTGCCTAGAACTGCCCTGCCTCTGCATAGAAATGGCCCTGTCTAAAACTTCCCTGCCTATGCATAGAACTGATCCCGCCTCTGCCTAGAACTGGCCCTGCGTATGCCTATAACTGGCCCTGCCTAGAACTGTCCCTGCCTATGCCTCGAAATGGCCCTGACTATGCCTAGAACTGTCCCTGCCTATGCCTCGAAATGGCCCTGACTATGCCTAGAACTGGCCCTGCCTATGCCTAGAACTTTCCCTGCCTCTGCCTGGAACTGACCCTGAGCTGTAATATGCCATTTTAACACCATGGCTGATGAAAGCAGTTTGGAAGCAGCCAACTGCCACTTGTGTATGATGTGGTGAGAATACCCTGCTGACGGAACCCCTCCCGCTCCAGGTGATGCCATGGCCAGTTTCACAGTGCCACATGAGATGCCTTGCCACAGTTGGCATTGGTATGGTCAGTTTGAATCGAGACCACATGACACATAATTGTACAGAGAGTCAGCTAAATATTTTGTCCAATGGTCTTATGTTGATATATTCATGATCCACCCAAATGATGCTGGATTTAACTTGTGGTTATTATTCTTATTTTTATTATCACTTATAATTATTATTATTATTACAGTAGAATTTTTTCTGTATGTTCATTTGAACTCTTTGGAATGTATCGGGAGAGACAGTTTAACATGCTATACATGTAGACAGGCTGTGTTTGCAGTGTATCACCAGAGCAAGAAAGAATGGTTGTTGTCCTTCTAATATTTTTTTCCTTCTCTCTCACTTTTCTTCTCCAGGTTCCAGGTGATCGTAACACACAACTGTTCGAAACCCTGACCCCTGACCCCTGACCTCTGACCTGTAACCTCTTTCTCCCTGACCTGCCCCCCATCCCTCCTTCCAGTACCCGGATGTCAGCCGTTCTCCTTCTCTCTGCTCCTCCCCCCTCCTCTGTCCAGCTATCGATGGATTGGGACCACCCCCACACCTTTGTTTGATGTGTGGGGGGGGGGACAAGGGAAAGAAAAGTTCGATGAACAGTGAAAAGAGAAGGAAAGAGAGAGAAAGAGAAAGGAAAACCGGAGGAAGAAACAAAACCTAAACCCCAAAGAAACAGCGATACGGTCTGACCGAAGCCGGAAGAGTGGAGGAAGAGGAGGAACCAGAGACGTCCAAAAAGATTCTCCTCCTGCCCCATGTCCCCAAGAAATAATGTAAAAAAAAACTCAACGGGAAACAAAATAGTTGTTGACAGAAAATAAGCTAAGAAACCAGGAGAGATTTCCACCATGGGGGATTTAACCAACAGTGCTGTGGAGTTCTGCCCCAAAAGCCAGAGAGGGGGCGGGGCTTCTGGTGCGGGGGCGGAGCCGAACCATGGGGCGGCGTTCGGGGTCACCCTGGATGAGCTGCGGACACTGATGGAGCTGAGGGGCGCAGAGGCGCTGCAGAAGATCCAGGAGACTTACGGCGACACAGGAGGGCTGTGCAGACACCTCCGGACTTCTCCCACCGAGGGTGAGAGAAAGCGCAAATCCCTCTCTCTCTTGCTCTCCCTCTCTCTCTCTCTCTCTCTCTCGGTGAACAGTCTGTGCGTGTGTGTGTGTGTGTGTGTGCGCGTACATGCGTGTGTTGTACAAGCTGTGTGTGCGTGTGCGTGTGTGAGAGAGTGCATGTGTGTGTGTGAGAGAGAGAGTTCATGTGTGTGTGTGTGTGTGTGTGTGTGTGCGCGTACATGTGTGTGTTGTACAAGCTGTGTGTGCGTGTGCGTGTGTGAGAGAGTGCATGTGTGTGTGTGAGAGAGAGAGTTCATGTGTGTGTGTGTGTGTGTGTGTGTGTGTGTGTGTGTGAGAGAGAGAGTTCATGTGTGTGTGTGTGTGTATGTGTGTGTGTATGTGATCTCTCAACCTCTGTGGTGAGAGATCACATACATCTCTGTTGAGAATATCTGTTTCCCTGTCTCTCTCTGTCTTTGTGTGTGAGCTAACTCTTAGTCCTTCTCTGTCTGTTTGTGAACTGTCCCTCCCTCTCTTTTTCCTCTCCTCTGTCTGGCCAGATCTCTCTCAGTTCAATTCAGTCAAATTAAATTCAAGTTCAGCTCAATTTGATTCAATACATGTTCACTTTAAATTCAAATAGAACTCTTTTGGTAAATGGAACTGTAGATAATAGACTTCTCAATAACAAATATGCAGCTGAAGCATAGAAATAAACAAAATGGTAAGTTTTGAAGAGGATTTTTTGAATTTGATTCACTGAATGGAGAATGTTTGCCTTGGTTTATCTCCTTCCTCATATCGCTCTCTCTGTGACTGGGCCTTTTGTGTTCACCTGTGCTCGCGAGCACCTGCGTTGTGTGTGTGGGGCGCTCCTGCTTTACTGGAGATTTGAGTTTGTTGCCTGTGCTTTTCTTAGTCTGTTTGTGCTGATGTCGGGTCTCTACGTAAAACACAGCTTGTGATAACGTGGTCAGATTTGATTCCATGCGCCCAGACAGTGTAAGCTCACCGCAGATTTTATTAAATGAACTTACCTGCATAAGCAGACTGATCACCAGATCCCCACAGTGGCCTGTTTACCCAACTAAAACAGGTCAGGATTAAACAAAATCTCCCTCCCTCCCTCTCGCTCTCTCACACGTGCACGCACACACACAGGCGCACACGCACATGGACACACACACGCACACACACAGGCGCACACGCACATGCACACACACACGCACACACACACACACACGTGTACACACACACACACACGCGCACACGCACATGCACACACACACACACACACACACACACACATGTACACACGTGTACACACACGCACATGCACACACACGCACACGCACACATGCGCACACTCACACACACACACAACACTACGCTAAACTTGCTGCAGTATTGCTGCTCTCCTCCTACCTGCTGGCATACCCTTGTTCCCTCACATCAGCTCCCATAATGCATTGCTCATGCTTTGTCTGTCCCATTGTTGAAGCTGAAAACAATGAAGCTTATGAAACCGATCCCTTAACCTCACAGGTCTTATTGATCAGATAAGCTCAATTTACCAGGTGTGCCTTACACCCCTTTTTCCTGTGTCTCCCTCTGCAGCCACGCCCCTTTTGTCTGTGACTCCACGGGGTCAAATGTGACCTGGCCTCGCCACCACTTTTTTGATCAACGCTTTTTAAACCCAAAATCTATTTTGCATGTAGAAACAACCTGTCACTCATCAACAAATTGTTTAATAACTGTGTTCTCCTACTTCGCATTCCAGAGACCCTGTATTTATTCTGTCTACACTCATTTTTTGTGCAAAAAAAACAAATCATAATTGATTTTTTTGCTGTAAGGGATGGGTGGCATTTAGCTTGGATTATAAATTCTAATTCATAACTGCAAGGACAAAAAGGGCCCATAAGACAGTCGTGTTGCCCTGATGGTGTACCGCTTTTATAACGATATAAAATAGGAAATATTCAGCTTTTTATAAAGGTAGGATCATTCCAGGAAAAGTCATCAAATTTCATGCTGAAAAATGTTAATTTATGGAGATTTCACTGCTGTTTTTTTCTTTTTTTCTTGGCAACACAAAGGTTAAAAATACATCCATTCTGGCTATTTAATACAACCATTCTCTCCTTTAAACAAAGTCTTTTTTTCTTTCCTTCAGTAACCACTCCACTTCTGTCTATAACTCCCTTAATAAACATGTCCCTTCTCTCTGACTCCCTCAGTGAGCACTTCCCATCGCTCTGTGACTCTGTCAGTAAACAGCCCAATTCTGTGACTCTGTCAGTAAACAGCCCAAATCTGTGACTCTGCCAGTAAACAGCCCAATTCTGTGACTCTGTCAGTAAACAGCCCAATTCTGTGACTCTGTCAGTAAACAGCCCAAATCTGTGACTCTGTCAGTAAACAGCCCAATTCTGTGACTCAACCAGAAAACACGCCTCTTTTGTGTGTCCGCACCAGAAAACACACCTCTTTTGTGTGTCCGCACCAGAAACCATATGTCATGCCAACCTTAAGCCCAGCAGAAAAAAGAGTTCAAGTATTTTTATTTTTTGACATAATACAAGTATCTTGATGTGAAAGTGAAAGTATTTCCAAAAATAGGATGTATTTTATCGGTATTGAATGTCTATTGTAGTATGGGATTCAGAATAGTAGAATATAGGGTTCCAGAGGCCTGAGACTCATGTCATCTATAGGGGGCAAAAATGAATTAATATAAGGATATGAGGCTTTATTCTTCAAAGAAAATAAGAGAAAGAAGTCAGTATTTCACCAGTACAGAAACCAAATACTGCTGACAAAGAGTGGGATGGGGAGAGAGAGAGAGAGAGAGAGAGAGAGAGAGGGAGGGAGAGAGAGAGAGAGAGAGAGGGAGAGAGAGATTGCCGCATTGTCAAGGACACACCAAGGGGAGAAGGAGAGAGAGAATGAGAGAACTCTAGAGATAGGAGAGAGAGAGCAAGAAATAACATTACAGAGGCAGAGCAATGGGGAGGGAAAGACAGAGAGAGAGAGAGGGGTGGGGGAGAGAGAGAGCTCTGAGGGAAGTGATCGAGCGCAGTGTTAGGTCTTTCAGTCCTTTTTCCTCCAGAGAGGCACCTGCCGATGGTAGGATTCCCCTCCCCCCACCACCGCTCCTGTTTCCTGTTACACAAGCCTGAAAACTCTGCCGGACGTGAGCACTCGGGCTGCCTCTGCTGGAAAGCTCACTTTGAGTCCCAGATTCGCCCGCAGACTCTGGGAGCGCGGCACGTGACGCAGGCCCGGGGTTAATGACGGCGATGTCTCTGTTTCAGTGTCTCGCCCTCCGTGTGTGTGCGACTCCTCTCCGCTCCCCAGATCCCTCTCTGCCATTTCGGCAACGTCCAATCAGCGCGACGAATCAGCGCGGGCCGCGTGGTACTGGTGACATATTTCAGCGAGTAAAAAAACGGCAGGAAGTTGAGTTTAACACTCATTGTGCTTGACTCCTTCATCGCCATGGCAACTGCAAGCTTGCAAGCTGACACAATGAGGACCAGGCTGCTGTTCTTTTATTTTTTTTTATTTTTTCTTTTCTGTTCGGAAATATTTCTGCTTTCATCCTTCATTTCCTCCTCTTCCTCTTCTGGTTTAAAACGCAGACTCTCCACCTTTTCACAAAAATCACTAGAAACCTATTTTTGGCTGTACATTGAAATGCTAATACAGTGCAGTATTAAAATTCATCAGCAGTAATGATTGCACAGAATGTGTCATAATGCTGAGGCATTCTATGATATGAAAGAGATGTGAAATGACGGATTGAGACGATGCATCGGAGGGGATGGAGCGATGTGGGCACTTATCTGGGCAAGCCGTAAAAGGAAGAAACAGAAATTAAAACAAAGAATGGACAACAAGAAATAAATGCCCAGCAGAGGAAGGAGAGTGAGAAGGGTGGAGATGGATAGAGGGAGAAGGAAGAATGAAAGACAGAGAGAGAGAAAAAGCGAATGAGATGCAGAGAAAGTGTTGTCGGTGACAGCAGGTGAAGTTTGGCAGGAGGACGTGTGGAGTGTGTGACAGTCTGGTTGAGTTTCAGTGCCAGAGCTGTGGCCCCACAGAGAGATAGACACATACTGATGCAGCCATCTGCACACACACACACACACACACTCACACACACACACATGCACAAACACACACAGACGCACACACACGCACACTTACATACACACACTCACACACACACACACACACGTACACACACACACAGACACACACACACACATGCACACACACTCACGTACACATACATACACATACAGTCACAAACACACACACACATACACTCACATACACACACACATGCACACACACACACACACATACACACAACACACACACACATACACGCAAACACACACACACACACACACACATGCACACATACATGCAGACACACACACAACACACATACACAAGCATGCACACACACACACACACACACACACACACAAATTCATGCACGCCAGGCACCTAAGCGTATCCAGGTGGATCACAGGCCTACCCAATCAAGTGGCAATAATGAAACATGCCTTTTTGTTTGTTTTAATTTGCATCTTTTAAGATAATGAATTTGATTGGTTTTCGGTGCCTGTCATCATTGTATTGTGGGCAGTTAAAACTGTGGGATATTGAGAAAGTTCCTGCACATGGTTAGAATGAGGAGTGGCGTAGTTGGTTGGTTGTCTTCTGAGTAAATAAGAGCATTCCGAATTAGTTTGAGATATATTACCTCCTCCGCAGCAAGACGTCAACGGTACGCCAGAATTATGTAGCTGCAGTTCTCGTGCCTGCTGAGGCAATCTTACTGTGACGTGGTCTCTGAAGGTGCTGTCTCATACGTTGGCAGGGTGTTTATGTTCCCCACTAGAGGTGTTGTCAGTGAAGAATCTAGTATGTTTAGAAAGATTGTCGGCCTTTAAAAGTAGCATGGCTGATGACTTTCAGGCTGTGGCAGGGCACGCTGTGTTCGAGGGTTTTTAAGTTTGCTGGTCTTGTTTTCCCCGTTTACTTTGTCGTGTACGTCCCAGCCATTAGATTTTAATTTGGTTATTTCCTCTTAATCACGGTTAATACGTTGTGCCTGTCACAAGCGGCACAGCTTTATAGGGGGGGGGGAGGTTTATGTGAAGCCTGGGCTCTCCTTGTCGCAAACTTGGTCTTGCTGTAATATTGATTTTAAAACGAAAAACACATTTCCATAATTGCGTTTTTTGTACCACCATAAGGCGGTAGAGTTGGAATAGTTGGGACGATGACCACTATACCTTTAGGAATACATGTCACATGATAGCTCCAAGAATCGCTGTGGAAAAGTTATGCAAGCCTGCCCAAAATGTATTTTTTTGCCTACGCCACTGATGCATGTACACACACACACATACACACCTCACACAAACACATATTCACACACACACACGCACACACATGCGCATACATGCACACACACACATGTACATGCACACACACACACACGTGCGCACATACACGTACAAGCACAAGCACGCACACATGCACACACACACACACCTCACACACACACACACACACACACACTTGTGCGCATACACGCACACACACACACGTTTCAGCATAGTTCCCATCACTCACACTGTGTCCATCCATACATCTGTCAGTCATGCTCAAATGGGCCAAATGTGCCAGTTGTTGGAGCAGTTGTTTGCAGTAGATGGTGCCTTATATTAGTATTTTTAATTAAATGAAATTTATGCAATTCAGACGAAGTAGCTCACTTAAGGGAACCACAGCTGTGGCACAGCTGGGATTTAAACCTCTAGCCTCTGTAGAAACCAAAAGTGCACTGGCGTGAGATGTAGTTTACTTCAAGAACACTGTTATGGGATGTAGTGGTCGCTATGGGAACCCTGGCGTGACATGCAGTGGTCACTATGGGAACCCTGGTGTGGGATGTAGTGGTCGCTATGGGAACCCTGGTGTGAGATGCAGTGTTCGCTGTGGGAACCCTGGTGTGAGATGCAGTGATTGCTATGGGAACCCTGGTGTGAGATGCAGTGGTCACTATGGGAACCCTGGTGTGACATGCAGTGGTCACTATGGGAACCCTGGTGTGACATGCAGTGATCTCTATGGGAACCCTGGTGTGAGATGCAGTGGTCGCTGTGGGAACCCTGGTGTGAGATGCAGTGATTGCTATGGGAACCCTGGTGTGAGATGCAGTGGTCACTATGGGAACCCTGGTGTGACATGCAGTGGTCACTATGGGAACCCTGGTGTGAGATGCAGTGGTCTCTATGGGAACCCTGGTGTGAGATGCAGTGGTAGAAATTGGAACCCTAGTGTGGGATGCCGTGGTCACAATGGGAACCCTGGTGTGAGATGCAGTGGTCACAATGGGAACCCTGGTGTGATATGCAGTGGTCGCTATGGGAACCCTGGTGTGAGATGCAGTGGTTGCAATCAGAACCCTAGTGGGGGATGCAGTGGTCACTGTGGGAATCCTGGTGTGAGATGCAGTGGTCTCTATGGGAACCCTGGTGTGAGATGCAGTGGTAGAAATCGGAACCCTAGTGTGGGATGCAGTGGTCACTATGGGAACCCTGGTGTGAGATGCAGTGGTCGCTGTGGGAACCCTGGTGTGACATGCTGTGGTCACTATGGGAAACCCTGGTGTGGGATGTAGTGGTCGCTGTGGGAACCCTGGTGTGAGATGCAGTGGTCGCTATGGGAACCCTGGCGTGACATGCAGTGGTCACTATGGGAACCCTGGTGTGGGATGTAGTGGTCGCTATGGGAACCCTGGTGTGAGATGCAGTGGCCGCTATGGGAACGGTGATTCAGATGGGTCGCTCTCCCTCGGCAGGTCTGTCCGATAACCCAGCAGACCTGGAGAAGCGGGGGGAGGTGTTTGGGCAGAATTTCATCCCCCCGAAGCAGCCCAAGACCTTCCTGCAGCTGGTGTGGGAAGCCCTGCAGGACGTAACGCTCATCATCCTGGAGATCGCTGCCATCATCTCCCTCGGGCTGTCCTTCTACCAGCCCCCAGGGGAGGAGAGCGAAGGTGAGGAGAGAGGGAGGGAGGGAGGGATCACGATTTGGGAGAGAGGGAAGAATAGAGATGTGGAGGGAGGGAAAGATTGGGAGGGAGAGACAGACAGTGTCAGCTTACTCTTTTTATGATCAAATTTTTTGTTACTATTTATCTCATATTTGATGTACTACAAAATATGTTGGGTAGTGTTTAGTGAATTTGCATGTGCATAATGTAACTGAACTGAGCTGCACAGAAAGGGAGAGAGAACGATAAGTTGAGTGGCCTGCCAGGTCATGTAGTAGAAGGCCTCAACTCTGGGAATTTTAAAGACCAGGCTTGATACGGTACTGGATCCTATGTAGTTTGCAGGTAAACGGTGAGCACTAGGTACCCTTTAGTGGTAGGAAAATGGCGAGCATTGTTGGGCTGAATGGCCTGTTCTCCTTCTCATGTTATTTTATGTTATGTCAGGAAAATGAGAGAAATCAATCACCACTGGAATATACATTCCTCTGCTGTGAAAACTCTCTCTGGACCTGCCACCCCAAAATTCTCCTTCCCTCGCTTTCTGGTCCCTGTTCAATCTGTCAACCTGTCGACCTTCCAAACCCGTTCTGAACCCGTCGCCCCCCTGCCCAACCCTACCCCACCCCCTCGCTCCCAACCCCCCCCCCCCCGACCCCCCTGACCCCCCTGACCCCCCCCCCCCCCCTGACCCCCCCCCCCCCGACCCCCCTGACCCCCCAGGCTGTGGGAAAGGAAGCGGAGGAGCCGAGGACGAGGGCGAGGCCGAGGCGGGGTGGATCGAGGGCGCGGCCATCCTGCTGTCCGTCATCTGCGTCGTCCTGGTGACGGCCTTCAACGACTGGAGCAAGGAGAAGCAGTTCCGCGGGCTGCAGAGCCGCATCGAGCAGGAGCAGCGGTTCACCGTGGTGCGCAACGGCAGCGTCATCCAGATCCCCGTGGCCGAGATGGTGGTGGGAGACGTGGCGCAGGTCAAATACGGTCAGCACCCCCCCCCCCCCCACTGCCTTCCTTTACCGCACGGCACTAACCCTGACCCTCACCCCCCCCACCGCACCTGCCCCGGCCGGAACTCATCCTGCTCTCCTCCCCGACCAGGCGACCTCCTGCCAGCAGATGGCGTACTGATCCAGGGAAATGACCTGAAGATCGACGAGAGCTCGTTGACCGGAGAGTCTGACCACGTGCGCAAGTCTGTCGACAAGGACCCCATGCTGCTGTCCGGTGAGCAGGGGCACCACTGGGGGGAGAGGGGAGGAGGTGGGCGGTTAAGATGATTTTAAGGGCCCTGACGGACAGGGGCCCTCAAAAAGATATGAGAATGTAGGATTTTCTGGGGTAGCGGGGCCCAATGTAAGATCTTTTTATGGGACCCAATCTCTGGTGTCACCAGTGTGCGTGTGTGTGTGTGTGAGCGCCTGTCTGCGTGTGTGTGTGTGTCGGTGAGCATGTCGGCGTGTGCGAGTGCATTATGGGAAAGTGGGGCTCTGTGTGTGTAACCTCTCTCTCTCATTGTCTCTCTCTCTCTCTCTCTCTCTCTCTCTCTCTCTGTCTCTCTCTCTCTCTCTCTCTTTCCAGGCACGCACGTGATGGAGGGGTCAGGGAGGATGCTGGTCACTGCTGTAGGAGTGAACTCTCAGACCGGAATCATCTTCACCCTGCTGGGAGCCGGAGAGGGAGAAGAGGAGAAGAAGGAGAAGAAAGGTAAGAGACAAGGCAGAGGAAGGCAGGAAGCCGGGGGAAAGGAGGAGCAGAGGGAGAGATGGAGATAGAGAAGGAGAAAGAGAGAGTAAGAGAAGGAGGGTGAGAGAAACACAAGAAGGACAGAGAAAAGCTTGGTCTTGTTCTAATGTTCAACACTGAGACATACAGAGAGACACTGTCCGCCAGACCACAGTTCACACTGCAGAGACTACACTATACTGCAGTTCACACTGCACTACAGAGACTACACTATACTGCAGTTCACACTGCACTACAGAGACTACACTATACTGCAGTTCACACTGCAGAGACTACACTATACTGCAGTTCACACTGCACTACAGAGACTACACTATACTGCAGTTCACACTGCAGAGATTAAACTATACTGCAGTTCACACTGCATAGACTAAACTATACTGCAGTTCACACTGTAGAGACTGCACTATACTGCAGTTCACACTGCAGAGACTAAACTATACTGCAGTTCACACTGCACTACAGAGGCTGCACTATACTGCAGTTCACACTGCAGAGACTAAACTATACTGCAGTTCACACTGCACTACAGAGACTGCACTATACTGCAGTTCACACTGCAGAGACTAAACTATACTGCAGTTCACACTGCACTACAGAGACTACACTATACTGCAGTTCACACTGCAGAGACTAAACTATACTGCAGTTCACACTGCACTACAGAGACTGCACTATACTGCAGTTCACACTGTAGAGACTGCACTATACTGCAGTTCACACTGTAGAGACTGCACTATACTGCAGTTCACACTGTAGAGACTGCACTATACTGCAGTTCACACTGTAGAGACTGCACTATACTGCAGTTCACACTGCAGAGACTAAACTATACTGCAGTTCACACTGCACTACAGAGACTACACTATATTGCAGTTCACACTGCAGAAACTGCACTATACTGCAGTTCACACTGCACTACAGAGACTACACTATACTGCAGTTCACACTGCAGAAACTGCACTATACTGCAGTTCACACTGCAGAAACTGCGCTATACTGCAGTTCACACTGCAGAGACTAAACTATACTGCAGTTCACACTGCAGAAACTGCGCTATACTGCAGTTCACACTGCAGAGACTAAACTATACTGCAGTTCACACTGTAGAGACTGCACTATACTGCAGTTCACACTGTAGAGACTGCACTGTACTGCAGTTCACACTGCAGAGACTGTGTGTGGGTGAGTGCGTGTGTGTCCCTGCGCATGTGTGTGTGTGTGTGTGTGTGAGGTGTACATGTGTTTGTGTGGGTAATTGTGCGTGTGTCCCTGCGTGTGCATGCATGTTTGTGTGAGCGCATGTTTGTGTGTGTGTGTGTGTGTGTGTGTGAGAGTTGTGCGTGTGTGTATGTGGGTAAGTGTATGTGTGTCCCTACACGTGCGTGCATGTGTGTGTGTGTGTGTGTGAGATGTGTGTGTGTGTGTATGTTTGTGTGTGTGTGTGTGTGCTGCAGTGCAGGGCTATGTAACTGGGTTAGACAATAAGTAGGTTATAAAAATTGTATGTGTTTCCAGCCCTCTGGATGCATCCGCTGAGAGAATGACTAATGGAAGAGGGGAGGAGTCTGGTGAACACACACACACACGCATGCACACGCACGCGCACACACACACGCACACACACACGCACTCACACACACACACACACACATGCACACACAAGCACACACACACTCATGCACTCACACGCACACACAAACATGCATGGACGCTCACACACACATGCACGCACGCACTCACACGCACACGCTCACACACATACAGAGTTCGCACACACACACACACACACTCACAGTTCACACATACGCACATGCACATGCACGCACATGCACACGCACACACACACGCAGTTCACACACACACACCCACACGCGCACATACGCACAGACATACACACACACACACACACACACACACAACCTCCCAAACACACACATGCATCCACACACACACACACACACACAGTCACCCAAACACACACACACACATCCCAACACTTACACACAACCTCCCAAACACACACACACACACACACATACAAATACATACACACAACCACCCGACACACCCCAGCACTCACACACCCACACACACACAACCTCCCAAACACACACACACACACACACACAGCAACCCAAACACACACACACATCCCAACACTCACACACCCACACACACACACACACACACACACATACAAATACACAAGAGTTGTGTGAGAAAGCTTAGAGCAGGAGCCCTGCGTGAGTGCAGACCCCACACCATACTGGAGACGCGGGAGCGGAACACACAACCCCTCGCTCATGACTTATTCAGCTCTTTTTCTGTGCCTGGAAGAGCCGTCGCTGTGCAGTGTTTTTGCCCAGAGGCGAGTCTGCAGAGAGACATTCATTATTAATGGGAGAGAGAGCTGGGGGCAGCGGGGAGGGCACCTGATGACTGTATGGCAGTTACAGGAATACGCACGTGCCTGTGCTTGTGTGTGTGTGTGCGCGTGCGTGTGTGCGTGAGAGTGTGTGTGTGTGTATGTGTATGTGTGTGTGTGTGCGTGTGCGTTTAGGTGTGTGTGTGTGTGTATGTGTGTGTGTGTGTGTGTGTGTGCGTGTGGGTGCGTGTCAGTACGTCTGCGTGTGTGCGTGCATGAGCGTGTGTGGGGATAGTCAGGAAGTGTAAGAGAGACAGAAACAGGCCGTCTTTCACAATCACTCCTGCTCAGGCCTCCCAATAGGTGTGTTAAACTTCTGCTCACTTAAACTGCAGGATCCTTTCCAGGGTATTTAAAATGCCCATTTAAAACTGTCCTTGCTGAAAATAAGTATCCCATATCTATGCTTACTGGAGGAGTAAATCTGTGGTGATGAATCTGACCACCGGATCGCTTTGTCTGCCCTTAAAAACTCAGCTTTGGTGCGCTTTTTGAAACCTCACTTTCATTCTTCGGTTTGATGTTTTTTCTTTGTTTGTTTCTGATATTCTTTCTGTTTCCTTTTTTTGTCTCACCCCCTTTTTTCTTAAATATCCATTATTGCCCCTGCTTCCAACCCCCAACCCCCATTTTCTCTGAAACATCCCTTATTGCCCCTGCCTCTGACCCCCAACCCTCCAATAGAGGGCAGTAGTATCACTTCTGCCCTTCCAGCTCCTGCAGTTGAGACAAAACAGAGACACGTCACCAATGGTAGGTGCACCCCCTCTCCCCACACAGAGCCCCTACGTGCCTCCAGGGTGGTTGTCATGGCATCAACTGTGACTGGAATTATCTGTAATTGGTGGTAACTGAGACCTGTATCATCTCAGGCTGACTGAGACTGGCATTAACCTGAGACTGGCATTAATCTGAGACTGGCATTAAACTAAGACTGGCATTAACCTGAGACTGGCATTAATCTGAGACTGGTATTAATCTGAGACTGGCATTAACCTGAGACTAGCATTAAACTAAGACTGGCATTAACCTGAGACTGGTATTAATCTGAGACTGGCATTAGCCTGAAACTGGCATTAATCTGAGACTGGCATGAACCTTAAACTGGCATTAATCTGAGACTGGCATGAACCTGAGACTGGAATTAATCTGAGACTGGCATTAACCTGAGATTGGAATTAACCTGAGACTGGCATTAATCTGAGACTGGCATGAACCTTAAATTGGCATTAATCTGAGACTGGCATTAACCTGAGACTAGCATTAACCTGAGACTGGCATTAATCTGACACTGGCATTAACCTGAGACTGGCATTAATATGAGACTGGCATTAACCTGAGACTGGCATTAACCTGAGATTGGAATTAACCTGAGACTGGCATTAGCCTGAGACTGGCATTAATCTGAGACTGGCATTAACCTGACTTTAGCATTAACCTGAGACTGGCATTAATCTGGGACTGGCATGAACTGAGACTGGCATTAATCTGAGACTGGCATGAACTGAGGCACCAGTTTTCCGGTGCCTTCCGGTTCCAGGCACGCAACACTGCTGAGGTACTGCTGGGAACGGAACCAAACCAGATCCAAAAGGACAGATATGGTGACACAAAGTCAATGGCAGTGATAGTTACTGTTATGATTGTTATGATTTTCGTTACACAGTGCGACGTGTATGATTTGCGTTATATGGATACTGCGGTCTCTCGGGATTGTAACGGCCAGTTTGCGCATATTCATTTACTTTCACGCCATTAGTGCTGTGTCCTTGGGCTCTTTCACACATTCTTTATGTTTCTCTCTCTTTCTCGTTCTCCCTTTCTTTTTCTCTCTCCCTCTCTCTCACTCTCCCTCTTTTTCTCTCTCCCTCTCTCTCCCCCTCTTTTTCTCTCTCCCTCTCTCTCACTCTCCCTCTTTTTCTCTCTCCCTCTCTCTCTCTCTCCCTCTCTTTTTCTCTCTCCCTCTCTCTCACTCACTCTCTCTCTCTCTCACTTTCTCTTGCTCTCCCTCTCTCTTTCTCTCTCTCTCCCTCACACACCCCCACAGGAAAGCAGCAGGATGGATCAGTGGAAAACAGCCAGAACAAAGGTAAGAGCTAAGAGAGGAGAGGTAGATGCGCTGTAATGACGTTAAATGATTAAATGATGGAGTGAGGGAAAGGAAGTGGACAGAAAGAGAGAGCTAGAGAGAGAGAGGAAGAAAGGAAATGTTGTTTTTATGCTCAGTACATGCTGAACCACTGATGCTGTGAGTTGAGCACTAGGAAGGGTGTGGGTCTCTGACTTGTACACACAACCACACGGATTTGTTCGTGCATATACATCATGCATACAGTGTGTGTGTACTTGAGATGTGCTCTCTGTTAAATGTTTCTCCTTATAGAAATTAAAGAAGAAAATGGCTGTATTTTTTGGAGGGCTGCTTTTTTACAGTCTGTACAACCATCATAGTGCCTCCAGTCTCTCATCAGCATACTGCTATTCAAAAACAAACAATGTGACAGTATTATTGACTATATGTATCCCCAAACTCTTTCCTGTCTTTTGTGATTTTACCGTTCTGACTGACCTCCCCTCTGGGCCTACCCCCCAGCCAAGAAGCAGGATGGGGCGGTTGCCATGGAGATGCAGCCGCTGAAGAGTGCAGAAGGTGGAGAGGTGGAGGAGAGAGAGAAGAAGAAAACAAACGTGCCCAAAAAGGAGAAGTCTGTGCTGCAGGGAAAACTCACCAAACTGGCCGTTCAGATCGGGAAAGCAGGTTAGACTGTGAGTGTGTGAGTATGAGTGTGTGTCTGTGTGTGGAGTGTGCGCGAGTGTGTGTGTGTGTGTGTCTGTGTGTGGAGTATGCGTGAGTGTGTGTGTGTGTGTGTGTGTGTCTCTGTGCGTTGGTGTGTGTGTGTCTGTGTGTATGTGCGTGAGTAGATGCGTGAGTGTGTGTGTGTGATTGTGTGTGTGTGAGTGAGTGTGTGTGTGTATGTGCGTGAGTGCATGCGTGAGTGTGTGTGTGTGATTGTGTGTGTGTGAGTGAGTGTGTGTGTGTATGCCTCTGTGAGAGAGTGTGTTTGTGTTTGAGTGAGTGTGTGTGTGCGTGCGTGTATATGTGTGTGTGTGTGTGTGCCTCTGAGTGAGTGTGTGTGTATGCCTGTGTGTGTGTGTTTGTGTGTGTGTGTGTGTGCCTCTGTGAGTGAGTGTGTGTATGCCTCTGTGTGTGTGTGTGTGTGTGTGCCTCTGTGTGTGTGTTTGTGTGTGTGTGTGTGCCTGTGTGTGTGTGAGTGTGTGTGTATGCCTGTGTGTGTGTGCCTCTGTGAGTGAGTGTGTGTATGCCTCTGTGTGTGTGTGTGTGTGTGTGCCTCTGTGTGTGTGTTTGTGTGTGTGTGTGTGCCTCTGTGTGTGTGTGTGTGTGTGCCTCTGTGTGTGTGTTTGTGTGTGTGTGTGTGCCTGTGTGTGTGTGAGTGTGTGTGTATGCCTGTGTGTGTGTGCCTCTGTGTGTGTGAGTGTGTGTGTATGCCTCTGTGTGTGTGTTTGTGTGTGTGTGTGTGCCTCTGTGTGTGTGAGTGTGTGTGACTATGTCCCTACTGTTCTGCAGGTCTGGTGATGTCGGCCATCACAGTGATTATCCTGGTGCTGTATTTCGTGATTGAGACCTTCGTGATTGAAGGGCGTGTTTGGCTGACAGAGTGCACACCTGTGTATGTGCAGTATTTCGTCAAGTTCTTCATCATCGGTGTCACCGTGCTGGTGGTGGCTGTCCCTGAAGGTCTTCCTCTGGCAGTTACCATCTCTCTGGCCTACTCTGTAAAGGTGAGCAGAGCTTTGAGAAAGAGAGCACAACTTTGCGAAGGTTGGTAGAGTTACAAAGGTGAGCAAAGATTTCTGAAGGCCAGCCAAACTTTATAAAGGTGAGCAGAGCTTTATACTGTACATGTTAGACCTCTATAAAGATGAGCAGAGCTTTGTACAGGTTAGAGATGTATAAAGGTGAGCAGAGCTTTATACAGGTTAGAGATGTATAAAGGTGAGCAGAGCTTTATACAGGTTAGAGCTTTATGAAGGTGAGCAGAGCTTTATACGTTAGAGCTTTATAAGGGTGAGCAGAACTTTATACAGGTTAGAGCTTTATGAAGGTGAGCAGAGCTTTATACAGGTTAGAGCTTTATAAAGGTGAGCAGAGCTTTATACAGGTTAGAGCTTTATAAAGGTGAGCAGAGCTTTATACAGGTTAGAGATGTATAAAGGTGAGCAGAGCTTTATACAGGTTAGAGCTTTATGAAGGTTAGCAGAGCTTTATACGTTAGAGCTTTATAAGGGTGAGCAGAGTTTCATAAAGATGTTTTAGGTGAGGAACTCATCTCGTTCAGCTCTCTGTTCATTCAGCGCTGAAGTTATCAGGTCTGACGAGCCATGGATATCATGAATGATCGCATTTGCGATCGTGATCATAATCATAATCGTGTATGACAGCAATAACGATGGCAGCGCAGAGCCCCCAGATCACCCACTCGTCGTCGCTCCTCTTCTTCAGAAAATGATGAAGGACAACAACCTGGTGAGGCACCTGGACGCCTGCGAGACCATGGGCAACGCCACGGCCATCTGCTCCGACAAGACGGGCACGCTCACCACCAACCGCATGACGGTGGTGCAGACGTACCTGGGCGACCAGCACTTCCGCGAGGTGCCCGACGCCGGCCAGGTCAACGCCAAGATCCTGGAGCTGCTCGTCAGCGCCATCGCCGTCAACAGCGCCTACACCTCCAAGATCATGGTGCGTTCCCCGCGGCGCTCGGTGGTCCCCCCGCCCGCCCCGCCCAGCCTTCTCCGGCTCTCTCCGCGGCGTTCTGCGGGGGCGTTAGCCCGCGTCTGAAACGGGTCCCCGCCGTGGGGGTGGTGGTGGTGCTTGTGGTTTTAGTTGAGGTTTCCCAAAAACTAAAAAAATGTAAAAATCAGTGCCCTCTTCCAACTTCAGGCCTACAGGTTTGAGGCAGGATGTAGAGTTATAAAACTATGTCTGATAGGGCTGCACAGTGATATCAGGGCTGTATTATATCAGCCAATTACAGCGAAAAGCAAACCCGTTGCAATCGTCCCGATGCAATTACGATGTAAAGCAAACCCGTCGGCGTCGACCCGATGCCATTGTGGCGTAAAGCAAACCTGTCGGCGTCGCCCCGATGCCATTATGGCGTAAAGCAAACCCGTGGGCATCGCCTCGATGCCGTTGTGGCCGACGGGGCGAAGCAGCGTGCGCCACAGCGTCGGCCCATTTAATGCGCCCGGTGATGCTGCAGATTCAGGGGAAATGTCACGCTCTAAAATTAGCCTAATCATAATCATCTGAGCATCTTTTATTTATTATTTATTTTTAATGCATCGTTTTTACCGGTCAGACTCACAAGCTGAGTCTGAGTCGCTCTCTGGGCTCTGCTTCATAATAAAGTCAGCATGTGGAAATGTTCTGTTTTTTTTTAATAATAAAAAAAAAATGAGTTAAATTTTTTCTTTATAAGTTGACATCTGTGCTGATCTGCCTCTCCCATGGATGTGGAAGCTTGGTTTCAATTTGCATTTGTGCTGTAAAACAGGGCAGCATCTGCATAGCTCAATATTGACAGACAAATGGTGGCACTGATGTTGGCCCAGAATGTCCAGATTGCGCATCCCTAATGTCTGAATTGAGCTGCTTTAAATGGGTTTGCTGAAAAACTTGGTGCTTTTTGATTTGCAGCATGAGCATAGTTCAGCGAAGTACACTGACCGCTGATATTGAGATGTCCCTCCCGTTGGCTAATTAGCAGGCTAACTTTGAAGTACTGAAGCTGTATAAGCCTGTATAGCAAAGGTTAGCTTATTTACTGTTTCTGAAACGGGGCGACATAGCTCAGGAGGTAAGAGCGGTTGTCTGGCAGTCGGAG
>CM077294.1:37770251-37945251 GCA_039654925.1 Anguilla pacifica | reverse complement strand
TAGAACTCCATTGCTGTCAGTCACCAGTAATGATTGTTGCATCAACACTAGAATATTCCATTCAACATTCTAACCACATATTTGTGATTTTACGCCTTAAAGGGGTTAAATAGAAAATTACTGATTGACTGAGATTGTTGCCACAATTAATTGAATAATTGTTTCACTTGTGGTTCGAAATAGTAGCACCCCCAACTCCTTGGTGGTGGATGGGTGCGATATGTACGAGAGAGCAACCTGAGATTTTCTCCCTGTCATTTAAGAATGATTTTAATTGTGACAGTTGTGCTGACGATGATGATGGTGATGGCAGTGATGATGGTAGGGAGGATGGCGGTGAAGATGAGCGTGAGGATGATGATGATCGCTTGTTTGTTCTTTTCAGGGCATTGCAGGCACAGATGTAGCGAAGGAGGCGTCTGACATCATCCTGACAGATGATAATTTCTCCAGCATCGTGAAGGCGGTGATGTGGGGGAGGAATGTGTACGACAGCATCTCCAAGTTCCTGCAGTTCCAGCTCACAGTCAACGTGGTGGCCGTGATCGTGGCCTTCACCGGAGCCTGCATCACGCAGGTCAGACTCTGAGCCAACCCTAACACTAACCGCACACAGGTCAGACTCTGAGCTAACCCTAACTGCACACAGGTCAGACTCTGAGCTAACACTAACCGCACACAGGTCAGACTCTGCGCTAACCCTAACACTAACCGCACACAGGTCAGACTCTGCGCTAACCCTAACACTAACCACACACAGGTCAGACTCTGAGCCAACCCTAACACTAACCGCACACAGGTCAGACTCTGAGCTAACCCTAACACTAACCACACACAGGTCAGACTCTGAGCCAACCCTAACACTAACCGCACACAGGTCAGACTCTGAGCTAACCCTAACACTAACCACACACAGGTCAGACTCTGAGCTAACCCTAACACTAACCGCACACAGGTCAGACTCTGAGCTAACCCTAACCACACACAGGTCAGACTCTGAGCTAACCCTAACACTAACCGCACACAGGTCAGACTCTGAGCTAACCCTAACCACACACAGGTCAGACTCTGAGCTAACTCTAACCGCACACAGGTCAGACTCTGAGCTAACCCTAACACTAACCACACACAGGTCGGACTCTGAGCTAACCCTAACCGCACACAGGTCAGACTCTGAGCCAGCCCTAACACTAACCGCACACAGGTCAGACTCTGAGCTAACCCTAACCACACACAGGTCAGACTCTGAGCCAACCCTAACCGCACACAGGTCAGACTCTGAGCTAACCCTAACCACACACAGGTCAGACTCTGAGCTAACCCTAACCCTAACCGCACACAGGTCAGACTCTGAGCTAACCCTAACCCTAACCACACACAGGTCAGACTCTGAGCTAACCCTAACCACACACAGGTCAGACTCTGAGCCAACCCTAACCGCACACAGGTCAGACTCTAAACTAACCCTAACCCTAACCACACACAGGTCAGACTCTGAGCTAACCCGAACCGCACACAGGTCAGACTCTAAACTAACCCTAACCCTAACCACACACAGGTCAGACTATGAGCTAACCCTAACCCTAACCACACACAGGTCAGACTCTGAGCTAACCTGAACCGCACACAGGTCAGACTCTAAACTAATCCTAACCATAACCACACACAGGTCAGACTCTGAGCCAACCCTAACCGCACACAGGTCAGACTCTAAACTAACCCTAACACTAACCGCACACAGGTCAGACTCTAAACTAACCTCACCACACAGGGGTCAGACTCTAAACTAACCTCACCACACAGGGGTCAGACTCTGAGCTAACCCTAACCACACACAGGTCACAACATGGTGGCCATGATCGTGGCCTTCACCAGAGCTTGCATCACACAGGTATTCATTACATGGCTGTGTGATGCTAACTTTAGCCTGTGCAACAATGGTTGTGAAGTGTGTGTATACTTGTGTGCGGTAATGTGCAGGACTTCTCTTCCGAAGGCGGTGTAGATGTGGATGTATAATGCATAGTTTCTATACTGTATTGTGTGAAGAGTGTATGTGTAGTGTTTAGTGTGTGTATAGTTCGTGTATAGTGTGCGTATTGTGTGTATAAAGTAATGCCTGTCCTCTGTACAGGACTGAAGGCTGTGCAGATATGGGTGTATAGAGTGTGTATAGTTTATATTGTGTGTATAATATATATTATAAAGTCTCTGTGCAGGACTACTCTCTTAAGGCTGTGCAGATGTTGTGGGCATAAAGAGAGTGTGTAATGTAGTGTTTCCTATTGATTGAAAACTTATTTGCGGTGGTGGAATCCTTGTGCATGTTTTGGAAGGGGGGGATGGGTGAATGATGGAAATTGGCGACTTGGCCACATTGGAGGGAGGGGGATGGGCAGAGCACGCAGTGAAATGACAGTTGGCCGTACGTCACTTAGACTTTTGAAACAAAAGGCAATGAATGCAAAGTATAGTGTGTTGCTTACAGAAATGAACAACTAACGCAGGCTCACAGTGTTCCAAGCAAACTATGGGGAGGCGATTGCTTCATGCAGGAGCTGGTGTTCCTTCAATGGTAGTTTCTCGCCTGATAAACAAGGTTTATGATTGTGGTTATTTATTGGCTCTCACAAACTTTTAAAACATTTGATTGCTGTCAACTGGGCCAATAATTATTGAGAAAAGGACAAAAGCAACTCTGCTGTCTCTCTTTGTTTGGAAAACCATATTATCTCACAGTGTTATGAACACCCCAAACTTTGTTAAATACAAAAAAATCTTTTGGGGCAAGGGCAAATATATTTGGGCAGACCGCTCAAATAAAGTAAATGTATGGGAACACTGTAATGTATATTGGGTGCATGGTGTGTATTGTAATGTTTCTCTCTGTGTAGGACTCCCCTCTGAAGGCGGTGCAGATGCTGAGGGTATATAGTGTGTATAGTGTATAACATTGTGTGTATGATGTGTATTATAATGTCTCTGTGCAGGACTCCCATCTGAAGTGTGTATAGTGTGTAATATTGTGTGTATGATGTATATTATAATGTCCCTGTGCAGGGCTCCCCTCTGAGGTGTGTATAGTGCATAATATAGTGTGTATGATGTATATTATAATGTCTCTCTGTGCAGGACTCCCATCTGAATGCGGTGCAGATGCTGTGGGTATATACAGTGTGTATAGTGTATAATATAGTGTGTATGATGTATATTATAATGTCTCTCTGTGCAGGGCTCCCGTCTGAAAGCGGTGCAGATGCTGTGGGTATATGCAGTGTGTATACTGTATAATATTGTGTGTATGATATATATTATAATGTCTCTCTGTGCAGGACTCCCCTCTGAAGGCGGTGCAGATGCTGTGGGTATATACAGTGTGTATAGTGTATAATATAGTGTGTATGATGTATATTATAATGTCTCTCTGTGCAGGACTCCCCTCTGAAGGCGGTGCAGATGCTGTGGGTATATGCAGTGTGTATACTGTATAATATTGTGTGTATGATGTATATTATAATGTCTCTCTGTGCAGGACTCCCCTCTGAAGGCGGTGCAGATGCTGTGGGTATATACAGTGTGTATAGTGTATAATATTGTGTGTATGATGTATATTATAATGTCTCTGTGCAGGACTCCCCTCTGAAGGCGGTGCAGATGCTGTGGGTAAATCTGATCATGGACACCTTCGCCTCGCTGGCTCTGGCTACAGAGCCACCCACAGAGTCTCTGCTGCTGAGGAAGCCCTACGGCCGCAACAACCCCCTCATCTCCCTCACCATGATGAAGAACATCCTGGGCCACGCCGTCTACCAGCTCATCATCATCTTCACCCTGCTGTTCGTGGGTACGCTGCAGGGTGGGGGGCCTGCGGGACCTCACACATGGGTTCCCGGGGTGGGTGGAAGGGGCGGGGCATTCCCACGGGGCATTTGACTGACAGGGTGTTTGTTCATCTCCCCCCCGTCTGTCCGCCCTCCGTCACAGGAGAGAAGATCTTCGACATCGACAGCGGACGCAACGCCCCTCTTCACTCCCCGCCCTCCGAGCACTACACCATCATCTTCAACACCTTCGTCCTCATGCAGCTCTTCAACGAGATCAACGCCCGCAAGATCCACGGCGAGCGCAACGTCTTCGACGGGATCTTCTCCAACCCCATATTCTGCTCTATAGTGCTGGGGACCCTGATTGTGCAGGTGAGCCTGGGTGGAAGCGGCGCTCCTGTCCTCCCACCATTGCTCTCCCTTTCACCTCGCTGTGCTTCTGTGTCAAAGAGAAAGAGGAGGGCTCATTTAAAAAATGATACATTCAGAACTCCTGCCGAAGGAAGTGTGACCAACTTTCAGTTTTCACTTCACTGTAAAAATGATTCATCAGAAAATAATGTAATCACCTGCCACATTTAGTTATGATGTACACTTTTACAATAAGGCTGCCTTCGCTAACTGAGTGCTGTTAGCCGGTCCCTCTTCTTTTGGTCGGGCATTATAAATGTGTGCACAGACTAAAAGCTCTGAGAGCAGTTCTGTCTGCCAGCCTGATGCATTTCCTGTTGGCTGGAGCTGGAGTTGAGGGGGAGGGTGTGGATCAGGTTTATACTGTGTCTGTGTGATACGCTTGAGTCCTTAAAGCATTTTGTATCTTTATGTAGACTCTGACCCTCCATCTAGCAGGAACCTGCTGAAGCTAATGATCAGTTAGGATGCCAATAACACTTTATCTTTATGCTGTCTTTAGAGCCAGAGATGATGTTCCACACTGTCAGATTTAGAATTGCAACCTGTCATTGGCTTCTTCATCTCTCTCTTCCTCTCCCCTTCCCTCTGTCCCTTACTCTTCTTCATCTCTCTCTTCCTCTTCCCTTCCCTCTCTCCTATACTCTTCTTCGTCTCTCTCTCTTCCTCTCCCCTTCCCTCTGTCCTTTACTCTTCTTCATCTCTCTCTTCCTCTCCCCTTCCCTCTCTCCTATACTCTTCTTTGTCTCTCTCTCTTCCTCTCCCCTTCCCTCTCCTCAACTCTTCTTCATCTCTCTTCCTCTCCCCTTCCCTCTGTCCTTTACTCCTCTTCATCTCTCACTTCCTCTCCCTTTCCCTCTCCTCTACTCTTCTTCATCTCTCTTCCTCTCCCCTTCCCTCTCTCCTTTACTCTTCTTCATCTCTCTCTCTTCCTCTCCCCTTCCCTCTCTCCCTTACTCTTCTTCATCTCTCTTTCTTCCTCTCCCCTTCCCTCTCTCCTTTACTCTTCTTCATCTCTCTCTCTTCCTATCCCCTTCCCTCTGTCCTTTACTCTTCTTCATCTCCCTCTCTTCCTCTCCCCATTCCTCTCTCCTTTACTCTTCCGCATCTCTCTTCCTCTCCCCTTCCCTCTCTCCTTTACTCTTCTTCATCTTTCTCACTTCCTATCCCCTTCCCTCTCTCACTACTCTTCTTCATCTCTCTCTCTTCCTCTTCCCTTCCCTCTCTCCTCCTGAGTAGGTTGTGATTGTCCAGTTTGGAGGGAAGCCTTTCAGCTGTGCTCCTCTCAGTATGGCTCAGTGGCTCTGGTGTTTGTTTGTGGCCGTGGGAGAGCTGCTGTGGGGACAGGTAAGAAACGCGCCATCCGTCACTCCTGTAGCCTAGCCCCTCCTCCAGAATGGGCATCATCACTCCTGTAGTTTAGCCCCTCCTCCAGAATGGGCATCATCACTCCTGTAGCATAGCCCCTCCTCCAGAATGGGCATCATCACTCCTGTAGCATAGCCCCTCCTCCAGAATGGGCATCATCACTCCTGTAGCCTAGCCCCTCCTCCAGAATGGGCATCATCACTCCTGTAGCCTAGCCCCTCCCCCAGAATAGGCATCATCACTCCTGTAGCATAGCCCCTCCTCCAGAATGGGCATCATCACTCCTGTAGCATAGCCCCTCCTCCAGAATGGGCATCATCACTCCTGTAGCATAGCCCCTCCTCCAGAATGGGCATCATCACTCCTGTAGCTTAGCCCCTCCCCCAGAATGAGCTTCATCACTCCTGTAGCCTAGCCCCTCCTCCAGAATGGGCATCATCACTCCTGTAGTTTAGCCCCTCTCCCAGAATGAACATTATCGCTCTTGTAGCTTAGCCCCTCCCCCAGAATGAGCATCTACTGTACATCTACTGCTCCAGAGTCAGTGCCATCACAGATTCTGCTCCTCAGGTGTGGATTTAATATAGATCATGATCTATTTCAGGGCTTGGATCCACTGTAGGAATAATTTCTGTTGAATTTCTGCTGTCCTTACAATCTATTTATGATGTCCCTGCACACGCACACACACACCACTCACATACACACTCACACGTACACACACCACTCACACACACACCACTCACACGCACACACACACACACACCACTCACGCACACACACACACCATTCACATACACACACACACACACACACCACACATACATCACACACACCACTCACATACACACTCACACATACACACACACACACACACACACACACACCACTCACACATACACGCACACCACTCACACACACACACACACACACACACTGCTCTTCTCTTGGCCACAGGTGATCTCCACGGTGCCTACCAGCCACCTGAAATGCCTGAAGGAGGCGGGGCATGGGCCGGGCACGGACGTGATGACGGACGAGGAGCTGGCTGAGGATGAGGAGGAAATCGACCACGCTGAGAGGGAGCTTCGCCGGGGCCAGATTCTCTGGTTCAGGGGCCTCAACCGCATCCAGACGCAGGTACGGTTTAGCGGGGCTAATCCCCCCCCACCCCCCCACCCCAATCCTCACGCTCTAACCCTAACCCTACAGCTCTGCTCATCCAGGCAGTCACTGACCTCTGGCCTCCCTACAGCCACAGGTCACCAGAGAGATAGAGACAACTACCCCCCCCCCCACCCCCAGGTCTGTTATGGGTCTGTCAGATCATTTCAAATCTAACATCCACTCTCAGATTATATACCCCACCCTTTGTGATCATTGCCCCCATAGGAGGTAATCACCTTTGGGTTCTCTGCTCTGTACCCCTCACACTCTGCCTCTTTCTCTGTCCCCATCCCCCATCCCTTTCGTTCTGTGACAGTCCCTCCTTCTGTTTCCCCCCTCTCCTTCTCCTTCTCTCTCTCTCGTTTTCTCTCTTTCTTTCGCTCTCTGTCTCGCTCTATGAGACATCACAGGAAGGAACTATGCAGCCAATGGCTTTGACACTCTTCCGGGTTGCATTTTGCATTAAGTGAGGCTTTATAATGCCTCTATAAAGCTACATAGTACTGTCACCACTGTGCCCTTACTACTTTATAAAGCATCCATAAGCCAACCCGCCTGGAAATCACAATGCCTAGCACGGAACACCCACACCAAACTTCAGTGGCCATCATAATTCACTTATGAATGCTTTATGAAGTAGAGAAAATGTGTATATTTACGAAACCATTGTGAAGGGGCACTTGGAGCAAAGCATAACCCAGAGAAATGACTGAATGAATGAATGAATGAATGAATGAGAGGGTCTGTATGACATCATCACGGTCCCCTAAGGCCCCCACCATCCTCCTCATTCTGCTCTGAACCGAGTCCTCAGAATCATTGGTTCTCACGGTTAACCTTTAACCTTTAACCTTTTGCTTACTGCAGACCGTGTTAAACCCCCTCTGCGTATACGGAGCAGTAGAGCCGCGACATGGCTACATGGCTCATACATGTGAATGGCGTGAGGGGGGGGGCTCTGGGCAAACACAGGGCCCAGATACCGTCCCTACGCTCAACTAACCAACCACTGTATGATTTCACCTGTGTTGTGTGCAGCTTTGGCCAGTTTCACAGAATGAAGTAGATTCTTTTTTTTTTCTGGCAGCCGTGCTGATAATGACTCCGTAGACTGTTTTTTTTCTTTTTTTTGGAATGTTTACTTGGTTGAAGTGCATTTGAAGTGCTTGGTCGAAGCGATTTACCCAGTTTACTTCCGTGAGAAGGAAGGAGCACGACGGCTTGTTCGTGTTTGCCAACCTTAAGTTGCTTTGCGGAGAATGTTGTATGGAATCACGCTCTTTCTCAGCTTTGATCGCAATAATTATAATCAGAGCACAAATATGGAAATCTGAAGACACTATTTGTGCTCTCTTTGGGAAAATGAATAATGCAAATTCAGAATATTAAATCTGAAAAGCATTGGGCATATATAATAATTATATTCATATGGATAGCCATCCATATCACGCATATCAGTTCACCCCAAAGTGCTGCAATAGCACTGATTTTAAAATAAGTTTAACATCAGGGCTATTGTTGGTTTTCTTTTTCTTTTCTTTTTTTTTTGGAAAATACATTCTTTTAAAAATTCCTTTCCTTTTTTATCTCCAGGTAATTGTTATTGAATTCTTAAGGGGTGAATTTATGATCGTTGGGGAAGGTCAGTGGCTTATTCCCCATGTGTCAAGAATCCGTAGCGTCGGTATTAATTCTTAGTTAAAGTTGGTGCGGTTAATTATTTCAGCCTACGGTACCGTTGAAAACGCACTGAAACATTAGTCTCTTAAATTTAGAGAGTTAGGGGGGTATTTAGTCATTAGTTTTATTTCTCCTCTTTGTTCTGCATTGCATTGTTTTATGTGTATTATAAGTAAGGCCTGGGATCAGGTAAACACTCCTGTATGGAACTGGTTTGGGTCTTGACAGAAGCGGTCCTTCCTGAGCGCTGGTTAGCTGCTCTGTGTTCAGGCGAAAGGTGAAAGGCAAGGTAAAAAACTGCAGTTAACATCACTTTCTTTGCCAAAAAAACAAATACTTTCTTCATGCGATAACCTTGCACAACATTCAGAGGGTTAATTCTGTCATGAACTGCAATACTGCTGATTGTGAAGGTTAAAGGAATACTATTATATCTATTTTCAATCTTGCTGTGACCCTGTGTTTATAATTTTAAAAATCCCCTTGGCACTTTTCATCCCCTTGGCAAACTTCAACTGATGGCACAGAGGAAAAGCAATTCCAAGGCTAACTCTAGTTCTTGAACGAGCTGTGTCGGCCTGCCTGTCTTTTTGCTTTACTATATCTGAGCCGCTGCAGCAGCTCGCTAGCAACAACTAGCCTACTCCACTGAGATCTAATCCCAAACCACAGGGTCTACAGCCACACCCACCCCTCCCCACACAGAAAAGAGCACCACCACCAGAGGCATCCCAGACACGTTTTAGAATAACAAATATGGGTAAAGGTGCGAGAATTCGGTAAAAGTGCGTAAAGACAGAGATTGCCGGTGCATCATCGATATGGCTCTGCACAGCTATTCTGTAATATTTTGGAGATATCATCCTGAATAGTATGCCTCTATGAACACAGGACTGCCATTGAGCGAGACCAGAAACCTGAATAGTGCAAACTGCAGAGTACAGAAGTATGACAGATTAGTATTACATATTAGTTTTTAAGCTGTTGTTTTACTTGGCAGCTAGGCAGACATATCATGTCCATCCATGCCTGAACTATACATAGAGATTAGTTTACTATAAAGTTTAAATTCAGCGTAAAAATGCATTCCTCACAATTACTTACCCAGTGAAATGTGCAGATCGAGTGAATTTGACCGGGTCTCAATGTGAGATTGTAGCTGTGTGGACAAGCAGAACAGTACTCTACAGAATCAGGACCAGTAGCTGTATGAAGGGGAACAGCACCCTGCAGTCAGGACCAGTAGCTGTATGAGTAAGGGGAACAGCACTCTACAGAGTCAGGACCAGTAGCTGCATGAGTAAGGGGAACAGTACCCTGCAGAGTCAGGACCAGTAGCTGTACGAGTAAGGGTAACAGTACCCTGCAGAGTCAGGACCAGTAGCTGCATGAAGTAAGGGGAACAGTACCCTCCAGAGTTGGGACTGACTTGTGCGTTTTGGTAAGAGCATAGAACTGTGCTGTGGGTAAAAGTGTCTGTGTTCACCAGTAGGGCGAGAGGGGAATGGCTTTAATATGTGAGACATGATCTAGCCCTCTTAAGCGCGGACAGCAAGCGTAAGCAGAAAAAGGAAGGTGTAGACTGCATTACCTAATCAATACACTCCCGATGCCCATCCCTCTTTACCCTAAAAGGCTCACCAACGGGTAAAGAGCCTTAAGAGCTCCAGCCCGACTTTGCTGCGCCACACTGCATTACCGACGGCGGATAATGGCGGAAAGAGCGAGCTGCACTTTGCTGCGGAATGCTACGGAGGTGGCGGAAACGTGCGTCAGGCTCCTGACTGCACGTCGATAGAGGCCATTACCGAGGGCGGCCCCCCAGACCCCGGGCTCCCTCCCTGGAAAGTGAGCAGGAGAGGCCTTTAGACCGCAGCCCGTTTTCCTCCTGCTTCCTGTCGTGTCGCATGTGGTCCGCAGGGGCACACTCCCAGGCAGGGGTTCACTGGGGCACAGAGAGTTACTTCATGTTGTCGTATTTCATACGTTACGTACAGCACTTTATACTTACATAATAAAATATTAAACTGCTTTATAAAAAGTGGTTTACATGTGCTTAGTAATTGGACTTTTCATCTTTTGATGCATATTTATAGAAAGGTATTTTTTGGAGATTTTAAGTGGCTGTCAGGTTTTTAAAAAAGCTTGGGAACCCCCTGATATAGGAAACATGATGCGTTTGGACCAAAGGCCTGTGCCATTAGCCCCATGCTGACTCTTAGCTCTGCTTGAGAGCTCTGCTGTCCACAGACGGTTTGGTTTTGCCACATAATGGGCCTAGCTTCTCTGCTGGTGATGCTGTGAATGGTTTTATTTGACAACCGTATCAAACTGTTAACATCGTCATAGGATTCTGTTTATTAATCTTTTGAAAAGTATGTTCTGTTCTGTAGCCTTCCTTTGGGTAATTTTTGCTAATGGTAGAGCTTGCTAGATGGTTGTGCTAAGCAGAACTAAGCCCTCACATTAAATATCAAGACTGTGTTTTAGCAGGCTAGCTAGCTACCTAGCTGGCCAGTATCACTGTCATTAGCTAACATATAACACAAATAGCTTGCTAATGCTTGTGGCTTGAGGCAGACTGAAGCTATGGAGCCATACTGTTTTGCCAAAGCAGCTAACGGTTTCTTGGCTGTGGTTAAGATTTATAACTGTAACTAATTTAGTTGAACATTGAAGCTGGTTTATACAGTTCATCCTCAAACTGGACACCGTAGATTACTGCTTTCAACACTCAAAAAAAATTATTGATGTTCACAAACACAGTTTAACAGTCTGAACTGTAGTATACCTACATTTGCCTGCCAATGAAACACAATCTGTTCTTTTTATTTGTCTTAATAGCGTAAAGTAACCTTTTGGAAAACCGTTGAGTGGCTCACTTTAATGCTATGCTACAGTGTAATTTGTGGTATTAAACGGATCGTTCACTTCTTTTAGACCCAGGTCTGCTGAGCTACTCGCCTTGAATTATGTGATAAATTGGGGATGTATTGGGCTCAAGCCCTCCTTCCTCAGGTACGCGTTGCTCACTCTCTGTTAGCCGTTAGCTTTGTTAGCCAAATAAGATTGATTTAATGGAGGCTGAGAATCTCTTACAACATGAGGAGCTAAATCATAGTGCATTCCCACTCAATAATACTGGGTCAGCTACGCCCAAGCTGCCTTTACAGACCCTGATTAACATACTGAAATTGTTTTGAAATCCAGAATTCCTGCAATTCCAAACCGGATGTGTTTGCAACTGCTACCAAAGCCTGTGCTGTTGTAAATGAAATGCTGTCGCGTGCAGATTAAAGTTTGTTGACAGTTTTTTTTTGAAGCCCTTTTTTTCCGTGCGTGCTACAGCCTGTGTGTCCTCAGTACGCCTCACAGCAGCGGCAGAAGCCTTTCAGCTCGCCTCTCTTCCCTGGCTGCTGCTGCCTGCTGCCGGTCGGTCAGCTCTGGCTTTAGTGAGAAAGTGCCTACCGTCTCTGTGCCTTGAAACGGTCTGTCCCGGGTCAGCTGGGGGAGGCCTGTCCCGGGTCAACTGGAACGGTCTGTCCCGGGTCAGCTCCGGGCCTGTCCCAGGTCAGCTGAAATGGTCTGTCCCGAGTAAGCTGGGGGAGGCCTGTCCCGGGTCAGCTGGGGGAGGCCTGTCCCTGGTCTGCTGGGCCTGTCCCGGGTCAACTCCGGGCCTGTCCCGGGTCAGCTCCAGGCCTGTCCCAGGTCAGCTGGGGGAGGCAGTAGTCCGGACTGAGCACTCGCACTTTCATCCGCCGCAAGGAATGCTGGTCGCTGCCCTTTTCTTTCGCTGCTGCTACAAATTCTCCCGTCCCAAATTTGACCTCCCCCCCCCTCCCTCACCCCCCTTTTAAACTTGCCTCCTACTGCCCCTCCCCCTTTCTCCCTCCCCCCCTCTCCCCTCTCCCCCCTCTGGTCTGGCTAATGTAGTTTCTGTGTAATGTGCTTCTCTCTCTCTCCTGCAGATGGAGGTAGTGAGTACCTTCAAGAGAAGCGGTTCGTTTCAGGGTGCCGTGCGTCGCCGCTCCTCGCTTCTCAGCCAGATCCATGACGTAACCAATATTTCCACCCCCACTCACGTATCTCTCTCCACTACCAATGCGAGCTGCGCTCCCGGGAGTGAGTGTTCTGCTCTCCTCAAACTGCACAAACACCACCACACCGCGCGAGCAACACACACGCGCGTGCTCGCGAGACCACGGCACGCACCTGCACACGCTCACGCGCGCTCACACACACATGCTCACACGCACACTCACACGCACGCGCACACGCGCTTGCACACGCTCACACGTGCTCACACGTGCTTACACGCGCTCACACACATGCTCACACGCGCTCACACACACTCACACACGCCACGCGCTCCAGCCTGCATACGCATGCACTTATCACAGAGGTGTGTGGGGAAGGGAAGGGGGGGGGAGAGGGTGTGTGCGTGGGAGGGCGGGGCCCGCGAGGTGCCAGTCTCCTTTTTGTCTTTGGTTTGTGTTTTTGTTTTTTTCTTCTTCTTCTTCTTCATTTTGGCCGTTGTTTGTGTTCTCTGATGCTCGTTGTTCTGTCGGCTCGTTGGGGTTGTTCTTCGTTTTTATGTTCGCCTCCTCCTGCCTCTCCGTCTCTCCGTCTGGTCTTACGTTTACTCCACCGGTGGGTCCCCCTCTTCTGTTCTTGTCTGAAAGTGTCTGGAGCGGACCACCCATACTCTCTCTGCGGCTCCCATTGGCTGTGACAGTCCCAGAATCTGACCTATAGGAAACCTCAGATCTCAGGGCCCCTATTTTAAAAGCAGTCATCCAGACTGATCCTGACTGCTTTTAAAGAGGGGCTCTTCCTTGGCAGCGCTCCCCATCTTATTCTGTCAGCGTCCTGTGGCTGTGATGGTTTGAGTGCAGCTGTTTGTGTTCTGGGGTAGACGGGTTTATTTCTCATCGGTTTCTCAAAACCGTGTTCATATTTAGGCTGCAGCTGTGTTTCTCAGAAATGAGCACACGCTTACAGTACGTTTGCATTTTGACACGGTCAGCAGAAACTCTGAAATCACACCTCTTACCACACAGCTACACTGAGGGTTATTATTTACTGTTATTGATTTATTCGCTTGGCAGGCAACCTTATTGTCACTGCCAGGGATTACACAGAGTGTTATTATTACATTTTACAGAAAGACAGACGTCTGCTACACGAGCCACAATGGCCGCTTCACCTTTCACATACAAATGATCTCCTGGCCTGGTGCCAGTGTACACCAGTCCTCAGCTTCTCCTCCAGCAAGTCTGAACAGGCACACCCGCAAGTCCTGGATCAGTGTGAGACAGTCAGGCAGCATTTATCTGAAGTGGCTCGCTGTCGGTCACATTTTGAACTCATACTACCGTCACGATGCATGATGTCGAGCAGCTATTGGATTTGCCATTTTCTGTGAGGAAAAAAAAAAAGACATTTAATACCGTTTCTTCAGCGAGGCGGTCAACATGAAACAGTGCTCTGTCTTTGCCTCGTAAAACAAAGCAATATAACCAAATTAAATATCGCAGGCTTTGTAGATCCTTCTCATTGCCAATCTTCCATTTTGTGCCTAAAAACATCACTGTGGCTGTGGTCACTGATAGGCCGAAATAACACAAGTCTCCTAGGATACTGTCGTTAGGCAAGGGGGTGTGGCCTGAGCTCACCTGGAACGCACACCTGTGACAGGACTCTAAACCATCGAACAAACACATCAGGTAGAAGAAAAACAGAACACACGCTGAACAAATCTTGAGAGAATATGGTGGTATTTTTTTTAAATTTTGTTTTGGATTTTTATAATGCGTGGCTGCTGACAAAAACTCGAAAACAAACAAAACAAGAAGGACAGTAAAGCAGAAATTGGGGTGCGTTGGTGCGCTACTCCTTGCTGTGAAGGTTGAAAAGGTGCACGGGTGTAAACCTTTGAGTATAAGCCCCTGAAGGTCATGGACTGCATGTCACCAACAAGATTTTCTCTCTCCCTACAGATTGGCATGGAGATTTATTCTGTAATTCAGTTCAGGGATTGTTTGCATGTTTTTTCCCCCCCACAGATCCCATGTGCTGTGTTCTTTCTCTCTCTCTCCCTCTCTCTCTCTCTCTCTCTCTCTCTGTAGGGACTAAGCTCAGAGACTTTAGGACTTTAGATACATCTGGATTGTCATATTTAATTAATGGGTGTATTTGTTTGTGTCTCTGATTGGACTTTCTTTCAACTGAGGAGAATGACTGTTTGCAACCTTGGGTTTTTTGCAAGTAAATATAGTAACATGCATTATTCTGCATTAAAATGCTCTTTCAGTTCAATAACAATGAATATATTTTAGCTGCAGTAATATGTTTTGCGTTCTTTACTGGGCATTTCATTTTCAATATTCAATTTGAATTTAAAGTTTTTAATATAAAAGAATGGTGATCAGGTTTTTTTTATTCTACTGCCCGGTACATTGATAATTTGTTTTTTCCACACCTGGAGCAGCGTATAGTGCTTATTTTGGTACATGTGGTCTGTTGGTTCAGCCGTGTTTGTGAGGTAAGCTTCGACAGCAACCTCTCAGCTCAGGACTCGAACCCACAGTGGCCTCTTAGCCTGGGACTCGAACCCGCAGCGCCGCTCTTTATCTCTCTCCTTCCATCGCTTTTTTTCCCAGCGGTCTGTGCTGTGTGTAGACGGCGGGAATTCGACAGGTGTTCTCTTCCTCCTCTGCGATCTGGCGCACCAGTACTCTGTGGTCATCAGTTCTGTGCATCCCCCTTCCCCCCCCCCCACCCATTTCAGACCTTCTCTGGAGTTCCGTTTAATTTCCCCTGCATTCCCATCTCTGTTTCCCATAATGCACTCCTGTCCTTCTCTCAGTGCTGCTGTATCCAGCCTAAGTGCATAATATGCAGAATATTCAACTACTGACACACCAGCATGCCCTGTACATGTAGTATGATTGCACCATATTTTGTATGCACAGATAAGATTGTAGATGTCTGCTGCAAATGTCTCATTGTAATACCTCGCTGTAATTAAAGGCATGTTTGATGAGTTTGCTGATTTTACCATGCAGCAACACTAACTTTGAAAGGGTAGAGTGTTAGTCTTCCACGATACCAAGCAACATGTAAATGCAAATTTCAGGGGGGAGAAGGGGGTCGTGGATGGGGGAGGGGCCTTAAATGCTTCTCCTGTGTCCTTAGAATGTTTCTCTATGCAGTCAGCAGTACTGAGGGTGCGTGTGTGGTTTGGGGTGTGGATTATAGTCTGTGTGGAGTTTGTGTATGTGCTTTATAGTTTTGGGGTGTGTCTTATAGTCCTTGGTGTTTGGTGGTGTGGTTTATAGTTTATGTGGGGTTTGGGGGTATTGTTCATAGTTTTTTGGGGGGTGTGGTTTACAGTCTTTGTGTGGCTTGCGGGTGTGGTTTATAGTCTGTAGTGTTTGGGGTGTGGTTTATAGTTTATGTGGGGTTTGGTTGTATGGTTTATACTTTATGTGGGGTTTGGTTGTGTGGTTTATACTTTATGTGGGGTTTGGTGGTGTGGTTTGTAGTTTATGTGGGGTTTGGTTGTGTGGTTTATGGTTTATGTTGTGTTTGGTGGTGTGGTTTGTAGTTTATGTGGGGTTTGGTTGTGTGGTTTATAGTTTATGTTGTGTTTGGTGGTGTGGTTTGTAGTTTATGTGGGGTTTGGTGGTGTGGTTTATAGTTTATGTGGGGTTTGGTTGTGTGGTTTATAGTTTATGTTGTGTTTGGTGGTGTGGTTTGTAGTTTATGTGGGGTTTGGTTGTGTGGTTTATAGTCTATGTTGTGTTTGGTGGTGTGGTTTGTAGTTTATGTTGTGTTTGGTGGTGTGGTTTGTAGTTTATGTGGGGTTTGGTTGTGTGGTTTATAGTTTATGTTGGGTTTGGTGGTGTGGTTTGTAGTTTATGTTGGGTTTGGTGGTGTGGTTTACTAACTGTGTGTGTGGGGTTTGGGGGTGTGGTCTTAGTCTGGGGTTTTGGGTGATGGAATCATTAACATACATTTCCATTTCTAACCTCCCCTCCTGCATATCCCCCCCTCTGCTTAAATTATTCATTTAATATTAAGTTTTTTTTGCTAAGGTGGCAGTAAAGGTGGACGCAACTTTCTTTTCCAATGACAACCCATTTAATTACGTTTTTCCATCAAGCTTTTACAAAAAGTCAAATAGCAAAGAAGCAAAAACACGCCTAATTATTAATGTCCAGGGTATTTTTTTTCCAGTTCAGTTTGTTTTGCTGTAATGACAATGGTGGGCATTATACTCGAAAGTTTACAGTTTCCATGGAAACAATAAAAAAAATAACGAATCAAATGTGATTAATTTCAAATGATGCAACAAAAATCGGCTCTTTGGAAAAACAAAAAGCGCGCACAACCCAAACGCTCGGACTGTTTCTTCTCGTTTGTTTGTTTTCCTTTTTTGGGGTTCATTGTGCTTGTTTTGGGGGGAGACGGAGAGGCAGCTTTGTGCTCTTTCCGAGTCGGGGCGCTCGGGAGGGAATGTGGTCGTTGAATGTTTGTACCGAATGCGTCATTTCTCTTTCATTTGGCTCTCTAGCATGAGTGTTGCTGCCACGCTCGCTTTCTCAAGGTAAAGGAGTCGCTTTCAATCCATCACCTCATTTGGCTTTGTTTCCTTTTTTTCCTCATCAGCAAAAACGGAAGCTAGTTTCACCATCAGCTCACAGACTGCTCTCTCCCATCCAAGTTCACACTGCTGCATGCCGATGGACATCCCCCCCCCAACCCCCCCCCCCCCCCCCCCACCTCACCCCCCACACACTCCACCAGGAATACCCCAGGCTCCCATCTCTTTATTTCTGTGGGGGGGGGGGGGGGGGTAAGATGTGTCTCTTTAGGTTTTTCTGACGGAGGACAGCCATTGGCTGTGTTGTCCCAATTGCAGTTGCTGTTTTATGAATGTGAAATAAGGGGAAACAGCACTATGACGTCATGCTTAATGAGTTTATTTTCAGATTATCTAGTCTGTAGTTTTAGTTCACTAGTAACATTTTCTCTTCTCCATTTCCCACTGTAGAGATGGAACCAGGCTTGCTTATATATACCCTTTTTCCAACTGTAGGGCTAGAACCAGGCTGGCTCATTATAGCCCTTTCCCACAGTAGAGCTGGAACCAGGCTGGCTCATTATATAATTTCCCACTATAAATGAGCCAGTATTGTTCCATAATTACATTGGGAATGGGGTATAGCAGTGTCATTTTGTAGATGTTGTTTTAGTTATAACACCATTATTGTGCTTTCAGACATTTCTTATAAAACAAGGACTTTAAAACCATAATTTAAATGAACAAGAGGAATAGACTAGTTAATAATAAACACTATAAAAATGTATTTACCACAATATGGACCATAATACACATACAAAGAGTAGGTATATTTAAGAAGGACCAACACATCTGTGCTTTCTGTGTTTTCTCTCTGCTGGCTGAACCATGCATGCTGATCTGCTATGTTCTGCTTCCTTTTTATATTCATAATTTACAAACACCAGCCAATCATCTGCAATGATTCCCAAGCCGCAACCAATCATCCACAATGATTCCCTAACACCAGCCAATCACCACTAATGATTGCCAAACGACAGCCAATCATTCCCAATGATTCCAGCCATATGCTTTTCCTGTCCTAGCCGTGGGAGTCCATTGCCTCGCTTGTTCTTACCAAATCACGCGTGTGTGATTTTAAATTTTTTTTGTAGGAGATTCAAAGAAACATCTTTGATCAGTTTCTATATTCCGTCTGCATGTGAATGTTTATATCATTCTGTCTGCATCTGTATTCTTTCTTTTAATTTGCACACATGTGCACACACACACAGACACACACACACACACACACAGAACACACACAGAACACACACACAGTTTTTGATGCCATCTACATTTATTATTCCACACAGCTGATGCACATGCTGAGTGTGTCTGTATGGTTTTGGTGTGATGTGCATGGAGTATGTCTGTATGGTTTTGGTGTGATGTGCATCAAGTGTGTCTGTATGGTTTTGGTGTGATGCACATGGAGTGTGTCTGTATGGTTTTGGTGTGATGTGCATGGAGTGTGCCTGTATGGTTTTGGTGTGATGCACAAAGAGTGTGTCTGTATGGTTTTGGTGTGATGCACATGGAGTGTGTCTGTATGGTTTTGGTGTGATGCACATGGAGTGTGTCTGTATGGTTTTGGTGTGATGTGCATGGAGTGTGCCTGTATGGTTTTGGTGTGATGTGCATGGAGTGTGTCTGTATGGTTTTGGTGTGATGCACATGGAGTGTGTCTGTATGGTTTTGGTGTGATGCACATGGAGTGTGTCTGTATGGTTTTGGTGTGATGTGCATGGAGTGTGCCTGTATGGTTTTGGTGTGATGTGCATGGAGTGTGTCTGTATGGTTTTGGTGTGATGTGCATGGAGTGTGCCTGTATGGTTTTGGTTTGACTGGCTGTACATTCATGTGTTTGTCTTCACTGTTCCACTGGTCTTTTTTCTGTTGAACTGATGACCGTTACATTTTGGTTTTTCAATTATTTTCTTTTCTTTTGCCTCCCTTTGATCCAGCATGTGGAGGCACCAAATGGTTTCTCATCCCTGTGGAGAAAGACAATTGGACTGAAAACAGATATTGGGACAGGGAATGCAGAGTTTCAGATGGAAACAGCGATTTGGACAGGAAACAGAGATAAGGACAGGGACCACAGCGATTTGGACAGGAAACAGGAAAACAGAAACAGATTAGGACAGGGACCAGAGATTTGGACAGGCAACACAGAGATATAGACGGGAAACAGAGGTAAGGACAGGAATCACAGTGATTTGGTCAGGAAACAGATTAGGACAGGGACCAGAGATTTGGACAGGAAACACAGAGATATGGACAGGAAGCAGAGATAAGGACAGGGACCCCAGCGATTTGGACAGGAAACAGACTAGGACTGCTACCAGAGATTTGGACAAGAAACAGAGATAAGGACAGGGACCACAGCGCTTTGGACAGGAAACAGATTAGGACAGGGTCCAGAGATTTGGACAGGAAACAGAGAGATATGAACAGGAAACAGATTGGGAAAGGTAGCACATAGATTTGGACAAGGACCAAAGAGATTTGTACAGGAAACAGAGATTAGGACAGGGACCACAAGGATTTAGACATAAAACATAAATGAGGGCAGGGACCACAGAGATTTTGACAGGAAACAGATATTAGGACAAGAGACACTGAGATTTGGACAGGAAACAGGGATTAGGAGAGGGACTACAGAGATATGGACAAGAAACAGGGATTAGAAGAGGGAACACAGAGATTTGAACTGGAAACATAAAGATTTAGACAGGACACTTAGATATTAGGAAAGGTAGCACATAGATGTGGACAAGGAACACCGGGATTTGTACAGGAAACAGATATTAGGACAGGGACCGCAGATTTGGACAGGAAACACAGATTTGGACAGGAAACACAGAGATAAGGACAGGGGCCACCGAGATTTTCACAAGAAACAGATTAGGACAGGGTCCACAGAGATTTGGATAGGAAACTGAGATTAGGAGAGGGACCACAGAGATTTGGACAGGAAACACAGAGATTAGGACAGGGTCCACAGAGATTTGGATAGGAAACTGAGATTAGGAGAGGGACCACAGAGATTTGGACAGGAAACACAGAGATTAGAAAAGAGACAACAGAAGTTTGGACTGGAAACACAGATATTAGGAAAGGGACCACAAAGATTTTTGGACCAGAAACAAAAAATTAGGACAAGAACCACAGAGACTTGGACATGAAACAAGAGTAAGACAGGGACAGAAAAAGGGAAGAGGACAAGGAATACAGAGATTTGGACAGGAAACACAATGATTAAGAGAGGGACCACAGAGATTTGGACAGGAAACACAATGATTAAGAGAGGGACCACAGAGATTTGGACAGGAAACACAATGATTAGGAGAGGGACCACAGAGATTTGGACAGGAAACACAATGATTAGGAGAGGGACCACAGAGATTTGGACAGGAAACACAATGATTAGGAGAGGGACCACAGACATTTGGACAGGAAACACAATGATTAGGAGAGGGACAACAGAGATTTGGACAGGAAACACAATGATTAGGAGAGGGACCACAGAGATTTAGATACATAACTGAAATTAGGAGAGGGACCACAGAGATTTGGACACGAAACACAGATTTTAACAGGGAACACAGAGATTTGGACACGAAAAACAGAGATTAGGATGGGGACTACAGAGATTTGGACAGGAAACCAAAGCAGAACTGGGATCACAGAGATTTGGACAGGACACAGTGATTATGACAGGGTCCACAATGATTTCTACCGGAAACAGAGATTAGGACAGGTACCACACAGATTTGGTCAGGAAACAGAACACAGGACACGGACATTTGGAGAGGTAGCACATAGATTAAGACAGAGACCACAGTTATTTGGACAGGAAATGTTGATTTGGACAGGAAACAGAGATTTGGATGGAAAAGACGGAGATTAGGATCGGGACCACAGAGATTAGGACAGGGATTTTGACAGGAAACAGAGATTAGGACAGAGAACACAGATTTGGGAGGGAATACAGATTTGGACAAGGACAAAAGGATTTGGACAGGAAACAAATTAGGACAGGGACCACAAATATTTGGACAGGAAACACAGAGATTTGACAGGGAAACATGCCGATTAGGACAGGGACCACAGAGATTTGGACAGGAAACACAGATTAGGACAGGGACCACAGAGATTAGGACTGGAAACAGAGATTAGGACAGGGTCCACAGAGATTAGGACTGGAAACAGAGATTAGGACAGGGTCCACAGAGATTTAGACAGGAAACAGAGGGCTCATTCCAAACGCTTATTTTTTCCTTTCCTTGTCTCCCCGGTTCTTGTGTGACTCAGAAATTGATCCACCATCAGAAGTTCGCCATCTTCAAGGACATACTCACCCGTTAAATGCTAAATGCTAAGAGGGAGGAGCAAGGAGGCTCCCGAAGGATACTTGAGCAAGGAAGGACAAGTGCATCCTTTGCGGAAGTATTTTTTTTCAGAACGCGCAACGTTTAATGATCAACCTTTGGATCTTCTTCTCCCAATCTGACACGTCCGTAATTGACGTGGCTTCAAACTGACGCTTGACTGAACAAGGACGTTCCGATTGCCTAATGTGTTTCCTGGAACACTCCGTACCCTGTCCTTTCCTTGCTTCCTTTCCTTGCACGTCTCATGGGAGGGGCTGAGGAGCAAGGAACGGACACGAGGGAAAAGGTGCGAGGAGGTAAAAATAAGCGATTGGAATGAGCCCAGAGATTAGGACAGAGACCACAGAGATTTGGCCGGGAAACAAATGCCAATCCGCCAGTACATCCCTGGCAGTAACTCATGGGAGATTTTCATCATTGTCGCCCCCTCTATTAGGAAAAGGACAGTGTTTGATTAACTGAGTATTAGAATAATTTAGAAATATTGCTAATTCAGTGTAGTAGCAGTTTAGCAGTTTCCGACATGGCCCTCTGCCTCAAAGGATGTAGACTAGGTAAATTATATTCATGTAATGGAATGATCTTCATTTTTATTTTTATTTCTGGACTAATGTGACGCAGGTGACTGCAACAGCTTGAGCAGTTCGGTGCTTTCACAGCGCGATACAAAAGCAGGCTGTTCCCCCACAGGCCATTAATCTCTTCTTCAACTCTCTCTCTCTCTCTCTCTCTCTCACTCTCTGTCCGTTTCCTCCTCTATTCTCTCCCTTCCCCTGCTCCTTCATCTCTCCCCCGCCTGTCTCTCTCTGTCTGTCTCTCTCTCTCTCTCCCCGCCTGTTTGTCTCTCTCTGTCTGTCTCACCCCACCTGTCTCTCTCTCTCTCCCCACCTGTCTCTCTCTCTCTCTCTCTCACTCTCTGTCCGTTTCCTCCTCTCTTCTCTCCCTTCCCCTGCTCCTTCATCTCTCCCCCGCCTGTCTCTCTCTGTCTGTCTCTCTCTCTCTCTCTCCCCGCCTGTTTGTCTCTCTCTGTCTGTCTCACCCCACCTGTCTCTCTCTCTCTCCCCGCCTGTCTCTCTCTCTCTCTCTCTGTCGTTGCTCTGTTGCAGATGCGGGTGGTGAAAGCCTTCCGTAGCTCTCTGTACGACGGCATTGAGAAGCCCGAATCCAAGAACTCCATCCACGACTTCATGGCGTACCCCGAGTTTCTCATCAACGACATCATTCACAACATCCCCCTGATCGACGACACCGATGTGGACGAGGAATCGGAACTGTCCAAGCACAACCACATCCACCTCGCCCTCCGCCACCCCCCGCACCCCCAGCCCCAGCCCCCGCCACCACAGCCCCCGCAGCCCTCGCAGCGCACTCGAGCCCCACCCCGCCCGCACCGCCAGTACAGCCTCCCCCTCACCCCCAACCGCAACAACAACGCCATCGACAGTGGCGTGTTCCTCACTCCTACAGACACCAGTAAGTCCCCTTCCTCCAGCCCCGGTACCCCAGTCCACAGCCTGGAGACCTCTCTATAACTGCGCTGACCTGCGCATGCGCAGCCTGGAGACCTCTCTATGACTGCCCATGCACAGCCTGCAGACCTCTCTATGACTGCGCATGCGCAGCCTGGAGACCTCTCTATGACTGCCCATGCACAGCCTGGAGACCTCTCTGTGACTGTGCAGACTTGCGCATGCACAGCCTGGAAACCTCTCTGGCTGCGCAGACCTGTGCATGCACAGCCTGAAGATCTCTCTGTGACTGCGCAGACCCGCGTATGCACAGCCTGGAGACCTCTCTGTGACTGTGCAGACCTGCGCATGCACAGCCTGAAGACCTCTCTGTGACTGCGCAGACCTGCGCATGCACAGCCTGGAGACCTATCTGACTGCGCAGACCTGTGCATGCACAGCCTGAAGACCTCTCTGTGACTGCGCAGACCTGCGTATGCACAGCCTGGAGACCTCTCTGTGACTGTGCAGACCTGCGCATGCACAGCCTGGAAACCTCTCTGACTGCGCAGACCTGCGCATGCACAGCCTGAAGACCTCTCTGTGACTGCGCAGACCTGCGTATGCACAGCCTGGAGACCTCTCTGTGACTGTGCAGACCTGCACATGCACAGCCTGGAAACCTCTCTGACTGCGCAGACCTGCGCATGCACAGCCTAAAGACCTCTCTGTGACTGCGCAGACCTGCGCATGCACAGCCTGGAGACGTCTCTGTGACTGCGCAGACCTGTGCATGCAGAGCCTGGAGACCTCTCTGTGACTGCGCAGACCTGCGCATGCACAGCCTGGAGACCTCTATGACTGCGCATACCTGCGCATGCACAGCCTGGCGATCTGTCTATGACTGCGCAGACTTGTGCATGCACAGCCTGAGGACCTCTATGACTGCGCAGATTTGCGCATGCACAGCCTGGAGATCTATCTGTGACTGCGCAGACCTGCGCATGCACAGCCTGCAGAGCTCTCTATGACTGTGCACACACAGATTATATAACTGCGCGTATGTAGAATAGAGAACTCTATGACTGCACATGCACAGAACAGGAGCCCTTCTGTAATGGACGTTACACACCATGGACATCTTGAACAGCAATTGAACACCATTTTGAGGCACCAGTCTGTGTATGAGGGCACTTGGAGACCTCCCTGTAAGTGTAAACACCAGGCACATAGGGACCTCTCTGTGACTGATTCCACCAAGCGGAGCTCTCTTTTCAGCTGCAATGCCACATGGCAGTGCCCTCTCAAACCGGTGCCACTCATTCCAGAGGCTTCTCTGTAACTTTGGGGTGGGGGTGGGGGGGGTTGAAGTGTGGGTGGAGCACAAAGGACATGGATGTACCGGAGAATGACATGGAAGAGGAGAAAGAAAAGAAAGGGAGGGGGGAGAAAGAGCTGAAGATGAAGAAGAAGAAACAGCTCCAGTTGGTGACTTCGTCTGAAGTCTCAAACAATCTCCCCCCTCCCACCCCCTCGCCCATCAGCACCACTCTACTCCCCTCGCCGTTCTTCAGCCGCATGGCCATACAACCCCACGTTCAGCCCCCCCCCCCCCCCCCCTTTCCGAGAGACTGCTCTGGCCCTTGATGGGGGCTTAATCTGACATGGTGAACTTTTGGATGAGCAGCACAGAGCAGTGTTTAAAGAAAAAGCAGGAATGGACTAGAATTGGACCGAATTTGGACTGGATTTGGACTTCTGACTTCAATAATGACAGACCTGGTAGATATATAATGGGGTCAATTCATTCTGCTATTTATTGATATTATTATTCATATTATTATTATTCTCGTTGTTGTTCAGATTATTATTACGGTTATTCCTGCTATATTTACTGCGACAACTATAACTATATTGCAGTTACCAATGCTTTAAGGATAAGCTTAATCTGTCCACTTTTTTCATTTCTGAATTTGTTTTTTCCGTTATTTCTGGTATTTCTCTGTTTCCACGTCCTTTCCTCTCTCTTTCTGTGTGTTCGTCTTTGTGTATGTCCTGAAAAACAGACAAAAAGAAACAAAAAAAACGTACAGTAAAAAAACGAACAAGGAAACAATAAAATTAAATATACTAGTAATAATATAGTGTGTCAGCTAAAACCAATTTTATTTAAAAAAGAAAAAAAATTAAACAGACATCACCGTTCAGCTTACTGCTTTAATCCAGCTTTTCCATCTCATTGACTCATTTGGTCATTTGTTTTTACCTCTCGTAAGTTTGGCCGGAAAAGCAGTAATCGTTTAGGGTTACTTTGAAGCCAATGTCATTCAGAAATATTCATTGAAGTGCTGATCCTACGTCTGAAAAATGTACTTGTATATATATATAATTTTAATTAATTAATTAATTAAATTTAATTAATTGGTTGATTAATTAATTGGTTGATTAATTAATTGGTTGATTAATTGATTAATTAATTAATTACAATTAATGGTATTTATTTATTTATTTATTTATTTATTTATTTATTTATTTATAAGAATGGAAAAGGTTTAAACAATGTAAGCAACTTGTCCCTGTCGATCACTGTGTAGAACTCAGATGTATAAAAGCCAGTGCTTTGCACTTCTAACATGGATACAACCATCTCTCAGCAAGTTTACTGCAGCCTGCACAGAACCAAACATTTAAACGAAGAGAAGCCAATGGTTCACTACGAAATGCCAAGAGGCTGAGGCTGAGGTTGGAGGACAATGAGGTTTTGTTCTGTTTTTTTTCAGATGGTGTAAGCTTATCTGTGTTTTTCTTCAGCATGTGCTCAGAATCCCAGACTCACATTCGAACCCGTGTTCCTACGTGTAAAAACAAGCTGCCGCCCAACATCAGGAGATAGCAAAAAACAGCAGTTTACAGATGTTTTTTTAGGAATGTTGGGAAAGGCTATTGGCTGCAACTGCAGCCAACAGCACGTTACACCTATCACTGCATTACAGGACTACTACCCACAAGGCCGTGCTACGATCTGCCATGTGAAATAGACTTTAAATGTACATATAACATACGCTCTCTCTTTGTCTGTTGTAAAATACTTCCCCTGGTTTTATGGTGAGTTCCTGTAAATCAAGACATTGAAGGAGAATAATTCAGGTCCTGGCTGGATTTATTATAATACTGCACTATTTAATGCTAAGCGAAGCATGCGTTTATTAACATTCAGCTCCATGATAGCATTGCTTGACATATCCTTGTCTACGGATAGTTCAGTGTCACTTTCTCTCTCTTAACATAAGCAGTAGAGATTTTTCCCCTCCACATATTAGCACTGTGTATTGTATTGTTGTATGTCAATGTTTCTGTCACCGTCATATCCACTTCCAGAGCTTGTATTATCCCCACTACCGCGTCTCCACCCACCGGAGTCCTGCTGTAGCCCACCTCGCCACTCCCCCGTAGAGCGCTCAGTCTGTGGCCGCAGAAGCACAGCGTCCTTCGCTTCCGGTTACCGGCTCGATCGGGCGTTTCGTTTCGCTATTCCCGCACAACGGTTTGAGTTCATTTCCGGCGACTGCTGAGCGCGTAAGAATGCGTAAGGATAAAAAATAAATGAAATAAAAAAACAGTGACACCTGCTTAAGCTTGTATACTGAAGTCGAGGACTCTGTGCTCATGGTGGTTAGACTGAATGCCCCTCCCCCTCAGTTTGATATTTTCACTGGAAAATGTTTTGTGTGTTTCAAGACTATAATCCTCATATGCGTAAACGATGCAGACAATCCTGTTACTGATTGATTTGTGAAATGTTGCTTTCACACATATTTCACTGATTTCAGCAGACACATTTGAATAAAGGCTGATACTGAATCCAGACTGACTGCAGCGCTGCTTTATCACAGCCTCTAGGGGGCGCTCCTGTGTGCTCACTGCTCTCTGTGTCCACCTGCTAACCCACGACTCACAACCTACGGTACAAAACAATCAGAGGTGGAAAATCCAGGTTCAGAAAGGAAAAGTCCTCCCCGGTATTTTTTTTTTTCTGATCACCTGAATTTGCTAATTAGCACAATTCTTCAGGAGGTAGAACTAATTAGTGAAATCGGCTGGCTGAGTTCATGGGTGGAGGAACCACATGGCAGGACGTTTACTTACTGACCCCTGAATTTACACCCCAAAAAAAATTCAGCAGAAATTTTTGCTCTTGCTGGAACAAAATAATTATGTGAAATGGCACATTATATGTAGGCATGTGGTGCAGTGGGTAGCTCTGTCGCCTCACTGCTAGAAGGTCTGTGGAGTTTGCTTGTTCTCCCCGTGTCTGCATGGGTTTCCTCCGGTTTCCTCCCACAGTTCAAAGACACGCAGGTAGGCTAATTGGACACTCTAAATTGCCCATAGGTATGAGTGTGCGAGTGCATGGTGCGTGTGTCCTGCGATAGATTGACAGCCTGTCCAGGGTGTATTCCTGCCTCTCGCCCAATGCACGCTGGGATAGGCTCCAGCACCCCCTGCAACCCTGCCCAGGATAAGTCGGTATAGATAATGGATGGTTGGATGGATGGTACATTTTATATGCTTTTACTAAGGTGCATGAAGTGTAAGATTTCAGTTGGCAGTGTATTTGTGTCTCATTGTTATTTCAGATGTTTTCATTAAAGTTTTCAGTTAAGTCTTATCCGCCTGTCACTTTAAGCACAGAAAACCACACACAACATGAGAGAGAGAATCTGGGCTCAGGGCTGGAGTAAGAAAGGAAGGACAATTGTGGGTTCTGTTGTCTGTGTCACAGCGTTTGTGCCACTGTTTAACCCAGAGAACCCCCCCCATCCCCCCCCGTCCCCCCCCCGTCCCCCCCGTTCCCCCCGTCCCCCAAAGGTCCTTGGAAGAGTCCCCAGAGGGCCTGAGCAACATAGTTTACAGGATTTTTGTTCATGTTTTAACCACATTTGGTGGCATATTATGTTTTTACCTGGACCGCAACAGCGGGGCCAGCCCTACAAACGCGAATGTCTGTGAGTGACTGACTGAGTGATGAAGTTACACCATTGGTCGGCCGAGTTATGAAGTTACACCATTGGTCGGCCGAGTTATGAAGTTACACCATTGGTTGGCCGGATCACGTGTGTTACGTCCAGCCATATACTAGGTTTTAACCTGGTCATGTTTTTTTATATATTAGAGGAGAGCATACGGTCAGCTTTCCTGGCGTGTTTTTGGGCTTTGTTCAGATGGAGAGAGAGAGCAGAGAGGGTAGCGGACAGAGAAGGGATCAGAGGTCAGAAGGCGTCATGGTGGACGATGAGCTCCACCATGGTCGGGTGGGTGGGGGCCACGACTCGAGATGCTAGTACTCTCTGTGCCACACGCCTTACCGTTGCCTTGCTTTCAATCCTCATGGAAGTGCTCAGTCTGCCTGCTCCCCAACAACATGCTCTGGTATTAAACTAATGGCTGAGGTGCCGTGAATGTTAATAATCTACGCATCAGTTTTGTAGCCATGTCCACGATTTTATATGTAGCATCTGTACAGCACTTTCATTAAAAATTTTTTTTTTAAAATCATAATTCTATTATGGACCATGGATTTCAATTAATGATTTTATTTTTTATGGCAGTATATTCACATTTTTTCTCAGAGTTTAACACGTTTTATGTACGCTGGCATAAATACGAATATGAATATCTTTCAGCACTGCTAAGGATAACAAAAGAGAGAGAGAGAAGGGCAGAAATTCAGGCTCTCCTAAAAGGCACAGGGGTGCCTGGTTTTCAGTTGGGCCCAGGCGAAGGCACTTCCAAATCCGGCACAGATTATTTACCTCAGCACAGTGGAGCACAACACTGTACACAGTAAAATCAACACAACACGTCTGCGTGTAACGTACAAGTGTTCGCCATTTTGTACCGCTGCCACTTCAGCTCTGATCCATTTTAGGCGAGTTGCCAGTAAAAAAAAAATAGAGATAAAATTAATTCAAATGAATTGCTCAAAGTTTTAAACAAGGCTTCACAGCTGAGCCTGAATACAACCCCCTCTCCTCCACCACCACAGTTCACTCATAGAAAGGTAGGACTGGAGAGGTAAAGACAGCCTTAAAGGTGTATAGTCTTTGTGCAGGTCTGGTTCCAGAGTCGTACAGGGTTAGCTGCCCTTCACTGAAGTCCAGCAAGATGCCCACACGTTTAGGTTGGCTGCTGGGGGTGATGGAAAAAGGGGGGTGGAGCCAGGCACGGTATCCTTTGCCAGGGCTGCAGGAGAGGGACCATACCCCCATCTCAGGGAAGGAGTCCCTACCCAACACTGCCTCCTTCTTCTTCACTCCCACCCTCCACTTGCTAGGGTCCCTCAGGGGCACCTCCCAGTAGTGGCTTCCTGAGGCGAGCTCTGGCCCTACGGAGCCTGGTGTCAAGAGGAAGATTTCTGGGAAGAGGAACACAGAGATGGAACAAAATAGAGGTGAACAGGAACACAGAGACGAAATGAACAGAGAGGGAACAGGGACAGGGGTCAAACAGGAATGCAGGGGGTGAAATTTGAACAGAGATGGAACAGGAACACAGATGGAAAAGGAATAGAGGTGAACAGAAACACGGGTGGAACAGGAACAGAGATGGAAAATAAACAGATGGGGAACAGTAACAGTAATGTAGAGATGGAAAAGGTAGAGGTGGAACAAGACCACAGGTGGAAAAGGAACAGGTGGAACAGCGACAGGAGTGGAACAGGAACACAGGTGGAAAAGGAAGAGGTGGAACAGGGACAGAAGTGGAACAGGAACACAGGTGGAAAAGGAAGAGGTGGAACAGGGACAGAAGTGGAACAGGAACACAGGTGGAAAAGGAACAGGTAGAACAGGGACAGGAGTGGAACAGGAACACAGGTGGAAAAGGAACAGGTAGAACAGGGACAGGAGTGGAACAGGAACACAGGTGGAACAGGGACAGGAGTGGAACAGGAACACGGGGTAAAATCTAAACAGAGGTGGAACAAGAACATAAGGGGTGGAAAAGGAACACAAAATGGAATAGGAACAGATATAGAACAGGATGGGAAGTCTGAGACACAAATAACTACGTACCTGTACCCACTGGTCAGTAATAAGGGTTTAAACATGTCGCTCTGTCTCTTATGAAATAAGAATAAGGAACGGAGAATGGAGATGAGTCACTCACTTTTTCTTTTGCTCAGAACTCTTTTCCATTCTATATTTCCAGGAGAGAAACCACAATGTTACACACAGAATACCATTTTATCAATGAACGTTTCCATGTCTTTTGTTACTTCACTGCCACTGAGTGAATGGGCTTATGCAAAGCAAACGTGCAACAACTGATTTTAAATATAGTCATATTTTAGTCATATATAGACAGTTTATGAAATGAGTCCAGCCAAAGCTATGTTAAAATAAAAATTAAATCCAAAAAAATCAGCAGATAGACTGTTTTATGAAATACTGTGAAACCAGTACTTGTGAGACTTGTGGAACCATCATGAGAGGGCAGGTTAGTATATGACCTCGCGTGGGAGGCCTGCTCCCTGTATGGCTGTCATCTTCATACAATTAAACTATCCGCACACAAGAAAACCTGTGGAACCAGACCTCGTCTCTCCGTCTCTCTCTGTGGTTGATCAGCAAGTGTCTTATATTTAAATTCAAAACACAATAATGCGAAACCCTACGGGGAAAAGCTGCGGTCGCAGAAATTTAATTGCCGCAAACTTTTAGCGCAGAAGGCGGGGCGGACAGAGTAACGAGGGCCAATCGGAGGACTGGCGCCGTGGGAACGGAAACGGCCGTGTCTGAGAACAGTCTCTAGGGCAGCTTTAGCGCACACGTTACCTGAACTGTTGACCGCTCGGGCTCCAGCTGTGAGAACAAACGGAGTGCGTTAACCTTAACATGAGCAAATAGTGATGCGTGAACGTTAACGTGTTCTAATACTGACATCTGTGGCAGACAATCTGAACCATTTAAAGCCAGCGTTCTGTCCCTGATTCGGAAGCCTGTCTCAGCCATCTGCAGTTTGAACGTAAATCTAAAACACACAGCCTATGTATTCTCCTTTAGCCAGGAGCTTACCATGTGACCAGCACTCAATCCCAACTGACCAATCAGCACATGACTAACATTCACTTGGATCTAATATTTTCGAAGTTTGAAGAAGTTTACTTCAGAAGCCTGGACAAATATTCACGATTTTTAAAATCTATTTCACTCCATGGGGTGCACACTTTCCCCATCTACAGCGACCCCTGCAGGCCAAAAAGGGATAATGCAGTTACAGAAACAAAAGAAACAGGTGAGGCTCTGTACTTACACAGTTCTTTCTTTAGCTCTGCATATTCTGGGAGGGGGGGGAGACAAATTTTTTTCAAGCTCACACACATTTCAAACTTGCAGGTACCTTGTACTTTTCTATTTCTTACTTCTTTAATTTAATTCTTTCGACATTTGAATCCTTCGCTTTTGGTGTTTCCCTTCTTGTTGCAACCCCTCATTCGGGTTGTAACACAGTCTTTTAATCATATTAATGAATATTCTACAAATTCATTTTACAGAGCAACACTAAGTTATTAGTAAATATCCATGTGAATTTAATAACAGCACAATCTCTGATTGATGTATGTTATGTAGATGAGAATTTTGTGTCATGATCAATAATTCATATTTTACATGCTTTTCTGTCTCTCGACAAAGTCGAAACAGTACAATGTCACAAACTGAAGACTTAGAACAATCCCTTCAAAACAATAAATAATTGATAAAATGTTAACAGATCAACAATACATACCGTCCTCGTTCATAAGAGGCTCACACTCTGTGATGATAAAATATTAACAAGAGTTATTACAATACAATGAAAATCACAAAGATAACTTTTCATAATAAGACATGAAGTAGGCAGTGTACAGGAGTCATTATGAGTGACAGGTCCCTGCACTACAGAGGCCTACTCACCAGCTTCCCGAGCTCGCCGCTCTGCGTCTGCATGGGAAGAGCGAGGCCGTTAGAATGTGCCACAGAGCCCCAGTTCACTGTGCAGTCATTCGAATCGGGCCATTCGAATGGGTGCGGCCATTTGAATCGGTGCGGCCATTCGAATTGGGCCATTCGAATCGGTGCAGCCATTTGAATCGGTGCGGCCATTCGAATCGGTGCAGCCATTTGAATCGGTGCGGCCATTTGAATCGGTGCGGCCATTTGAATCGGTGCGGCCATTTGAATCGGGCCATTCGAATCGGTGCAGCCATTTGAATCGGGCCATTTGAATGGGTGCCGCCATTCGAATCGGTGCAGCCATTCGAATCGGGCCATTTGAATGGGTGCCGCCATTCGAATCGGGCCATTCGAATCGGTGCAGCCATTTGAATCGGTGCGGCCATTCGAATCGGTGCGGCCATTTGAATCGGGCCATTCGAATCGGTGCAGCCATTCGAATCGGGCCATTCGAATTGGTGCAGCCATTCGAATCGGGCCATTTGAATCGGCGCAGCCATTCGAATCAGTGCAGCCATTCGAATCGGGCCATTTGAATGGGTGCGGCCATTCGAATCGGGCCATTCGAATCGGTGCAGCCATTTGAATTGGTGCGGCCATTTGAATCGGGCCATTTGAATCAGCGCAGCCATTCGAATCGGGCCATTTGAATCGGTGCAGCCATTCGAATCGAGCCGTTCGAAGCGGCGTAGTGTGTCGCGGTATAGTTTGATCAAGTACAGCACAGAATGCAAAGCAGAGTAGAGAACTCGAGTGAACAGAATTGCTAACTGAGTGGTTATTATTACTGATTTGGTCATATTAATTGCACAGGACACCATGCAGAGTGAAATGCTACTGTATGCCAGATGATAACGGTATAGCTACACACGGATGATGGTTTATGGCATATGATGTCATAGATACTGTAGGAAGAGAACAAAAAGCTGCATATGATCTGCGTCCATCTGCACACACACAGACTGGCAAAGGCAAAGGGAAAATGGCGAGAATCATAAAGCTCATGTTTTACTGATTAAAGGAGCCGAACTGAACAGGAGCCTGGCTGCGCCGGTACCTTTGATGGAGTCTCTCTTGCGCTTGAAGAAGTAGCCCATAATTCCGGCTGCCATGGCAACCAGCGGGGAAACCCCCCAGAAAGCGAGCAGCCAACGAGATGCATCCGGCGGAAAGTCACCTGAGGATTAGACAGATTCGTGATTCCGGCCTGCACTGCAAACACACGGATATGCACCTGCGGTGTTTTCACAGCGTCCGATAAGACCTGGAGCAGGGTGCAGGTGTGGGTCGAAGGTGTGGTGTGTGCTCTTGATGTTTGACCCGCATTGCTACATTTCATTGTGTTCATCTGTGTGCTTACGGCGGCAGGAATATGGACTGTGTGTCCACTGTGAACACTGTGCCTGTAAGGGTGTAATGTGCAGTAAATAAAATACATACACTGATGATTAGAGCTTATCCTTACCTGGTTCCCTCTCAGTGTTCGAGCACAGCCTAGACAGCCCTGAGTGAGTCCTCGTATCTCATCATGACTGTGACTGTGAGCATGACTGCGATTGTGAGCGTGACTGCGACTGCACTGTAACTGTAATTGTGAAAATGAGCGAGTGTGTGACTGTGTTTGACTGTGACTGTAACTGTGCACTGACCTGTGATTTTGAGAATGAGTGTGGCTGTGAGCATGACTGTGCACTGACCTGTGATTGTGAGAATGAGTGTGACTGTGAATGTGACTGTTTTTGACTGTGACTGTGAGTGTGACTGTGTATGACTGTGACTGTGAGCGTGACTGTGTATGACTGTGCAAGAGCATGACTGTGACTGTGAACGGACCTGTGATTGTGAACATGAGTGTGTGACTGTGACTGTGTGAGCGTGACTGTGAGAGTGACTGTGTGTGTGACTGTGAGAGTGACTGTGTGAGCGTGACTGCGAGAGTGACTGTGTGAGCGTGACTGTGAGCGTGACTGTGAGAGTGACTGTGTGAGCGTGACTGTGAGAGTGACTGTGTGAGCGTGACTGTGAGAGTGACTGTGTGTGTGTGACTGTGAGAGTGACTGTGTGAGCGTGACTGAGACTGTGAGAGTGACTGTGTGAGTGTGACTGTGAGAGTGACTGTGTGAGCGTGACTGTGAGAGTGTGACTGAGAGTGACTGTGTGTGTGTGTGACTGTGAGAGTGACTGTGTGAGCGTGACTGTGTGCGTGACTGTGTGAGCGTGACTGTGAGAGTGACTGTGTGAGCGTGACTGTGAGAGTGACTGTGTGAGCGTGACTGAGACTGTGAGAGTGACTGTGTGAGCGTGACTGTGACTGTGTGAGTGACTGTGTGAGCGTGACTGTGACTGCGCACTGACCTGTGATTGTCAGCACTTCCTCAGACTGGGCCCGCAGGACAGGGTTCAGCACGGCGCAGGTGACATTTAACCCGTCCCGCACAGCCAGCGTCACCCCGTCTCTAACGTCCGTCAGGACGGAGCCCCCCCGAGCCCCCGCAGCGTCCAGCGGCGCCCCCGCCAGAGCCTGTCCGTCGCTGCGGGTCCAGGAGACGACGGGGACGGGGTACCAGCCCCGGGACACGCAGGACAGGGACAGCGAACGGCCTGACCTAAACCTGTCCACCAGTAACCGGGGGCGGGAGCCCAGGCCTGCACCAACCAGAGAGCGGGAAAGATATTAAACAAGCACATACTGGGGGGCCTCCAGCGGCGTGGCCCGTAGAGCGCTAGCCACATGCTCATTGCGAGCCGCGGTGTCAGCGGTTCGAGTCCGACCGCCGACCTTTGTCACACGTCTCTCCCTCTCCCTCTCTCTCCTCCTAGTTCTTCCTGTCTGTCTATGCTATCCTGTCTAATAAAGCTGAAAAAAGCCCCAAAAAACAAACACATACTGACCTGACCCTTTTTCACAAACTGCGATTTTGCTTTAACCCTTCTTTACATCAAACACTGTCGACTCCTTCGCATTCTGTTCTTTAACAGTTCTGTTAGGACGTGTCTCCGTTGAATTTTGATAGCGTTTTGATTTTTTTCTTAAATGGAAGAGAGATTTGCTGAATGGTTTTGGATCGATGATAAGAACAATTCATATTGATGATCAATTATTATGTACGATACTTCTGGTTTCATGCCTCTGTTCAGTTGGCCAGTGAGTTTAAAAGTGAGTTTTGAGTGTATTCACATTTTATTTTCCTGTATATTACATTTCCAGCCTTTTAATATTAAATGTGTCTTTCTCACCCAATATTTCACTTTTGTATGTTACCACTGAGAATTGTTTTCCTTTGTTTAACTTTATACAGTGTGATATCATGTGGTATTCAATTAAGTGACAGTGCATTTTGTTATTTGTACACAAATGTGTTTGTCATGGTAGTAAAGTGAAGTTACATTTTTAAGGGAGGGAGAGAGGGGAGGGTGGAAAAATAAGACAGAAAAGGGAGAATCAAGGGGAGAAGAATGCTGGAGAGAGCAGCACTCTCAATCATACACTCATACACTTTCTCTCAATCACATGCATACACACTCATTCACTTATTCACACACACACACACACACACACACTTTCTCTCAATCACATGCATACTCACTCACTCACTTATTCACACACACACACACACACTCTCCTTCAATCACACACACACACACACTCATTCATTTATTCACACACACACACACACACACACACACACACTCTCCTTCAATCACATGCACACACACTCACTCACTTATTCACACACACACACACACACACACACACTTTCTCTCAATCACATGCATACACACTCATTCACTTATTCACACACACACACACACACACACACACACACACACACTTTCTCTCAATCACATGCATACACACTCACTCACTTATTCACATACATTCACACACACACACACACACACACTCTCCTTCAATCACACACACACACACTCATTCATTTATTCACACACACACACACACACACACACACACACACACACACACACACACTCTCTCTCCTTCAATCACATGCACACACACTCACTCACTTATTCACACACACACACACACACACACACTCTCCTTCAATCACATGCACACACACTCACACACACACACACACACACACTCTCCTTCAATCACATGCACACACACTCACTCACTTATTCACACACACTAATTCACTTATTCACACACACACACACACACATACTCTCTCTCTTTCTCTCAATCACATGCACACACTCACTCACTTATTCATACACACACACACACAAACACACTCACTCACACTCTCTCTCTCTCAATCACATGCACAAACACTCACTCACTTATTCACAGACATACACACACACTCTCTCTCTCTCTCAATCACATGCACACACAAACACACACACTATCTCTCTCTCGCAATCACACGCACACACACACACACACACACACTGACAAACACACTCGCACTTCACACACGGTTAGCACACCACTGAACCCACCCCTGAACAGGTTAGGTTAGAGTCGAGCCAGACTCCGCCCGCCACACACTGCACTCACGGCCAAGTCTGAGCTCCACCCTGCCCGAGGCCCTCTCCACCTGGCAGGTGTAGTTCCCCTCGTCCCGGGCGGAGCTGTTCGACAGCAGCAGGCTCACGTCTCCAGCGGCCAGCTGCGATTGGTCCAGGCTCGTCCTCCTTCGGAAGCCTGCAGCCGCACCCTCCTCGCCAGCTCGGTGGGGGTACACGGTCACGCCCTGGTCTTTGGTCCACACAACGGTCAGCGCTGGGGCCGAGTGCCCTCCAACGATCCGACACGGAAGCAAAACTCTTTCACCCAGGGAGCCGCAGACTATCGGACTGGTCTGCAGCTGGATATCTGCGTCAGAGGACGGGGGGGGGGATTACGGGGAGAGGATATGTAACACTTACCTATGAGAAATCTGTTGTGCAGAAATGTGTATTGTACTAGACAGCTGCTTGTCCTCAACACTGACACTACACAAAAGGTACAGGCAATACAAATAAAACAATCTTTGCAAGACAGATGGTGGAGGCATGACCTGCTACGTGTACCACACACTTCAAAAATGACAAAAGTTGCAGTTATTGAACATTACACCCAGCTACTGCTACAAGTCCAGTTTTTGTACATGGTAAAACAAGAAAGGCTTTGGAAACACTTAAACACAGTATAGTCAGCAAAAAGTTTGTCACTGAATTTTAAAAAAACTGAATAATCACCTTGTCGTGAAGATGAGAAAGCCACAAACAACACAAACAATACAATCTTCATTGTTCCTGTGAGACAGATTAGTTTACCTGCAAACAAAGATATTCCTCAATTTTTTCACAGTGCGATTAGATTAAGTCGTTTATTTACTAGGCATGCCTCACCAATGACCTGCACTACGACGTGATTTTGCTAGCAACTAGAATTCACCAATAGGAAAAAAGCCCAAACAGGGATAGGCTACATTATACAGAACGTGAGCACCTGTAAATTACGCCATTGCGCACCAGCTGTTAAAACCGGATATTCTGACGACTAGTCAGAGACCTACCTCCACACTTCTTTGACTAAACAACAAAATTAGCGTTGAATACCTCATTTGGCTAATTAGCCTACTCCTCAAAGCGGAAATACGATAAAGTAAAAAGTTCTCTGTTCATGAAGTCAACAGAAAAAAGACAACATTTACCTGAAACAAATTAAAGTTAAAAATTCGGACTTTAACTTGTTTTCCCCCTGCTTTTTCAAGTGTCCAGAGTATTACAGCCTAATTACGCATCTGGAACTCACTGTAACTTCAACCCAATCTGAGGAACAATGTTAGAAAAAATGTCACATAAAATAAGAACGCTTCAAATGAAATTTACAGAACAATTCTGACCCGTACGTTACAGCCTAAAGTTGGCTGGCATATAGTAATCATGAATTAATTTGTTAATGTCGGGTTTACAGATCTGTTGGTTTGAAACGCGTGGAGCTGCTTATTACCACGGGCAGCCGGCGTTAAACCGAATGTTAACTCCTCCCTCCCGGCCCTCAATATAATTGACGCCATTAGACGACGAATACCTTGAACCTATGATAAAATGTTTTAAAGCTGAATTTTACATAGACAAATGTAACCAAATATAACTTTATGTAAAAACTTGTGTATTTTTTAATGTCACTGTTGTTTTGTACTTTGTACTAACGTTGTAATAGAAAAATACAACTGTGTCACACCATTATCAAGATGCCAGAGAGTAAAAACACAATACAGTACTTAATGTGTAAATATAGCCTATACAAAATATGGAATGTTTTCAAGAACCATTTGGCGCTCTCTAAATTGTGTAATTCCACAGTCGGGGTACTAGATGGCAGTAATGGGCTTATGTGGTGGTATCTCCTTTCGAAATACATTCGAGTCAGACCAACCCTTTTTTTCCCGTTCATCGATTGGCCCAACCTTGGTACGTCACTTTTAAGGACAATCCATAACAGGATCCGACTGACGGTACTGACATATCCAAATCTGTTGTGTTGTTTTGTTTAGCTAGCTTTGCGTGTCGCTGCTTCGCTATAGGTCGATATAGTTGACTGGTGCCGTGAAAATAGAATAAACTAGTGTCGAGTTGGGTGAGTATTTTTAACTTCTTGAGCAACTTTACGAACCACAGTATTGAGGTCTCACCTTCATCTTACCAGTCTTGGCATTGTGTTTTGAAACGGGTAAACTAGTATTCGCATTAGCTGGGTAGCTGTAGTTGTAAGCTACTGTGGGTCTGTTTTAAGCGAACTGAGTTTTAAAAATGAAGTTAACTGTATATTTTGCACTTAGTCTGGCGCGAGCACATTTTAAATAATTCGGTTCACGTGCGTGCATTGGCTAAGTAGCCAAGTAACTGAAAGACTCAAATAAGCTACGGATATCTCACCTGTTTTCATGTATGGAGATCAGACGCGCCACCAAGACAGCAAATTAGTTCAGTCAGTGATGGTTTGAAGGTATTGCGTAACTGTCTTTACGTAAATAGGCTACGCACTGTTTACAGCGTTTGGGCTGATGTGTGACGTAACCCTGATGAGATCCAAGTCAGGAGCCAAACTGTCATATTTTCTCAGGATGCTGACTGACGTCCTCATTCTGACGCTGGGTGAGTTATTACTTTACTTCTTATTGAACATGTAATTTGTTAAACTCTTCCACTTGGTGAGATGGATAAAGTTCCCCTCCTCTGTGTGTACCTCTTCCAGGCATCACTCTGGCCTTTGGAAATACGGTCAATATGTCCGGTAAGTACACACGAGGTGACTAGCGGAATATGAGTAAAAGCAGTCAGACAACCAGGTACACACCCAGATTGTGCGAAAAAAAAGTAAGAGGAAGTAGTCTGGCTCACTGATGACACATCGAATTGGTTCCAGGTGCTTGCTTATATGTTTAGTCTTAGTGTTTTGCCGTTTCTGAAAATGTACAGAGAGATGGTTGTGGAATTTGAATCTGCAGGGTGTACGGTGTTATACTTGGATTTATCACGACAAAAACCACACTGACCCCCCTTGGTTATCTGTTGTTGTTAGAGATTCAGTTGGGTTTTTTTTTCTACATGGAAAGACATTTCCGAACAGAACAGACAGTATTATTTGCTGCATACTCCCCTTGAAAGTGTACAGCAGAACTTTGTTTTGCTTCAAATAATAATATTAATTAAAAATAATAATAATAATAAAAAAACCAATGAGAGTTCACAGGCTTACAGTGTTTCACATTAGCAGACATTAAGCCTTAAGCTCCCAATTTTCTTCTCAAATCATATTTCAGATTTTAAAGCCTGGTCTATCTGCCCTGTATCTTAGCACTTGAAGAATTGTTTGTTCCTCCCTGCATATCCTTCTCTTTAGCGTTCCTCTTTTTCCAGCTGTAATAAAAGCAATCTGCAATGTGCAGTGCTGTGACGTTCCCCAGAGATGCCTGGTGGCACTCTATGGCGAATTTGAAGGACATCCAACTGTGTCCGAATAGTCAAAAAAATTACGTCCTATGTCTTTTCCTGACCACTTTTCCTTGACCTCGATGGAAAACATCACAAGGTTAAGGAAAGATGTGAAGGAGAATTCAAAAGGACTTAGGAAAAGACAACCGCGGTGCTAAGAGAATCCGACTGCACTTAAACTAGGCTGCCTAACTATGCGACAGCCGTTATTATTGACGTGGGTCTGCCGTAGTAAAACTACAATGTTCCGAAGATGGACTACTAAAAGCGCATCTTAGATACTTTGCCCCGTGCGTTCTTACCGTGTTGTTTCATGCAGGCTATATAAACGTGGACAACCCGGTGAAAAATATTACTTCATTACCATGGTTGGAATTGAAATAAAAGAGGAATATTACATTACATTACATTACATTTATTTGGCAGACGCTTTTATCCAAAGCGACGTACAAAAAGTGCATTTCATGGTCATAGACAACTGCTAAACACAGGTTCAGTAAGGCACAATACTTATTTTGTACAGCTATTTCTAGCCAAGAACTCAGTTTAGTTCACACAGTGAACACTGTTCAGACCTAACTTCTGCAAAGCCAACTAGGCAGAAGAATAAGCTATAGTATTAGGACAAATACAAATTACCAAAATATAGGCTTTTAAAAAAATGTTTATTACCTGAATATAGGCTACCAGTCACAAAAGTGAAACGAAATGGTTGTCACATTGAGAATGGTTTCTCACATTCACCCTCCTGTCCACTCATATCCACTCGACATGAATCCCAATCAGTATGATATGATCAGTATGACTATGAAAATAATTCATTAAATTTAATGCAAGATAGGCATAACATGTTAGGCCTACACATTTACTACTGTACATATCATCATTCATAATTTTCAAACACGTTGAATTAAAAACATAATCTGGCTAAAAACGTCTCATATCCCTTTTTCTTGAAAGACAGACTTCTGTGTTATGGTTAATATGGTGATTATGGTCTGATTATAAGCCTATGCATATAATAGCTTAAGAACCACCACACAACTCAGTCATGTTGATTGTTTGTTTTCGTGAACGGCCGAATGGTGCTTCGATTTAAATGTTGCTGCTGTAAGGAATTGTGGGACGTCATTATCTCCTTTCCTTTCGTAAAGGACGGTCCAGTGTGCCCTATGCTAAAGGAGATAAGATAGGAAGCATTGAAGCACCTCTCCTTAGCATTTTGGAGAATTCGAACAGTTCTTATCATGGCTGCCACTTAGATACTTCCGGGTTATTTCACTCAGTTGGGAACCTTCCTAAGCAAAAAAGACTATTTGGACGCAGCCTAGATCCAGACTCGCAGAGGGTGACAGTGGTTTAGCTTGCGGTGCGCCCTCTTGTGGTTCAGTGCGGCATTATCCAGTCATCTGTGCTTAAGGTTTTCGGAGATTCCTTCTGCATGACAGCAGTGCAGGCCATGAGTATTTGGACAGTGACACATTTTTAGATGTTTTGGCTCTGTACTCCAGCACAGTGGTCTTGAAATACAACAATGAATATGAGGTTAAAATGCAGACTGTGCTTTAATTTGAGGGCATTTATATTGGGTGATCCGTGTAGTATATCATACCTATTTTAGGGGACCAAAAGTAATTGGACACATTAACTTAATCTTAAGCAAAGTCGTCATATTTAGTATTTGGTTGCAAGTGCTTAGCATTCATTGACTGACTGAAATCTGCACCCCACAGATGTCACCGGATGCTGGGTATCTTCCCTGGTGATGCTCTGCCAGGCCTGTCCTGCAGCCATCTCTAGCTCCTGTGTTTTTTTGGGGGGTCTTTTTTAGGCTTCAGTCTTGTCTTCAGCAAGTGAAACGCATAGTGAATTACATTTGGGTCAGGTGATTGACTTGTCAAGTGGCCAGTCAAGAAAATCCCACTTTTTTAACTCCTTGGCTGGTTCAGCAGTATGTTTGGGGATCAGTGTCCTGCTGCAAGGAGAAGCGCTGTCCAAAGATTTTTTTTTAATGCATTTTATGCATGTTGAGAGATAACAGCAACAGATTCCAAATCCAAATGTCATCCCTAGAATCAACCTTTTGTTGGCTTTCCTGTGCAAAGACATGCAGCTGGCCTAGAAACAGCCGAGCATGGTCCCCTAAAATGGGGGGGACTATGTATAAAAAAAGGCTAGAATTCCTACAAGGTTCCCCTAATATGGATGTAAATTCCCTCAAATTAAAGCTGCCGGTCTGCACTTTAACCTCATATTCACTGTTTCATTACGAATCATGTACGGTGGGGTACAGAGTCAACTCTACAAAAACAGTGTCACTGTCAAAATACTTACAGACCGCACTTTGTGCAGATAAGAATGTCTGTACGGCTATCCCAGCTTTGCCTCGTAATGCCTATATTTCCTTCCCGTTCATAGTTTGCGTAGGGCAGCTAACAATGAGTGGGACAATCACGTTAATGAATTCGTTTTTAAGTGCATACGAACCATGTTTTGGTGCTAATTATGAAAATGTAAGGACGGAGTGGTGTGAAGGAGCGCTTGATGGAGGCTCTGTGGTGTAATGGATCGGGAGCTTGGCTTGTACCCTAAAGGTCGCAGGTTTGATTCACGGGTAGGACACTGCACTTGTACCCATGAGCAAGGCACTTTACCTGCATTGCTTCAGTATGTATCCAGCTGTATATAAAAATGCTGTGTAGGTTACTGGTGTGAGTTGCTCTGGATAAGAGCGTCTGCTAAGTGGCTGCGAAGTGATGACTGATTTTTATTTTTCGGTGTGGATATTTTCCCTAGGCTCACTTCCTGTGAGGCTGGTGGACGGGGGGATGTGCTCCGGAAGGGTGGAGGTGTACCGCGACCACCAGTGGGGGGCGGTGTGCGGGCACGGCTGGGGCCTGCGGGAGGCCGGCGTGGTGTGCCGGGGCCTGGGGTGCGGCTCGGCCACGGGGGCCAGCCACGGCGCCGCGTCGGGGGGGCGCCACGGGGTCGTCTGGGACGCCGACGTCCAGTGCTCGGGCCAGGAGGAGGAGCTGGCCCAGTGCCGCGTCCTCAGCTCCTGGAGAGCGGCGGAGGGCGGCGGCTGCGCTTACCGCCAGACCGCGGCGGCCAAGTGCTCAGGTAGGTGCGCTCCGGTTCGCTTCGTTCAGCGAGCTCGCGGGGTCGGTTAAACCAGGGGTCCTCAATCTCATCCAGAAAGGGCCGGTGTACATGCAGGCTTCTGTCTCAACCACGCAGTAACACACCTGATTCTGCTAATTGAGGTCCTTGGCAAAGACTCTAGTGGTTGATTAGTAGACACAGATGTGTTAATGCTTGGTTGGAACAAAAGTCTGCACCCACACCGGCCCTTTCTGGATAAGATTGAGGACCCCTGGGTTAAACTGGCACTCACACGGCTCTGTGTGACGGGATCTTCAGATGCGTCAGGCGCTCAGTCAGTCAGTAGGTAGTAACTGGAAGCATTCTGTGTTTGACCAAAGCTGGTGGAAATCAGATATAAAGTAGCTGTGGGAGGAGTCACGCCCTCTTAAAGTGGCCAATCATAATTGCTATCACTATGGGTGAGTCATACCCTGCAATACAGCCAGCAGCCATTAGCATAGCTGTGGGTTAGCGGCATCAGCCTTCCTTGCACCAACCGGTCCGGAGCTGCACCAGCAGGGAGTTTCACGCTTAGTGTTGCCACGGGCACCACATGAGTCACATGACTCAGCCCACCTTAACCAGCTTCTGCAAGTTTTTGCACGCAGCTTGTTATTTTCCCTGACGCAGCCTTTTGCATCGCCTTGGCTGTTTCTAAGACAACAGAAATGCAGCAGGAACTTCCTTCTGCAGCAGCACGCTAATGAAAGGGTTTTAAGTGCTCATTTATTCGCTTAGCAGCCCCTTTGTATCCAGGGTAACGGGCACAGCTTTGACTGTTTTGCTGCATTATGGTCTGAGCGAAGGTTTGACGGAACGATGGTGGTGTGCCCCCCAAGCCCCTCCCCCCTCCCTCCCCCCCATAGCGGAGCTGCACACGCCCGAAATCTGGTACAACGTGTCCGTGGCGGCGGCGCCGTCCCGCGTGGTGCGGGGCCACGGCTTCAACGTGACGTGCTCCGTCCCGCACCGGTACGCGGGCAGCTCCGTCCAGCTGCGGCTGGTCCGCTCCAACGGCACGGTGCGCCAGGAGGTGCCGGCCCGCGGCCCGTCCGTCACCTTCGCCTTCGCCAGCGCCCAGGCCTCCCACGAGGGCTACTACTACTGCCTGTACCGCGTCCGGCTCGGGGGGCAGGTCTTCGCCTCCCGCGAGAGCCAGCCCCTCCCCCTCATCCTGGCAGGTGAGTGCGCCGTCGCCCGCCCCTCCCCTCCCCTCTCCCGTCGGCCGTCCTGCGGTCATGTGACCCGCGTCTCTGACCCGTCCGGCTGCAGAGCCGGAGCCGTTGCTAAGCGCCATGGAGCTGAGCTGGCTGGTGTCTGCGGTCATCTTCGTGGTGGCGGTGCTGGCGATCGTGGCGGTGGCGTGCAGTCTGCGGAAGAGGAGGCGGGACCCCAGCGAGCTGGAGAGACGCAGCAGGACCTGTGAGTAGCGGCCACACCCCCCTCGCCCCCCCGCCACGCCCGGAAGGGCCTCTCGGTTCCCCTGGGTGCTCACCCACCTGTTCCTTGTCCGTAGGTGTGGAGAACACGTACACGGCCTTGCCAGTGAAGTAAGGGAAGGACCAGGCAGGCAGAAGCTCCACTGGTAAATCTACCTGTAAATATACCTGCGCACAGTGCAGTCACTCCCTTAACACAGCACTATCCCAGTTCTACCTTAACACAGTGCTATCCCATTTCTACCATAGCACAGTGCTATCCCATTTCTACCATAGCACAGTGCTATCCCATTTCTACCATAGCACAGTGCTATCCCATTTCTACCATAGCACAGTGCTATCCCATTTCTACCATAGCACAGTGCTATCCCTTTTCTACCATAGCACAGTGCTATCCCATTTCTACCATAGCACAGTGCTATCCCATTTCTACCTTAACACAGTGCTATCCCATTTCTACCTTAACACAGCACTCTCCCATTTCTACCTTAACACAGTGCTATCCCATTTCTACCTTAACACAGTGCTATCCCATTTCTACCTTAACACAGTGCTATCCCATTTCTACCTTAACACAGCGCTATCCCATTTCTACCTTAACAGTGCTATCTCGTTTCTACCTCCACCCAGCATTATACCACCAACATGTTACTGTCCTGTGACCCTGGGTTCAGTAAGTATGGTGACTGGGAATTCACCAAACGTGTAGAAACGCTCATGGCATGCCTGTGTGTGACTGTTCCACCATAGATTCCAGTCTGGTGTGAGGGCCAATGGGGCTGCAGGGTTGTGTGATCCCGTAACCCATACTGAACTGTTAGCGGGCCAGGAGGGAAGAGGACTACAATTCCCATAATGCACATCTCTCCACCTAGGATGGAAAGAGGAACAGAACGTCCTCACATTGGAGATGACTATGGATGGACAAGGAAGAAAGAAATTCCATTGTTACCAGTGCTAAAGGCTGCACTGATCACTGAGCACAAAGCACAGTTTTGTCAGTGACTTCGGTATTTCCGAGACGAAACGGAAAGCTCATTGCACTCCGCCAGCCACTCCGCCCGGTATTAGCCCAGCACAGCAACTAAACCGGGACAATAAAGGACTGACACAGAAGCACTCCTAGTGACGGGCGTTCGGCTGCGGCACCACGTTAGAACGCAGAAGCACTCCTAGTGACGGGCCTTCCGCTGCGGCACCACGTTAGAACCCAGAAGCACTCCTAGTGACGGGCGTTCGGCTGCGGCACCACGTTAGAACCCAGAAGCACTCCTAGTGACGGGCCTTCCGCTGCGGCACCACGTTAGAACCCAGAAGCACTCCTAGTGACGGGCGTTCGGCTGTGGCACCACGTTAGAACACAGAAGCACTCCTAGTGACGGGCGTTCGGCTGCGGCACCACGTTAGAACCCAGAAGCACTCCTAGTGACGGGCGTTCGGCTGCGGCACCACGTTAGAACCCAGAAGCACTCCTAGTGACGGGCGTTCGGCTGCGGCACCACACTAGAACCCAGAAGCACTCCTAGTGACGGGCGTTCGGCTGCGGCACCACGCTAGAACGCAGAAGCACTCCTAGTGACGGGCATTCCGCTGCGGCACCACGTTAGAACGCAGAAGCACTCCTAGTGACGGGCGTTCGGCTGCGGCACCACGTTAGAACCCAGAAGCACTCCTAGTGACGGGCCTTCCGCTGCGGCACCACGTTAGAACGCAGAAGCACTCCTAGTGACGGGCATTCGGCTGCGGCACCACGTTAGAACCCAGAAGCACTCCTAGTGACGGGCGTTCGGCTGCGGCACCACGTTAGAACCCAGAAGCACTCCTAGTGACGGGCGTTCGGCTGCAGCACCACGTTAGAACCCAGAAGCACTCCTAGTGACGGGCGTTCGGCTGCGGCACCACGTTAGAACCGAGAAGCACTCCTAGTGACGGGCCTTCCGCTGCGGCACCACGTTAGAACACAGAAGCACTCCTAGTGACGGGCGTTCGGCTGCGGCACCACGTTAGAACGCAGAAGCACTCCTAGTGACGGGCCTTCCGCTGCGGCACCACGTTAGAACCCAGAAGCACTCCTAGTGACGGGCGTTCGGCTGCGGCACCACGTTAGAACCCAGAAGCACTCCTAGTGACGGGCCTTCCGCTGCGGCACCACGTTAGAACCCAGAAGCACTCCTAGTGACGGGCGTTCGGCTGTGGCACCACGTTAGAACCCAGAAGCACTCCTAGTGACGGGCGTTCGGCTGCGGCACCACGCTAGAACGCAGAAGCACTCCTAGTGACGGGCGTTCGGCTGCGGCACCACGCTAGAACGCAGAAGCACTCCTAGTGACGGGCGTTCGGCTGCGGCACCATGTTAGAACGCAAAAGCACTCCTAGTGACGGGCGTTCGGCTGCGGCACCACGCTAGAACGCAGAAGCACTCCTAGTGACGGGCGTTCGGCTGCGGCACCACACTAGAACCCAGAAGCACTCCTAGTGACGGGCGTTCGGCTGCGGCACCACGCTAGAACGCAGAAGCACTCCTAGTGACGGGCGTTCGGCTGCGGCACCACACTAGAACCCAGAAGCACTCCTAGTGACGGGCGTTCGGCTGCGGCACCACGCTAGAACGCAGAAGCACTCCTAGTGACGGGCATTCCGCTGCGGCACCACGTTAGAACCCAGAAGCACTCCTAGTGACGGGCGTTCGGCTGCGGCACCACGTTAGAACGCAGAAGCACTCCTAGTGACGGGCGTTCGGCTGCGGCACCACGTTAGAACCCAGAAGCACTCCTAGTGACGGGCGTTCGGCTGCGGCACCACGTTAGAACGCAGAAGCACTCCTAGTGACGGGCGTTCGGCTGCAGCACCACGTTAGAACCCAGAAGCACTCCTAGTGACGGGCGTTCGGCTGCGGCACCACGTTAGAACCGAGAAGCACTCCTAGTGACGGGCCTTCCGCTGCGGCACCACGTTAGAACGCAGAAGCACTCCTAGTGACGGGCGTTCCGCTGCGGCACCACGTTAGAACGCAGAAGCACTCCTAGTGACGGGCGTTCGGCTGCGGCACCACGTTAGAACCCAGAAGCACTCCTAGTGACGGGCGTTCGGCTGCGGCACCACGCTAGAACCCAGAAGCACTCCTAGTGATGGGCGTTCGGCTGCGGCACCACGTTAGAACCCAGAAGCACTCCTAGTGACGGGCGTTCGGCTGCGGCACCACGTTAGAACGCAGAAGCACTCCTAGTGACGGGCCTTCCGCTGCGGCACCACGCTAGAACCCAGAAGCACTCCTAGTGACGGGCGTTCGGCTGCGGCACCACGCTAGAACCCAGAAGCACTCCTAGTGACGGGCGTTCGGCTGCGGCACCACGTTAGAACGCAGAAGCACTCCTAGTGACGGGCGTTCGGCTGCGGCACCACGCTAGAACCCAGAAGCACTCCTAGTGACGGGCGTTCGGCTGCGGCACCACGTTAGAACGCAGAAGCACTCCTAGTGACGGGCCTTCGGCTGCGGCACCACGTTAGAACGCAGAAGCACTCCTAGTGACGGGCCTTCCGCTGCGGCACCGCGCTAGAACCCAGAAGCACTCCTAGTGACGGGCGTTCGGCTGCGGCACCACGCTAGAACCCAGAAGCACTCCTAGTGACGGGCGTTCGGCTGCGGCACCACGTTAGAACGCAGAAGCACTCCTAGTGACGGGCGTTCGGCTGCGGCACCACGCTAGAACCCAGAAGCACTCCTAGTGACGGGCCTTTCGCTGCGGCACCACGTTAGAACCCAGAAGCACTCCTAGTGACGGGCGTTCGGCTGCGGCACCACGTTAGAACGCAGAAGCACTCCTAGTGACGGGCCTTCCGCTGCGGCACCACGCTAGAACCCAGAAGCACTCCTAGTGACGGGCGTTCGGCTGCGGCACCACGTTAGAACCCAGAAGCACTCCTAGTGACGGGCGTTCGGCTGCGGCACCACGTTAGAACGCAGAAGCACTCCTAGTGACGGGCCTTCCGCTGCGGCACCACGCTAGAACCCAGAAGCACTCCTAGTGACGGGCGTTCGGCTGCGGCACCACGCTAGAACCCAGAAGCACTCCTAGTGACGGGCGTTCGGCTGCGGCACCACGCTAGAACCCAGAAGCACTCCTAGTGACGGGCATTCGGCTGCGGTACCACGTTAGAACCCAGAAGCACTCCTAGTGACGGGCGTTCGGCTGCGGCACCACGTTAGAACGCAGAAGCACTCCTAGTGACGGGCCTTCCGCTGCGGCACCACGCTAGAACCCAGAAGCACTCCTAGTGACGGGCGTTCGGCTGCGGCACCACGCTAGAACCCAGAAGCACTCCTAGTGACGGGCGTTCGGCTGCGGCACCACGTTAGAACGCAGAAGCACTCCTAGTGACGGGCGTTCGGCTGCGGCACCACGTTAGAACGCAGAAGCACTCCTAGTGACGGGCCTTCCGCTGCGGCACCACGTTAGAATGCAGAAGCACTCCTAGTGACGGGCATTCGGCTGCGGCACCACGCTAGAACCCAGAAGCACTCCTAGTGACGGGCGTTCGGCTGCGGCACCACGTTAGAACGCAGAAGCACTCCTAGTGACGGGCGTTCGGCTGCGGCACCACGCTAGAACGCAGAAGCACTCCTAGTGACGGGCGTTCGGCTGCGGCACCACGTTAGAACGCAGAAGCACTCCTAATGACGGGCGTTCGGCTGCGGCACCACGTTAGAACCCAGAAGCACTCCTAGTGACGGGCGTTCGGCTGCGGCACCACGTTAGAACGCAGAAGCACTCCTAGTGACGGGCGTTCGGCTGCGGCACCACGCTAGAACGCAGAAGCACTCCTAGTGACGGGCATTCGGCTGCGGCACCACGTTAGAACCCAGAAGCACTCCTAGTGACGGGCGTTCCGCTGCGGCACCACGTTAGAACCCAGAAGCACTCCTAGTGACGGGCGTTCCGCTGCGGCACCACGTTAGAACCCAGAAGCACTCCTAGTGACGGACCTTCCGCTGCGGCACCACGTTAGAACGCAGAAGCACTCCTAGTGACAGGCGTTCGGCTGCGGCACCACGTTAGAACGCAGAAGCACTCCTAGTGACGGGCGTTCGGCTGCGGCACCACGTTAGAATCCAGAAGCACTCCTAGTGACGGACCTTCCGCTGCGGCACCACGTTAGAACCCAGAAGCACTCCTAGTGACGGGCGTTCGGCTGCGGCACCACGTTAGAACCCAGAAGCACTCCTAGTGACGGGCGTTCGGCTGTGGCACCACGTTAGAATCCAGAAGCACTCCTAGTGACGGGCCTTCCGCTGCGGCACCACGTTAGAACCCAGAAGCACTCCTAGTGACGGGCGTTCGGCTGCGGCACCACGTTAGAACGCAGAAGCACTCCTAGTGACGGGCGTTCGGCTGCGGCACCACGTTAGAACCCAGAAGCACTCCTAGTGACGGGCGTTCCGCTGCGGCACCACGTTAGAACCCAGAAGCACTCCTAGTGACGGGCGTTCGGCTGCGGCACCACGTTAGAACGCAGAAGCACTCCTAGTGACGGGCGTTCGGCTGCGGCACCACGCTAGAACCCAGAAGCACTCCTAGTGACGGGCGTTCGGCTGCGGCACCATGTTAGAACGCAGAAGCACTCCTAGTGACGGGCGTTCGGCTGCGGCACCACGTTAGAACCCAGAAGCACTCCTAGTGATGGGCCTTCCGCTGCGGCACCACGCTAGAACCCAGAAGCACTCCTAGTGACGGGCGTTCGGCTGCGGCACCATGTTAGAACGCAGAAGCACTCCTAGTGACGGGCGTTCGGCTGCGGCACCACGCTAGAACCCAGAAGCACTCCTAGTGACGGGCGTTCGGCTGCGGCACCACGTTAGAACGCAGAAGCACTCCTAGTGACGGGCGTTCGGCTGCGGCACCACGTTAGAACCCAGAAGCACTCCTAGTGATGGGCCTTCCGCTGCGGCACCACGTTAGAACCCAGAAGCACTCCTAGTGACGGGCGTTCCGCTGCGGCACCACGTTAGAACCCAGAAGCACTCCTAGTGACGGGCGTTCGGCTGCGGCACCACGCTAGAACCCAGAAGCACTCCTAGTGACGGGCGTTCGGCTGCGGCACCACGTTAGAACGCAGAAGCACTCCTAGTGACGGGCGTTCGGCTGCGGCACCACGTTAGAACCCAGAAGCACTCCTAGTGACGGGCGTTCGGCTGCGGCACCACGCTAGAACCCAGAAGCACTCCTAGTGACGGGCCTTCCGCTGCGGCACCACGTTAGAACCCAGAAGCACTCCTAGTGATGGGCCTTCCGCTGCGGCACCACGTTAGAACCCAGAAGCACTCCTAGTGACGGGCGTTCGGCTGCGGCACCACGCTAGAACGCAGAAGCACTCCTAGTGACGGGCGTTCGGCTGCGGCACCATGTTAGAACCCAGAAGCACTCCTAGTGATGGGCCTTCCGCTGCGGCACCACGCTAGAACCCAGAAGCACTCCTAGTGACGGGCGTTCGGCTGCGGCACCACGTTAGAACGCAGAAGCACTCCTAGTGACGGGCGTTCGGCTGCGGCACCACGTTAGAACCCAGAAGCACTCCTAGTGACGGGCGTTCGGCTGCGGCACCACGCTAGAACCCAGAAGCACTCCTAGTGACGGGCCTTCCGCTGCGGCACCACGTTAGAACCCAGAAGCACTCCTAGTGATGGGCCTTCCGCTGCGGCACCACGTTAGAACCCAGAAGCACTCCTAGTGACGGGCGTTCGGCTGCGGCACCACGCTAGAACGCAGAAGCACTCCTAGTGACGGGCGTTCGGCTGCGGCACCATGTTAGAACCCAGAAGCACTCCTAGTGATGGGCCTTCCGCTGCGGCACCACGCTAGAACCCAGAAGCACTCCTAGTGACGGGCGTTCGGCTGCGGCACCACGTTAGAACCCAGAAGCACTCCTAGTGACGGGCATTCGGCTGCGGCACCACGCTAGAACGCAGAAGCACTCCTAGTGACGGGCGTTCGGCTGCGGCACCACGTTAGAACCCAGAAGCACTCCTAGTGACGGGCATTCCGCTGCGGCACCACGTTAGAACCCAGAAGCACTCCTAGTGACGGGCGTTCCGCTGCGGCACCACGTTAGAACGCAGAAGCACTCCTAGTGACGGGCGTTCGGCTGCGGCACCACGTTAGAACCCAGAAGCACTCCTAGTGACGGGCGTTCGGCTGCGGCACCACGTTAGAACGCAGAAGCACTCCTAGTGACGGGCGTTCGGCTGCGGCACCACGTTAGAACGCAGAAGCACTCCTAGTGACGGGCGTTCGGCTGCGGCACCACGTTAGAACCCAGAAGCACTCCTAGTGACGGGCCTTCCGCTGCGGCACCACGTTAGAACCCAGAAGCACTCCTAGTGACGGGCGTTCGGCTGCGGCACCACGTTAGAACGCAGAAGCACTCCTAGTGACGGGTGTTCCGCTGCAGCACCACGTCGGAACGCAGAAGCGCTGCTAGTGACGGGTGTTCCGCTGCAGCACCACGTTAGAACGCAGAAGCACTAATAGTGACGGGTGTTCCGCTGCGGACGTTTGCCCCAACAACACTCCTCCCTGGGACGGGATCTTTAAACCCTGGGTCCGCACACCAGCGAAGACCGAAACCATTGTCTTATTTATTTTATTAAACAGTGTGACAAACCTTTTCATCATTACATTTCATGAGCTTTTTATGCATGGGTAAATGTGTGTTTTGTGTGCTTACCTTCAGACCTGAGGTGTATTGGGCCATGCAGTTCTCTCTAAGTGCTGCTTGGTCTCTGAGCTCTTTGGATCTTGTTTTAATCTAGTTTTTTGAACACCGGTGAACAGATGAATTTGAACATTGAATGTAACAGTCTTCAGTTTTGTGCAGAGAACCTTATTATCTTGTTACTAAAATGTTTTATTTTCAATTTTAAAAATCTGAAATTTTCTTTCCATTCACTGAGCATGTGTCCATATCCAAGAAAATCTGCATACTGTTACCTAGGTCTGAACAACCTACACTCCTGGGCAAAAAAATGGGCCATGCCCAAAATGGCAAAATATTAAGCTTTTAATGGTCTTAACAACAAATCATTGGAAAGAAAATTTGCAAGAATTAAACAAATGCACTCCTGAGACCTCCTGTACCACCATTTGCTTGTTTACTTTTGCTGCAGTGAACTGTTTGGGGAAAAGCTAGAAACAGGGAAATTCACTTATATAGTCTTCTTGTACGCAAAGATAAAATCATGATAATGATTAAAATGTTTGATGTAAAATTCAAACTAACACATGTCTGGGTGTACAAAATTTTCCAAAAATATCTTCCGGGATGTTTTTCTTCATAAAAGATTAGTCATTATTTGGTTATCTGCCACACCTGATGCAGCCCATCAAGGGCCTGATAACAAGCTGATAAATGGAACCAGGATTGATAGAGCAGGGACAGATCTACAGTATGCAGCGTTGTGAGTCCAACGGTAAAATAAAAAAAAAAAGCTAAATATGCAAGGGTTGCTGTCAGAAACCACATAGCTGGTCTTCGTCAGGCCAACTGTAGCTATTATGAAATTTGCAAGACCCTAAAGGCAGAGGAAATCCCTATTTCTCTATCAGCTAATAAGAGAATAGGTCAATGCTTTGAAACAACAGGTAATGTTGCCAAAAAGAAAGGATCTGGAAGGCCCAAAGCCTCATCATGCAGGGATGACCACCTGCTGAAATTTACAGTTCTCAAAGACAGGGGAAAAAAAGCCTACAAAAACTGTCAGCAGAATTCAAGACCTCAGAAAACAAGACTCTTTTAAGAAGAACAATAACCAGAAGGTCATCTAATGCAGGTTTTGTGTCTAGAAGATGTGTTAAAAAGCCATTTCTGTCTCAGAAAAACATCAAAGACAGAATTAAGTTTTTGGCAGAATATGGAAAGTTTGATTCAGAGTGGTTCAGCAGAGTTATGTGGAGTGATGAATCATGATTTGAATTGCATGGTGATGCTCCAGATAGGTGTCTTTGAAGATCTGGTGAAAAATACAATAGTGAATGCATCTCTACCACAGTTAAGCATGGAGGAAGAGGTGTTATGATGTAGGGAGCTTTTTCAGCTGCTGGTACTGGTGAGCTGCTTCACTGTGAAAAGTCAATTAATGCTTTGGAATGCAGGAGAATATTGCAGAAAGGCTTGCTTCCCACAATTGAAAAGTTTTTTTCTAAAGAGGAACGATCAGATGGTATTTTTCAACAAGACAATGCTCCTGCCCACACTGCAAAGACCACCAAAAAGTGGCTTGAGAACAAGTCCATCAGGCTCATGTTTTGGCCTGGTCAGAGTCCAGATTTGAACCCTATAGAGAATATTTTGTCTCACATTAAACACAAACTAACCGGGAAACATTTTTCAACTACTCATCAACTGTTTGAAGCCATCAACATTGAATGGAACAACATTAACTCTTCTTTCTGTAAAAAGCTGCCCGCAAGTTTACCCACAAGACTTAAACTTTTAAAGAAAGCAAAGGGAAAAGCTATCCCATACTAAGTTACTTTATCTACTTGTTTAATTCTTGCTAATTTCCTGACCAATGATTTGTTGTTAAGACCATTAAAAGCTTAATATTTTGCCAGTTTGGGCTTGGCCCATTTTTTTGCCCAGGAGTGTACACCTGGATGTCTGTCAAAGCAGCACGGGTACCCAACAGTGCCACGGGATGCATAGGCTGGGACACAGTTTCAATTTGAGTACCGCAACTCCAAAAAGAATTTGTGACAGATTTTTTTTCCAATTCAAACCGCCTTAACTATGAGGGTTCCTGGCTGCCCGCGACAACCATCCTAACTGAGAGAACATTTAGGGCATGTAGTAGGAAAACGTAAACGTGTTAAAAGTGCTTGTCCCCTTGGGATCATTATATGCAGGGCCGTGCACAGACATTTTAGGGGGCAGGGGCTCAATTGGAAAAAAAAAAGGGCAATCTCCACCCCCCACGCACCATGCCCACTGTTTTCATCCTGATATTGCCACACGACACCGCGTTCATAATCACACACTATGTTCATAATATGGGCCCTGTTTTGGGTCTTCTGGAACATAATTCCTTAAAGTAATACATCATTCATTTTTGGACCCAGTAAATTTATCCAGACATGTTCATGCTCTACAGACAGTGTCCCCCACAACACTACAACAGCATTTCACACAGACATCACATACAGTTTAGTCTTCAATGTTTTTACCTTTATTCCAGGAACAGGGATAACTAAACCCAAAACACTGTCACAAAGCACATGCAATAGTATAAACAAATAAATAAAATAAATAAACATTAATAAATAAATATCAGACCTAATGGTAAACTTAATACAACTCAGGGCTGCCTGCTGTAGCTCCCTTTCTTTCTTATTTCTTAATCTCTCTTTTCTTGGCATTGCACTGCAACCAGCAGATGAGCAAAATTTATTAATTGCTTGTTCACCATTAACCGGACCAAAACAGCAGCAAAGTATAAAATTTATTGACATGCGTAGTGACCTGGAAGCAGTTTTACCTGTTTGGCTCCCTATGAATACAACTTATATTAAAAAGTAGACCAATGTTGTTTTTTGTCTTTGTTTACATTTTATAAACTTCTGGTTTTTCAAAATGAAAGCAAGTTAATGAAAGTGCACTGTTCTGACCCGGAGCACAAAAAGATTAGGCTAAAAATGAATGGTGCACGTGCCTGATTATATGACAGGGATATTTTTCATTCTTACGGAAAAAACCCCAAGGATTTGTAGTACGAGAATACAAACTATACCCAGATGTCGGACACCGTACCATATTCCCAGTTAGCATAGTCCCCCTTCCAGTAACCAGCAGTAATCCGCATGTAACTGGGACATATTGGAGCGTGCAGGGTTTATAAACACCAACCTATATTTAATCATGAACTTGAGTTTGCAAACACTGCATTGGCCAGTGGGGTCTTACGACCAGGTTCATCAGCAAACTTGAACTCCACCCGGAGGCGGATATATTATATGCTAATTTTTTGTTGGGGTTATTATATGCTAATTGTTGGGGTTTAGCTGAAATAACTTCTGTTAACATTCAATGTCAGCGCGGTCATGTCTAAATTATTAACGGGAAGAAATTATTCGCTCTCCTTCCATGCAATAATGCTCACAGACGTGACCAAAACACTGCATGAAGAAAGACACGTAGGATATTGCAGAAAATGTGAATTTGTAACAATGTGTTGCATGAACGGAATCACTACCACGTGTCCTGCCCTATTTATCTGTGGTATAGCTTTAATTTTACGCGAAATGAAAATCCACGAATAATTCTTCCAGGAAGACAGGAGAAGAAAGGAAAGACTTTCGGGAAATGGTCCCTCCCTCTTTTTTTTGTTTGAGAGGCAACTCTACAATTGTGTCTGAGAGCCTGTATTAAGGAAATACCAACTAACCCCAGTCATAGAGTCTATGACTGGTGTTAGTTGGTGTGACATAGACCCCAATCCACGTTTTCTTGGACCACTAAATCCCTACCTCCCGTAGATCGCTGTGTGCGAACTGTCAAATGCCCATGACGTGTCATTAGGAGAGAGAAAAAAAACCATGTGTAGAATGGCCAAAATAATTTAGTTTGTGTTGGGCGTAAACTTTCTGTGTCGGCATTGTTGCTTCCATCGAACGGACTGTAGTAGTTTGTAACCCTTTCTTCTTCAAAACAATCTAATGTGTAAGATGTGGAACGGATTTCCGGAGCTCGCCGCTCGCTGTTGGAGAGAGACGTGACACACAGCTCGGCTCTACAGGGAAACTGGCTCAACTGAATGCGGCGCTGGAGAGGCCGGTACGTTTTCAAGTACTTAACCAGAGGACGGTTCAGCAACCGAAAACCAATTTTGATTTTCAAGCTAATTAAAAAAAAACTCTGGCACAGAGTAAACTAAAACCAGTTAAGGACTGAGGCAAGAGTGTGGATGAACAGCAATGGCCCAAGTCACTTAAAGCCCTTTAAGGTTTAAGGTTACAAATATATGATTAGAATGCTGAAGTAAAAATAACTACTGGTAACTGAGAGCTCTTGAGTTCTAGAACACTGACTTAAAATTTTGGAGGGAAAAAAACCTACTCTTCAAAGGGTTAACGTGCTTTCACAATTTCACCTTCACACAGTTCGCTATAACATTTTTAGCGCAATATATTTAGGTAATGTGATACTGGCATCCTTGATTCATTGCTATTGCTGTGTACATGTAGTTGCTGACTGCAGATTTCAGAGAAAGTGAAGGTAACCTTGTGAACACAATGTTGTGATATGAAGTATATGGATTGGATTTTGAGCGTTGCGCTTCATGGATGAGTTTCGTTTCTGGGTGTCTGTTGCTTGAGTTTCCACACGGGGGCAGCATATATTCAGATGCCCCAGACGGTCTCCAGAAGACAAAGCGTAATGTCAGATGCCACCATGGGTAATGCGTAATAGCGAGCTTCCGGACGCGTACAGTTATTCATTGGAGGAGCGGGATGTGTGTGAGGACGGTGAAAAGTGCTTTTCTCCGTAAAATGCTCGTTTTGGTGGTGTGTACGACAGGAAGGCAGTCTCGTGTGCCCGTCATTAACACTGCTCTCTGTGTCACAGCTGAAGAAGCTTTTGCCTGTGATGTCCGAAACTCTGTCGAAAGCTCTTCTGATTTTCACTCTGAGTGAGTGTAGGTAACTGGGCGAGGGAGGGGTGGGTGGGTGTTTGGCAGGAACCTGTGGAATGTGACTATTTTAGTCTTTTGGTAAAAACATCTGTGCATTGGGAGAGACCTTGGGAATAGCCTGAATATAAACTCTGAGAGCAGCAGTTGATTTCACACTTTTTATATGAATAGACATGCATACCTCCCTGGAACCCCCCTCCCCTCCCACCCCCCGCACTGTGGCCCTGAGTATCTCATGCATCTCGTCCCTGTCTCATCACAGGCTCAGTGTTCGTCGCCGCAGGCACTGGTGAGCGCTTAAGATTTGATTATTGTTTCTGTTCTCTGAGGTTTATTGCTTTGTTCAGTTCATCGTACCGTGGGATCCATGTTCTCACCTCCCTGTGCGTCCCCCCCCCCCCCCCCCACCCAGACAGTGCAGCGGCGGTGCGGCTGGTGGGGGGGGCGGGCCCCTGCTCCGGCCGGGTGGAGGTGCTCCACCTGGGCCAGTGGGGGACGGTGTGTGATGACACCTGGGACCTGGAGCACGCCCAGGTGGCGTGCCGCGAGCTGGGCTGCGGCCGGGCGGTGGCGGCCCTGAAACGGGCGCACTTCGGCAAGGGAGACGGCGCCATCTGGATCCTGGAGGCCCAGTGTCGGAAGAGCAATGAGTCCCTGGCGGACTGTATATACACACCCCCAACCCGGCACATCAACTGCAAACACGAGGAGGATGCTGGCGTGGACTGTGTCCAAGGCTCCACTGGTAGGCATTGTTTTTGTTAACATTCTTTTTAAGGAAAACCCTGAAGGGTCATTCCGGGGGGGGGGGGGAGAGATGGGCCCTTTTTATCCTTGGGCTCTTTGTGTTGCAGAGGGGGGCAGTGTCGTCCCACGCTGGCTGGTGGCTTTGCTGGTGATGCTGGTGCTGGTAATGGCGGTGTTGGGAACGTCCTGCTTGTTTTACAGACGCTACAAAATCCACCAACTCCACAGCGGCCGAAGAGAGTGTGAGCTCCTGAGTTACTGCGTGTGTCTGTGTGTCTCTGGAAGAGTGTTTGCAGTTCTGAGTTACTGTGTCTCTGTGTGTGTCTGTGCGTGTGTGTGTGTGTCTCTGGAAGTGTGTCTGCCGTTCTGAGTTACTGTGTGTGTGTGTGTGTGTGTGTGTGTCTCTGGAAGAGTGTTTGCAGTTCTGAGTTACTGTGTCTCTGTGTGTGTCTGTGCGTGTGTCTGTGTGTCTCTGGAAGAGTGTTTGCAGTTCTGAGTTACTGTGTGTCTGTGTATGAGTGTGTCTGTGTGTGTCTGTGTCTTTGTGTGTGTCTGTGCGTGTGTCTGTGTGTCTCTGGAAGAGTGTTTGCAGTTCTGAGTTACTGTGTGTCTGTGTATGAGTGTGTCTGTGTGTGTCTGTGTCTCTGTGTGTGTCTGTGCGTGTGTGTGTGTCTCTGGAAGTGTGTCTGCCATTCTGAGTTACTGTGTGTGTGTGTGTGTGTGTGTGTGTGTGTCTCTGGAAGTGTGTCTGCCGTTCTGAGTTACTGTGTGTGTGTGTGTGTGTGTGTGTGTCTCTGGAAGTGTGTCTGCCGTTCTGAGTTACTGTGTGTGTGTGTGTGTGTGTGTGTCTCTGGAAGTGTGTCTGCCGTTCTGAGTTACTGTGTGTGTGTGTCTCTGGAAGTGTGTCTGCCGTTCTGAGTTACTGTGTGTGTGTGTGTGTGTGTGCTTGTGTGCTGCATCCAGAGGCGGAGCTAACTTCTTACCTGTCCTTTCACTCCAGGTGAGGCCAACGTCTACGTCGATATGACGGTGCAGTAGGTGGAGGAATGCCACATACGGGGTGGCAGGGGAGAGCTGGCCCACTGCACCCCCCACCGCCCCTTCCCCAAATCTGCAGAACTGGAGTCCACTCTGAGACCCCCCCCCCCCAAAGCCATGAGACATAACTAGTATGGGACAGACAGACAGGCAGGCAGACGGACAGGCAGACAGGCTGGCAGACGGACAGGCAGGCACAAACACGTCTGCTTTAGAAATGTACTGTGGAGTTATTTAGGCACTGCCAGTCATACACCTTGCCTTGGATTAGCTCCTGTAATTCCACTTCTGTTCTGATGTAAAAGTAAAAGTCCCCTTTACTCCTGAAGTCTTCTGAATGTGAAAGCTCCCAAGCAGCATTAGGCCTTGCTGTGTGACTGAGAGGCGACGGCTTACGTCACACACTGGAACTGCGTTATGGCACCAGCTCTATGAATGTTGTGTTAATACATCGAGCTGGGCTGCGGCCGGGCGGCGTCAGCCCTGTAGAGGGCGCCATCTGGTTTCTGGGGGGCGGAGTGTCGGAAGAATGACGAGTCCCTGGCAGACAGTATGTACACACCCCCTCCGGGCACATCGGCTGCAAACCAGGGGCGTAGGACCCATCATATCTGAGGGGGATGTGCCCCCCCCCCCCCCACTTTTCAAAAATGCTTATTTTGTCCCCCTTGATTTTGGTGGTTGTTTTCAAATGTCACCTTTCATTGTGCGCTAACAGACGTGATGTGGTTGCTAGCAAGGTTCAGTTGTTTACATGTGTAGGAAAGGCCACAATAGGGACAAGAGACTGTCAGTATTCTAAGTCCCGCCCTGGAGAGTTTATGCCGCAAAGAATGTTGGGCAACCCCTTCAGTGCCCACAAGACGAGAAGAAGGTGGCAATCAGTATCCACTAGGCTAACATAGCTAGCTAGCTCCTCCACTCAAAGGGCCTTCCTGACATAAGCACCTATAAGATTTTATTATGTTTTGATGGAGTGATACTACTAATTATAGTTTAGGAGCCATATGATGCTGGCTCTTGTGCTATCTAATGCTTCTTTATAGCTACCTGTACATATATTACTGATTTCTCAGTGAATGCGAAGGTTTTGTTACTTACTGGTCCATATTACAGTTGAATCAATATGTGTATGCTGTATCATTTACGTTGTCATTTGGAGCTGCTATTTGGCACATTATTTAGAGTGCCATTTTAATTCCTCCATTTTCTTTATTCTCATCTCCTTGTATTTGCAGTCAATGACTTGACTTAAAATAATGCAGCAAGTGAAAAGGAAGGGCCAAGACATTAGGCATTTCTTTGAAAAACAACCTTAAAGACAACCTTAAAGTTGCAGGAGCTATCAGCATCATTCAGTTTATGATAAAAATAATTCTAGCTCATAGGGGAATTGTTTTTGTTATTGACTTATCAATGATAGCATTATTAAGGCAATTATTACATGTTTAGTGTTGTTTGTTGACTTTGTAATAAAATCACTGCATGAAATATATGTTTGCTGCGACTTACACCACTTTCCTACAGTACACTGGAAAACTGAACCATATCAATTCTTGATAATAATACAGATAGCGCTATGCCCTTTTTAACCTGGAGGTGTCCTGTGCAGTAGCACTCTGGTCAGGAAAATGTGGGTGCATTCCAACCGCTTATTTTTTATCCTTTGCTTTGTCTCCTTTCCAAGTATGGGAGGCCAAATGGGTCAAAAATATGTGAAATTGACATCTGGAATCACGCTGCGTCAACGTCGGCTCATTCCGTTCGCTTGTTTTATCTTCTTGCTTCCTTTCATTGCTCCTAGCTCCACTCATCGGAGGACACAAGGAAAGGAAGCAAGGAACGGATGCGGGAAGGGAGGGATCAAGGAAGCGTGTGTAAGGCAATAGGGACATCCTTGCTGCTTCTGAAAACACATTACATTTTACATTACAGGCATTTAGCAGACGCTCTTATCCAGAGCGACTTACACAACTTTTACATAGCATTTACATTTCATCCATTTATACAGCTGGATATATACTGAAGCAATGCAGGTTAAGTACCTTGCTCAAGGGTACAACGGCAGTGCCCTACCCGGGAATTGAACCTGCGACCTTTCGGTTACAACCCCAGTTCCTTACCCACTGTGCCACACTCCGTCCCGCATTCAAACACGCATTCTGAAAAAATACGTCCGCAGAGGATACACTCCTAAGGGAAAGTCCACTGTTCTATGTTCTGTGATGCATTCATACTGAGAATGACTCAACTATTCCTCATACTTTTGATACTTGGGTGATCTCTCTCTCAAGAATTATATGATGAGTCTTCCATGTCTTTCCTATGAGTGTAGTAGAAATTCATTGAACTCGCTCTAGCACAAATTATGTGGCAAAAGCTCACATTGTGGTAATCAATAGAAGCAGGCAATAACATTTAAAAGTTTTCCTGGATCCCAAAATTTTCTAGGTTGAAAAAATATGACCAAATATCACTATTGAGCTTGTAAGTCAAATTGGCTCCAGGGGGCGTCTGGTGCGTGACGTCACAGCCCAATGTTAAAATCCTATTGACTTTTTAAAAATCATTGATTGTAAAATATCTATAGCGATTAAAAATAAAATATTTCTCACGTTTTTTTGGGACCGTCATTCTCTACCGTAGCATGTGCTTGGTTATATTTATTTCAAACTCTGGAGGGAAAAAAACGGATTTATGTAGATTTCGATGTGCTGATGGTACTGAACTACACTAAATCAATCAGTCGCACGGATATACGTCACAACCACGTGTGCTTGTAAGTCTACCCGCCAAGTGCGGTGCCTTGGCTGTCCCGGGCTGTCCCTAACTTCTGGTCTGGGATCAGATTTCCCTGCACCCAACACCGGTGGCTAGCTATACACACGACAAATGCGGTGTCACTGGTTAGCTTAATGCATTTTTTCAATGGTCAGGACAATAATGTTAAGAAGGGAGAAAATCATTCCAAATCCAACCATGTAGAGCAGGTCATATACAGCCAGGGTAGATTAGCGGGTCTGTCAGCGCCAGCATGAAAGACATCGTTTATAAAGTTTCGGTTAGCTAACGTTAACGTTAGGAAGGGCTGGGTCAGCAGGTAGCTAGCTAGCTGTCAAAGTCAGGTTTATTTGTCATTACAAACCATATGCTGTACAGTACACGATGTAACGAAACTTCGTTTCGCAAGGCTTCGGTGTAACATAGACTTTCAGTGTGCTCACAGCACTTACAAAGGAATACACACATTGTGAAAATCAGAATCACAGTGCACTTAGACAAGACAGGTGCAGTAGGCAAGAGATAGACAATTTCTAATAAATAGTTTTATTAAAACATAGTAAGTAGTAAATATATTGTCGGTAATTTATCGAAAACCATGCTGGCTAGCTATATTGTGGTTGTGTTGTGACAAAAATATATATGACGTTATATTCCATTTGAAATTACGTCTTAAATTAGTTAGGTTAGGTTGTACTCTTTTATAGGGTCTATGGTTGTACTTTATACTTATAGATCCCTGAAAGGAAATCCTGTTGTCATCACGACCGTACAATTATGACGTGAAATAAACAATATAACTTAATAGTAACAAATCTGTTATTTCCAGTAATTTTAAATTGAAATACGATATCAAAGTGACACTAGAAGTTAAGTATGGCTGTGAGTTTTTTCCTGAGCACATGACATGGGAAACATTTAACTTGTATTTCAGGGCTCATCCTCAAGAAATGATTGCAGGGACTCTGATAACTATAATCAGTGGTAAGCAGTCAAAGGAATGCAAGAAAAGACAAGTTAGGATCGACCGACAGTACAGTGATGCAGGCGGGTAACCCAAGCTTATCTAAAAAGTGTTGGGGTGGGTGCAGGTTTGTACTACATCCAAGTATTGATACAGGGATTCTCAAGTCGTGCTGGTTTTCATTCTTACCCTCTAATCAGGACTGATTTGAAGCTGGGACACCAAGTGAGTTAAATTTACGGCCAATTAGCGGCATTAATATTGGATCAATTAACTATCAGAAAACAAAACAAGCACTACTGGGCCAGCTTTGAATATCCCTACACTAATGCGTCTAATTCAGCAAATCAAGCTCTTGATTAAAGAGTGCGATCTGTTTATTAATCAGACATAGTTTTTATATTGTTTTTTTTTCAGACGTTGTAGCGCTTGGCTAGAACAAAAGTTGCACCCGCACAGACCCTTCTCCAAAAAAGACTGGCCATCGCCGTGGCAACTGAATGATTAAATGAGACTACTGCGGTACCACAGTGCGTTGGGCTTCAGAAAGTCCTGTAGCAAACTCACATTGTTGGAGGATGGAGCTACAGGTTAACAAATGAACCAGGCAGAATGTATGGCCTTTCCTGTACTGTATGGGCCTTCCTGCACCTCCATAAGTGAACACAGTTATGGCCGTGCTCACTTATGGAACTTGCTGCAAGAGAAGTTATGCTATTGCATAACTTCCCCCCGGATAAATTGGGCACCTGCAGCCTGCTTGCAGAAGCTGCCTCAGCTGCCTCAGCTGCGCAGTCTGGAGTGACAGCAGCGCAGCTGGCTGCACGCATTTTGCACGCGATAACTGTGTCCGCCACAACTCACAGTGCAGGACACTGCCACAGCTCACATACCTGACTTGGCTCTCTAAATCCTGAAAACTGTAAAAGCCTATGTGAACATAATTATACAAACGGGCAATAATAGAAAATAATTCCTGACTATTCAGATTCAGTGGATGATGCAATTCTGTGGAATTTGGCAGTTACAGATGGTTACACAGAAATGTTTGTAACGTCTTTTTCATTGTAATTTTGAGTATCGTTATGTAGTTGTGTCACAATAACATTTGAGCAGTTTCATGAAATCTTTTACAATTTCTGTCCAAAAAGGAAATATTCTACACTGGTATCTCTGCGTAATATATAAGAATGCATGCATGTAATATTCAAACACTAAAATTGACATTTAGTTTTGTGTAAGGTCTCGAAATTTAGACCCTAGTTCCTGCGGTGGAACGCACTGAGTTCCTCAAAAGGTTCCTAGTTCCGGGGTAAAGTTCCTGCGGTGGAAACGCGGCTTTAGTGGCTTGTGGTTTTGAAATGTGCTGAGAGGTCCTGAATTTCCTGTTATTCTCATTTAGCTTTGAGTTCTGCTTTAAAACACTCCACATATCTGGTAAATGTGACAGGACAGAATTTTCTAGAATGAAGTGGTTTGCAGTGTTGTCATTATTGGTGCTGCTGTGCTCACTAGTTCGTAAGTATCCTTCAGTAAATTTATATTTATATGTTTTTATTTTACCATAGAACAAAATTATTATACATAATGTGCCAGATAACAGATAATTAGCAAAAGTAACAAAAAACAATCAATAGTTGAATAATTCATAACTGGTTACATTAAGAAAATAAAGCGTACTTGAACATCAGCTATGTATAATTTTAAGCCTCTTAGATTAGTCGAATTTAAATCAAAGAAGTGTTGTTAACATTTACTGTAAGGAGGGATTTTCCACAATTTTTACACTTGTGTGCTATTTGAAATGGATTACATTGTTCAAACAATTATTATTGATTCAAATCAATGTTTTAGTTAAAAATAAAAAATAAAAATAAAAAAACGGAATAGAAACATTCTTTCCTCCGGATTTGTTCCAAGCAGAACTACGCATTTTATTTCTGTTTCATGGTTCCCCGCAGCGTTCGTAAATCCAGTACAGTAACATTTAATCACACAGCCAGTTTGGAAAAATTATCACTTCGGACACGCACCTTTCCTTACAAATGTTTCAAAATAAATAAAATCGTGTCATAAATTGATTCTACATACCCATTTTAGAAAGGCAATACTCCACTTAACGCTGTGCTGTATTAACGCAGAATTTGATGAGATAAGGAAACATTTGAGTACATCAGAAGTATTTCCGTAGTTTGTGCTGCAGAACGTGGTCTCAGCCAATCAGCATCTGGGATGGAAACAACCTTTTTATGAAGAAGTTTTAAAAAGGAATATCCTCTTGATTCTGACAACATGTTAGCTAAACCGCTGACAATGGGATTAATTGTTGATTTATTTATTTTGGGTTACAGTATTCCATTTAGTAAATTACGATGGCAGGTGTGCATCCTGATCCGTTGACTGATGATTACGAAATTAAGGGGTTTTTTTTAGCGGATATCATGCGAATGGTAGGCTACATGTACTGTAGCTTTCACCTAGTCAAAGAGGCAGTTCACCCAAAAATAAAATTAAAGTATGTTTCCGCTTACCTAGAACAGTACAATGGACGGATTTTATAAGCGTAAAGGAAATTCAGTTTAAGGAACACTCATTTTAGATAAAGATTTAATTAAGTTAATGGGGTTTGTTGTTGTCATAGTGATGTTAACTCAGAGCCTGCACATGCTCACACTGATGCGATGTGTTGCCATGGACACAGTTGGACCGAGTGGGGTTTCTCACAGTCGGACCCAGCTCTGTGTGTGTGTGTGTGTGTGTGTGTGTGCTTGTATGTGTGTGCGTGCTTACATGTGAGGGTGAGTGAGTTCAACGTCATTCCTATGTGCTTACAGTGTGTTTTTCTTGTGTGTGTGCTTGTATGCATGTGTGCGCGCATGCGTGTGTGCGTACGTGTGTGTGAATGTGTGTGTGCTTGTATGTGTGTGCACGTGTGTGTGCGTGCGTGTGTGCGTACATGTGTGTGAATGTGTGTGTGCTTGTATGTGTGTGTGCGTGCGTGTGCGCGTGTGTGTGTGCGTGTGCGAGCGCACGCGTGTGTGTGTTACTCTGTCAGGCAGCAGGCAGCTGCGTCTGGTTGGCGGCTGGCGGAGAGGTGGCTGCTCGGGGCTGGTGGAGGTGCGTGACGGCGGCAGGTGGGGGCGGCTCTGCTTTGACCGCAGGAACCCGATTGTGGCCCGGCTGGCGTGCCTGGACGCCGGGTGCGGGGAGCTGGACCTCTTGCGCGCCAGGAGAGGAGACAGAGCTACGTCTGGGGTGCAGGTACTCTGTGAGGGCCAGGAGACCACCCTGCGAAACTGTCTCTGGAGAAGCCTAGACACGCCCTGTGACACCGAGCTAGACATGGTCTGCACAGGTGGGGGACTGGTGCTGGACCGTCCCGGTCGCCATGCCAACTGATCAAACTACGTGCACTCTATAGAGCCAATCTTCATCATCATCATCATCATCATCATCATCATCATCATCATCATCATTATTATTATTATTGTTGTTGTTGTTGTTTTTATTGCATGCACATTAAGAAGCAGAGAATTTTGAAGTGTGAATAAAAAATATGAAGTTTCAATTTTAAATAATTCAGCCATATGAAATGCTGTTTGTGTGCCATCACTTTAGCCTTAACTTACAGACCAAAAGGACTGTGGTTACTCATCAGTGCTGTTTTCACCATGGGCCTGTATCACAAAGCAGGATTACTGATGACCAGATGGATGACTGCGCTGAGCAAAACCTGGAACAGCTCTTTTTACTGCAGTCCATGTTCCAGATCTGGGAGGGTTCCGGGTTTTACTCAGTGCAGCTATCCAGCTAAGTCAGTAATCCTGGCAATCCAGGCACCCATGATGACTCAGGGGGTTGTTGGTTCTCATGCTGAATTCCCTGGTGGTGGTATGTTCTTCTCAAGATGGTGTCCCGTCTGAGCCAGTGAGCACCAGCGACACACCTAGACAACAGCAACGCACACCTTCACTCACCTCTTCCAGTGAGTATGATCTCCTTTAGACCATTGCGGCACACTTTTGGGCAGAGTCAGTGTGTATGAAAACCTAGCTACGGCCGTGGTGCACCTTCTCCTTGTGATGACTGTGCGTATGCTGCTTTGTCCCTCTCGTCCCCAGGCCTTCCGTGTTCCTTCGCCGCTGCCCCACCCCCAGGGCAGCTCTTCCCTGTGCTGTACGCGTCTCTGGTGCTCTGTGGCTTGGCCGTCATGGTGGCTGCCGTCCTGACCGTGGAAGTGGTGGCAAGGAGACGCAGAGGTTAGATCGGCCCGGCTCACGTGTGGCCCGCGTTCATGTTAATCTAGAGCCGCGTTTCCACCAAAAGTACCCGGAACTTTTAGTCCCAGGAACTACTTTTCAAGGAGCTAAAAGGTTCCTTCAGCCCATTGTTGTCTGCGTTTCCACCGCGGTCTAAAGTCCCGCGAAGATTAGGCAAATTAGCCCACTGACGTATGAAAAAGCGACGTTGTCGTCGGTCCATCTGTCCTATGATTTCTTCTGTAACCCCATACTACCACCGATAAAAATCAATGAATACAAAAGTAATCATATATAGTCATTGTTGGTACCCGTTGTATATAAGTGGAATAAACCCCTCCGGGCTGTCCCGGTTATTAGAAAATAATGTAGGCTACTTCGGTGGTAGCATGGGGTTACAGAAGAAATCATAGGGCAGATGGACCGACGACAAGGTCGCGTTTTCATATGTCAGTGGGCTAATTTGCCTAATCTTCGCGGGACTTTAGACCGCGGTGGAAACGCAGACAACAATGGGCTGAAGGAACCTTTTAGTTCCTTGAAAAGTAGTTCCTGGGACTAAAAGTTCCGGGTACTTTTGGTGGAAACGTGGCTTACTACCCTCCGAGCAGGAACTTTTTTGGGGGTAAAATAAAGCCCCCGGAACTAAATTTAGACCCTAGTTCCTGCGGTCGAAACGCACTGAGTTCCTCAAAAGGTTCCTAGTTCCGGGGTAAAGTTCCTGCGGTGGAAACGCAGCTTAGTTCTAAATGATTATTTTGTGGTATGGCTACTGCTGTGGTCAGTGAACGTGTTTTTAGCTGAGGAGTCTGGAAAGAGGCCGTGGATGCATGACTTACAGTGAAACTCAACTCTGATCATCTCTTCAGCTCTGCGGTCCTGAGTTATTGCAGTGCCTTTGCCACCATACACCACAGGTCCAGGGCCCCCTGTTGCACTGGATGAGGAACTGCACCCAAGTGTTTTGTTTTTTTTAATGTTTGTTTTATAATTATTGTTTAATATGATGTGTATGGGGAAATTTCAAATCATAGACCAGAAGCTAAGCATTGAGAATGTGAATCATGTATAATTCCATATTAAGATTCTCAGTGGTTACCAGGATCAAATATTTGAGTAATCAAATTAAATTCTTCCTCTTGGACTTCTGGATCTTTCTGTGTGGTGTACTGTTATTCACAAATTCAGGCTAAAATATCAGGGAATGCTTTTTGTACTCATAGACATCTTTGTACATATCTATTGGGAAAAAATGTAATCATTATTTTTAAGAAGAGAAGTAATGATCCAAGTGACCAATTAGTAATATAACAGTTGAATATTAGAAATATTGAATATTGAAATGTTTTATTTTTCTATGAGGTATTTCTCTGACTATAACCTTGAAATAATGGATAATTATCCTGCAGCTTGTAACAACTGAATGTTGACTCTTAATATACATGTTGACTCTTAATAGAATAAATATGTTCTTTAATAGAATCTCCACTGCATTCCAATTTCAGATAAATAGTTTTCAGAATTTCTCAGTGTCTTAGCTTTGTTCTAATTGTGCTCAGCATCTGCCTTGATTAAAATCATTACTGTTGCCTTTCCATTCTTTTTTTGGTTTGTTTTTGTTTTTCTGATGAGAGTGAATTTGTGTATGTGTGTGTGTGTCAAAATGTCCAGCCACTTCAATCCCATTTCAAAGCTGATAGCTTTCTCTTAGACAGCATTGTTTACAAGAATTTAGCAGACACTCTTATCCAGAGCGAATTACACAACTTTTTACATTTTTTCACATTTCAACTATTTACATCTAATGTCGTTTTTTTAATATATTAACTGTGAATGCTGTTTATTTGTCATTAAATTAATTAAAACACATTTTCGCGCCATGCCTGAAAAGAGAAACTCTTCATCTTCTGCTAACACATTTCTGTTAAGCCTTGTTCGTGCAGTACCTAGAGAATTTATAATGTGCTTTCACCCCACAGTGTTAAAGTTATCTCCACACAGAGTACTCATTCTGGACTGGAGTGCGTGCTGTTGGTAGTAAGCCATGGATTCTCAAATGTGAATCCGGCCCTGGTTTTCTTTTCTTCCAGGTAATTGACTTGACAATTAGTGCTACTGATTGGCCAGACTGGATTCACACCTGACTCCCAGGTTAAGGGAGGTTGGAAAACCAGCAGCTTGAGGTCTGTGATTTGAGTAAGTGGGTTGTGAAGCAGTGAGTCTGAGGTCTACGGTCAGTCAGTGAGTCAGTCGCTCAGAATGTATTTCTGCTCGGGCTGCTGGGTGGCTCATCATGTGAAAGCGCTGTTGTCGTGCCTGGCTTTTGGCCCCACGGTCTGATATGTGACCAAGCGATGGGACGGAATCAGTCGGCCGGGATGACTCTGCCTCATCGCACACCAGTGACCTTCATTTGCACCGCTCACCTATTCACCTGGTGAAGTGCAGAAGAAAGGTCCTCCTTGGACTCCCCCCATCTGTGCAATCCGCAGTGTGTTAAGATGTGGCAGGTGACATCGCCTGCTTCGAAGGAGAGCACAAGCTCGTCTCCACCTTCCTGAAGCGACAGCTGAGGTTGGGAAGACACGGCAGCGTACGCAATGCTGGGGAAGAGAAAGGGGAAAAACATTTTTGAAAGTATTTCCACATTTATACAATTGTTTGTTTGTTTTTTTTTTTTGGTAAAAGATTTGTAGAACAGCCATGCTGATTGTTCTTTGTTTCAAACTTCCTTTTTCTTTCCTGTCATTTTAATTTCACATCCATTTATTTTGTTACTCTACATTTAGTGATGACAAAGGACCATCGTTCCTACAATGGGTCATCCTGAAAAAACAAACAAACAAAAAAAACAAAATGGGATTTTTGTGAACACGAGTCTTACTGTCACCATTTCTTCCTGAATATATGTCTATGTTATACGATGCTGCGCTTTTGTGCTTTCTTAAAATGCAGAAGCAAAATTAATCCACAATACAAGCTTTGTTCTGTTCCCTCCTTCCCTGTATATTTTTGATATAACAACCATCGATGAATATACCAAGTGAGAAGTTACCGTTCTCCTTCAGAGTGGAATTTTCTGGAAATGTTCAGCACTGGAATACATTGGACGACATTTAACAATCTTATTTAATCCTTGCCTTTGGTTTGGGTCAAACTGACCTATTTTAAACATTCAGCAAAAGAGGAATGATACTTTTGAGAGATGTATTTCATAACCAGTGACTACACCACTGTAAATTTGTTTCTTGTTTTGTATGCTTCATTAAATATGAATAATCCACTACACTAATAATCCACCTTTTTAAAACAGGCTTTATACCCCCCCCCCCCCCCCCCCCCCCCATCATAGTGGATTGATATGAATCACAGCTTTGCCAGAAAATATGCTTGATTTAGACACAGTGCCGTGATCTTCCCAATATCTTATTATTGCATACTTTTGCACATTGAATGGTTTCAGATTTTTAGACAAAATTCAATATTAAACGGACAATTAATAGGGATATTATAAGGGAACCTGAATAAACATCAAACACATTTTTAAAATGATTATTTAATGAAAAAAGCTTTATATTCAGAATTTTTTGTATTTATACTAAATTAATATTTATATTACATGTATATCTTTGCATTTTTTGCTTTAAAATCCAAATAATATTCTGGGTATATCGGAATATTCTACATATTTGTAAAATACCCCAGACACAAAATAGGTATGTTTTTGTGATGTCTGTATCATCCAGTGACAATAGGATGTATCTTAATAGCCTAAGCATGGTTTTACTGCCTTATTATGGATTAAATGTGCAATTATTATTATTATTATTATTATTATTATTATTATTATTATTATTATTATTATTATTAATAATAATAATAATAATAATAATAAAACGTTAAACATTCCACAGAGGGAAAAAAGGAGAGAAAGCATACAGAAAACTCTTTTATTTTTTATTTTTGCCACCGAAATCATACATCTGCATAATCAATTGTATCAGACTTCTGGTTATTATCAGCTAGCAAGTGAACAACACATTTTAAAGCTAGCAAGAGACAAAATGTTGTCATTATAGTTCTTTAAGGTGTACATCTCTCGTCAAAAAGATACATTTTTTTGTTGTGTGTTGCAGTTGGCTATTATGGGCAAGAACAGATACTGCGATTAATCAATGTGGGTTTGGTCGAAGTAGACATTGACCAGAATGAATTACTACAGGACTGGACACAGGAAAATAAAGGAGCTGAAGAGAAGGTCTAAATAAATCAGGTTTGTATCTGTGCCTCAGAGTGCGAAAAAGTGTCCAACTCTCAACACTAGGAATGGGGAACTAGTCTGCCATCTTACTGGTGATATTTCAGTGTCTCTTATTTTAAACCTGTGTGTAGGACTGTGTGAGCTTAAAGAATGCCCCGTTTATGAATGCATAATGGACAGGTGATGGAATGGGACAGTTCCCGCTTGTTTTGAGGAAGTTCACGAGGGAAAATGACGCGAGTAAGGATGGAATGGCTGTGCGTGGAAGAGAAGAGTGTCAGGGAGAGCAGAGGGAGGGAAGGAGGAGGAGAGGAGGGGAGGAGGTGAGGCTGTGTGTCAGGTGAGGCATACAGGCATCACCACAAGAGCAACATCCAAAGTTTTTTTTTTTTTTTTTTTTGATGAGGCAGATTAATATCCTTCAGTGTTCAATGCAGGCTTTCATTAACCAGTAGCCCTGCCCCTCTGACCGATCACAGTACAAATAGGCTACTGGAGTCTCGGTGCTGTCACATTAACGCGGATGCAGGGGTGCCTACGTTACTCCCTGAAACATGAGGCTCCTCCTGGCCATCGCCGCCTTCACCCTGCAATTCCACACCAGTGAGTACCGCTCCTGCACAGAGACAGTGCCGGCCAAGGGCCACCTCCTTTCAAACCATAACATTCTGCTCGCTGCTAAACTGAATTAGTTCAAACTGACTAGTTTTGTCTCTCAGATATTTTTCCCTCGCTATGAAGTTATCCATGTGAAGTTGAACTCGTGTCACCACCAGATTTTAATAATTGTTAAATGACTTGTTTATTACCTCGAGAGTTTATAATGAGAGTGTTCTATTTGAATGATCTGACATAGGAATGCTTTCAGTTGTGCCCTTCCCTCTACAGCATCTGAAATTTAAGGTGCGCAGATTAAATGCTGAAAACATTTGTGCATGGTAGAACAGATACAATAAAAACAATGTTGGGATACGGGACTTGAAAAGGGTAGGGAGATATTCCAATGTTAAATGCTTGTAATGTTCGAACACAGGCAGAAAAATTTGACTGCATTTGTATCCCCTTGTATTTGTGTCCCCTTGTGTTTGTGTATTTGTGTCCCCTTGTGTTTGTGTGTTTGTGTTCTTCTGTGTTTGTGTATTTGTGTTATTCTGTGTTTGTGTATTTGTGTTATTCTGTGTTTGTGTGTTTGTGTTCTTCTGTGTTTGTGTGTTTGTGTTCTTCTGTGTTTGTGTATTTGTGTTCTTCTGTGTTTGTGTGTTTGTGTTCTTCTGTGTTTGTGTGTTTGTGTTCTTCTGTGTTTGTGTATTTGTGTTCTTCTGTGTTTGTGTATTTGTGTCCCCTGGTGTTCGTGTATTTGTGTTCTTCTGTGTTTGTGTATTTGTGTCCCCTTGTGATGGTGTTCTTCTGTGTTTGTGTATTTGTGTTATTCTGTGTTTGTGTATTTGTGTTGGTGTTCGTGTATTTGTGTTCTTCTGTGTTTGTGTATTTGTGTTATTCTGTGTTTGTGTATTTGTGTCCCCTGGTGTTCGTGTATTTGTGTTCTTCTGTGTTTGTGTATTTGTGTTCTTCTGTGTTTGTGTATTTGTGTTCTTCTGTGTTTGTGTATTTGTGTTATTCTGTGTTTGTGTATTTGTGTCCCCTGGTGTTCGTGTATTTGTGTTCTTCTGTGTTTGTGTATTTGTGTTATTCTGTGTTTGTGTATTTCTGGTCTCCTGCTACATTGTTCATGGTTTATATTTCTGTTACTGGGGCCTGTTATGGATGTAGTCTGAATGTGTTTGTTAGCTTGCTTAGCATTGTTAAAATGCACTGGTGTTTTAGTGACGTTGCTTCTCCCCCTGCTGGTGTGGAGACGCTGTTAACCAAATCTAGCACTGTCGCTCATATTAATCAGATGTTCTGTATCACCTAAGTTTCACCTATGTAAGTTGTTCAGTATGAGATCATCTGCTAAGAGAATGTAAATATAATGTTTTCCTCTGTGTTTGTATGTTTGTTTTCTTTTGTCCAGGCAACAGCCAGAACTCTGTGGCCAGTTACAGTGAGTATTTCATGTTTGCTTTCCACTGATGAATCTCTCAAGCATCTCCATCGTTCAGATGGTAAAAAGCATGAAGATTATAGTGTTAAAATCAATTCACAATATTTATTGGGGAATCATAATAATAAAAACTACTGTTGGTACATCTCCACTCTGTGGCGCAAGCTAGACCTTGTACTATTCAGTGAGTGAGTTGGATTAATAAAGATAGATGGTGATTTGGTTTGCACCTTGAGAAGTCTCCGTTACAGTACATCATGCTGTGTTTTGTGAGAGCTTCAACCTCCACTACTGAAATGATTTGGGTGTGTTCAGTGTGAAAGTGACATATGTTCACAATGATGATTTCTAAAATAATTAAAAACCTCCATGTTTATACAAAGTCAACAATCATACCATCTCCCACTTCCGTGGAATGGTTAAAGCTAAGCAGGTGTGGGATCGGTTAGTACTTGGATGGGGATCTTCTGGCAAAAATAAGTTCCTGCTGGAAGTGTCGTTGATGGACTAATAGGGGATGACCGGCACAAGCAAACACCAGTGCCCCGGTTCCGTGATGGGGACATTGCGTTGTAGGAAGCGCTGCCTTTGGAATGGAATGCTAGATGGAGACCCTGAATCAAAATCCCAAGGTGCTTATCATGAAGAGTAGAGGGTTCCCTGGTGTCCTGGCAGGATTCTCCAAACTGCCTTTCACAACCTGGACACCAGTTTAACTGGCTCAATCATTTCCTCCCACTCCAATGATGTGTAATGTGTAATGTGTTGTGAGCGTTCTGACACAAAATGGTAGCCTTGCGATCACCCTGGCAGGCGCTGCACATTGGTGGTGATTCAGGTGAGTTTCTCTCCTTCTCTGTGAAGCTGCCATTATTATTATAATATGATAATATCTTTAGTTTAGGCTGACGGGATGCGGAGGCTGGGTGTGTTAACAGTCGTTACCTGTCTGTAACTTTATCTCTCCCCTACAGCAGGCCCAAGCGTGCGCCTGTCCAGTGGTCCCAACAACTGCACCGGACGAGTGGAGGTGTACCTGTCGGGGTACTGGGGCACGGTGTGCGATTACGGCTGGAACCTTCCGGACGCGCAGGTGGTGTGCAGGGAGCTGGGATGCGGGCACGCACAGTCCGCCAGTCTCCCCTGGTACTGGTACTGGTACTGGTACCTGACGGGTTCCGGAGCTCCGGTGTTAATGAATGGAGTGGCCTGCACGGGAAATGAAACTTCTCTCCACGACTGCCCCAGGGCCACCCCGCCGCCCCGGTGGTGGTGCTCACAGCTGTACCCCCCTGCTGTTGAATGCACCGGTAAATAGCGACAGGTCGCCGGACGTGGCATTCCTGCTGATATATTTTAACTGTAAAATAACTATATTTTACCCACAAACCCATTGTAATTAGCCCATTTGGTTGTCACCAGTAATTTTATTTGCAATCAATTTTCTCTTCATCTATTTCTCGGGACTCTCAATCAGGTCTGGATCGAAAGAAAAACGAGCTGCTCTTTACGCTGCCTAACGAGGAAACAACGATACTAACACCTCTATTCAATCAACTTTGGTCTTTAACTTTGCCATAGGCTACAAATAAACTGTCACTTTACTTTTTTCAGTTTAGCGAGTTAGTTTTATCGATCACTAAAATTGGCAAACTGTTCGTGAAGACGAAAAAAAAAAACTTTTTAATCATTAGTCGAAGTGAAGAACAGCCGTTTATGGAATCCAGACTGTTCCACTTCAGCTGTATTCTCTTTCCTGCTATGCAGTTGACAGTGTCCTGTGGCAAGCCCGTTGCGAATTATATTATATGAAATTAAATTAATAAAAATGCATTGTTAAAATAAAGAATACTGATGCGCCGTTCTCCTGTTTCCGCAGGACCGGGATCAAGTGCAGAACTAAGTGAGTTCACGAAAATAACCACCTGTTACTGATGGCAAAAATGTGGGAAAAAAGTAACAGAGTTTCAGATGTTAACGTTTAAAAATGTTCACGGTTTAAATGGCCTATGACGCGCTTGTTCCCCCGGCAGATGTGACGATGGCGAGAGTGGTGGGCGGGAGCAGTAACTGCGCGGGGAGGCTGGAGGTGTACAAGGGTGGCCACTGGGGCTCGGTGTGTGGGGACTACTGGGACCTGAACGACGCCGTGGTGGCGTGTCGGCAGTTGGGCTGCGCGGCTCCCGACCCAGGAATGCCCGCCTCGATCTTCGGTAACGGCTACGGCGTGATTCTCCTGGACGACGTGCAATGCACCGGCAACGAGTCGTCTCTCTTCGACTGCCCATCTCGAGGGTTGGGCGTGCACAATTGTGATCACACCAATGACGTCAGCGTTGCCTGCACAGGTAATTCAAATAATAAGACTTGTGGCTTGTATAGTTGAACTTCAGGGATATTGAAGCATTTACACATTTGTACAACCTATATATATATATATATATATATATATGTATACTGCATATCATAAATGGCATCAATGAGGAATGGCTTCTGATTACCTCACTGGACTTGCACTGTTTCTACCACTGTTCAATACTGCCGGTGTGCCAAACAACAAATGAAAGCACGTGTTTTTGTACACAAGGCAATACCATTGCTTTCTATTGCTGTATGCTGTTTCCTTGGAAACCTTCTCCCATAGATTATGTATTGGATAATAAGGATATTGATAATGCATAATTGTTTTATATGCTGCTTCTGAGTTCATACCATGTTTGGTTGACCATTGATTCCCTAAATCTGAGATTCGCATCACAGAGGTGGTAGTATATCATGTGATGTTGTTGTTGAAATCTACAGATATTAGTTTCAGTTTTTATTGTGGAGATCAGATGATCAGGGCTTAACCAACGAACATGTTTTTCTGTTTACGGTGATGAAGTATTTCACAGGCAGAAATCAGAGCAATTCTTTTTCCTCTCTTTCCGACAGGTTCAAACTCAGATGAATACAGTAAGTCCAAAAAGAGATGAGCAAATGCAAATCCGATTCCAGACATAGTATCACAGCCTGGTTGCTGACCTCTGACCTTTTGCTCCATGCCAGATGGAACTCGCGTCAGATTGGTAAACGGGGCAGACCAATGTCAAGGCCGGGTGGAGGTGTACCAGGCGGGACACTGGGGAACAGTATGTCAGGATAACTGGGACATGGTAGATGCTACGGTGGTCTGCAGAGAGCTGGGCTGTGGGGTGCCTCTGGGTGTTATGCTGTACGCTCACTTTGGCCAGGGCACCGGCTTCATCTTCCTGGATGACGTGCACTGCACTGGGAGTGAGCAGTCACTGCTCGACTGTCCGTCTAACGGACTGGGCTCCCACAACTGTTACCACTATTTAGATGCTGGGGTCGTATGTGCAGGTAAGATGGCCATTACTATAGCTGAACTGTGAGGAATGTAACCACTAACTTCACAGAAAGAGTATTCTTTTGGACACTGTGTTGCAATTTTTAACCTCATTTCCATGATTTATACCAGTAGGCCACTTTTTTGTATTTTTTTATTTTTTATTTTTACTATTCAACTATAAAACAAACATCTCTTTTGTCTCCCACAGGTGTAAACACAACAGAATACAGTAAGTTCACGCAGAAAGCAAAAAAATGTAAAATTAGTTTCATTACACATGCGATCTCATGATGTCATGTCAAAAAGAATTTGATATGACATCATGGTGTGACATCATGTAACTAGCGCAGAAGCTGGGGACAGAGCAGAGATAGGGTACAGAAGAGGTTCCGTCTGTTTACACCAACATCTGTCTCCATCCTATTCTGATGACCCATGTCTTAGAAACTAGCCTGAGGTATTGGATTCATTCAGGCAGGTGAGCATTGTTAGAGATCAGATTGCCTTTTCAGATCAGGAATATACAATGCATAAAAACGCTATATAAATGCAGTCCATTTACCAGATGTTGGCTTATTTTCGCTTGAATAAATAATGGTAGTAAGTACAATCTGTTATGTGTTATTTGTCACGTGAGGTTAGATTTATCTACTGTTAGGACTTGGTGAGGATTAGATGAGGGCTAGTTATGTCCTAATATGTAAAGCCATAGAATATTAAAAAGGGTGCACTTGCTTTTGCACATCACTGTACGCATCTATTGCTGTGAAAAGTGATTTAATAGAGCGCGTGGTGGTATACGCTGCAACATCTCTAGGGCCTGGCTAGGTGTTCATTTCATCAAACTATTTTACAGGATATTAATGGATAGTTCTAATACTAAATGCTTTTGTCTAGACAATGCTAAATGGATAGTCCTAATACTAAATGCTTTTGTCTAGACAATGCTAAATGGATAGTCCTAATACTAAATGCTTTTGTCTAGACAATGCTAAATGGATAGTCCTAATACTAAATGCTTTTGTCTAGACAATGCTAAATAGATAGTTAATTATTATTGCTATCCTAGCTTGTTTTTTTTTTTTACAGTAATATGCCTGTATATCTAGAGCAGAAATACTCCCTCACTAATTATATTGGGTTTTTCCCAGCACACATACTATCATTGTTTATGTCTGACCATTGACTGATTTCTTTAGCAGCACACTAATTGACCTCACCCCTGACCCCTGACCTCTGACCTTTCCCCCTCTCTCCCAGACGGCACTCGCGTGAGGCTGGTGAACGGGGCGAACGAGTGTCAAGGTCGGGTGGAGGTGGAGTACGCAGGACACTGGGGGACGGTGTGCGATGATTCCTGGGACATGAATGACGCTACGGTGGTCTGCAGAGAGCTGGGCTGTGGGGTGGCTCTGGGTGCCTTGATGTACGCTCAGTTTGGCCAGGGCACCGGCTTCATCTTCCTGGATGACCTGGGCTGCACTGGGACTGAGCAGTCACTGCTCGACTGTCCGTCTAACGGACTGGGCTCCCACAACTGCGCTCACTATGAAGATGCCGCCGTCATATGCGCAGGTAAGATGGCCATTACTATGGCTGAACTGTGAGGAATGTAACCAGTAACTTAACAGAAAGAACACCGTTTTGTATTTGTAACCTCATTTCCATGATTTATCCAGTGAAGCCATATTAGTGTCTCACGGTTTTATCTTTTTCTGCTCTAACACGTGTAACTGATTTGCACTATAAAATAAACGTCTCTTTTCTGTCCTCACAGGTGTAAACACAACAGAATACAGTAAGTTCACACAGAGGGCAAAACACATGCTTATGAATCAAAATACAAATAATCTGTGTAAGATTTGCTTTAATTATGATACATGTGATCTTTGTCAATTAGAATTTAACAGTGGCTCAGGTACAAGTGGTATGACATCATAGAACAGTTACATGGAGTTAGATGATGTCACACAATGTTACATGAGCAGACTAAATCAGATAGGGCTAAGAAGAGGTTCTGTAAGTTTACACCACCAAAATCCATCTCAACCCTATTCAAAGTTTATTTTGTTAAAGTACACGTAAGTACATTGTTTGTTTTTAAAGTATATTTTTAAGTGCTTAACACTTAAGTGACCTATTAATGTACACTTTCTGCTAAATTGGCCCATTTTAAGTAAACTTTTAAAGTATTTCTTGGAACTATTAGTATACCATTCACAAACTACTTGTTGTACTTGTAGTCCATTTTTGTGTACTGAAAAAAAACTTCCATTCTACTCTCAATTCACTTTTCAAAGGCTAGAAGAGTACTCAATTGTTTACCTTTTTGGTCACGTATATGATTTACATGATTTTAAACATTTTAGTATACCAAGGCTTACTGTCAGTTAATACAAGTACAGTATCTGTTGGGGGAAAACTTAGTATGAACTACTTAATTGTTGCGTGTGAGGGACAGTACCTGACTTGTTTGTATACTTAAGTTTGCATGCTGATGCTTAAAGTTTCTCCAGCTTATTCTAGTTCTCTTTTTTAAAGACTTAAGGCACTAAACGTTATACACGCTACAACAGTGTCACAATCCACCGCCCTCCACACACACACACACACACACACACACACAAAAGAAAAACATTACTGCAATACTAAAAACATTTTTAAGTCTGTGTGGTTAAACTGCAGAACAAGCGAATCTACCTTCTCTAAGTCTGGTCATACATATATTTTTAACTTAACACAGGTTCACTTTGCTGTGACGCAGCCTAATGCTATATCCATGGGTGACCCGTTTGCACCATGGATCACGACTATTGAACTTTATTGAAAATTAATATTAAAAATGTATTTAAACTATTTATTTATTTGCAGCAATGGACCAGTCCAATCTTCTGGCCACTATCAAGGGCTATGTGTTGGTTCCATCAATTATTTTTCAGGAATATTGTATTTATGGATAGTTTAATACTAAATGTTATTCACTAGAAGATGCTTAATGGATAATGAGTAATTAGTGCTATCCTAGCTTGTTTCGTTTTGCAGTAATATAGCTGATCTATCTGTCTATAGCAGGAAGGACTCCCTCTCAAATAATATTGGGCTTTCCCAGCTCACTCACTGTCCTTGTTTTTGTTTTCTTATTTGATCACAAATGATAGTTCTCTGATTTCCTGAACAGTTGGCCTGACCCCTAACCTCTGACCTTTCCCCCTCTCCCAGACGGCACTCGCGTGAGGGTGGTGAACGGAGCTCACTACTGTGAGGGTCGGGTGGAGGTCCACTATGCAGGATACTGGGGGACGGTGTGCGATGATTCCTGGGACATGACCGATGCTGAGGTGGTCTGCAGAGAGCTGGGCTGTGGAGCTGCAGTATCTGCTTTGCAATTTGCTCACTTTGGCCAGGGAACCGGACTCATCTTCCTGGATGACCTGCACTGCACTGGGAGTGAGCAGTCACTGCTCGACTGTCCGTCTAACGGACTGGGCTCCCACAACTGCGGTCACAATGAAGATGCCGGCGTCATATGTGCAGGTAAGATGGATTTTCAGCGGAGCTGTGTTTTTCAGCAGAGCTATGCAGCCCCTAATGACCCATATTGATATTACCTATAAAGTGGCAAACAGCTTCAGTCCACGAGAAGCTTACAGTTTGTTTTTTGTCTTTCTTTTTGTGCATTTCCAACCATTCTCCATGCCTGGCATTAAGATCCAAACAGTGAGTACCCATATTTCTGCACGATTATGATTCCCAGTGATCACGGTCATGCATGTTAATGTTCTTTTTCTGCCATGACGGACAGGCAGTGCCCAGGAGTCTGTGGTTTAAGCAGAAGCTTTATGTGGCTAATTAGCTTAGCGATTTTTCAATACACTGTTTGTGTGAAAAGGAATCCCACGTGTTGCAAGTTTTCTGTTAGCCGTAACACACCAGGACAGTCTTATAAAGCGTGTGTGTAAGTGCTTTTTAAAAAAAACGGGCACTTTCCCGCGGTTTGGATGTTAAAGTCCTCCGATCTCTCCCCATGGCCAGTGGGTCCGAAGGTGCGCCTGGTGTCGGGGCAGAACAGGTGTGCGGGGCGGGTGGAGTTCCGTTACTATGGCAGCTGGGGGACGGTGTGCGACGACGGCTGGGACCTGGACGACGGTCACGTGGTGTGCAGAGAGCTGGGGTGCGGCCCCGCCCTGTCCGCCCTGGGGGGCGCGGCCTTTGGCCCGGGCCGGGGGCCCATTCTGCTGCACGACCTCCATTGCTATGGCAACGAGAGCACGCTGCAGGGCTGCGAGCCGGAGATCGGAATGGCCGGTCACTGCCACCACGACCAGGACGCTAGTGTCGTCTGCTCAGGTACAGGTGTCCTGCTGCTCCTCCTGCTGCTCCTGTAGCTGCTCCTGCTGCTCCTCCTGTGGCTCCTGCTACTCCTCCTGCTCCTCCTGTGGATCCTGCTACTTCTCCTGCTGCTCCTCCTGGGGCTCCTGCTACTCCTCTTGCTGCTCCTCCTGTGGCTCCTGCTACTCCTCCTGTTGCTCTTCCTGCTTCTCCTACTGCTTCTCCTGCTGCTCCTGCTGCTGCTCCTCCTTCGCGCAGATGAACCACAGCACCGTTAATGACACGTTTGCGCGTGTTTGTCTCAGCGGGTTCCACGGTCCGGCTGGTGAACGGGCCTCACCGCTGCGCGGGACGAGTGGAGGTGCGTGTGGGGGGCAGGTGGGGCACCGTGTGCGACGACTACTGGGACATGCGCGACGCCCACGTGGTGTGCCGGGAGCTGGGGTGCGGGTACCCGCTGTTTGCCCCGCTCTGGGCCGCTTTCGGACAGGGCGCAGGGATCATAGCCCTGGACGACGTGGCGTGCCTGGGGTCGGAGACGTCGCTGCTGAGTTGCGGGCACCCGGGGCTCGGCCAGCACAACTGCTTCCACTACCAGGACGCCAGCGTAGTCTGCTCAGGTAAGGAGCTCAGCGTTCCCGCTCTGGGTCCAGACGAAGCTCCAGTGACCGGGAACCATAAATCCAAAAAACCACAATATGACAGATCCATACCACTGCAGAATCATAACCACAGTGGGGCAGAATCATAACATCACAGAACGCTAATGCTTTACAACCATAACAAAGCGGAACCATAACCATAGAGCCTCAGAACTGTATACAAAACCATATAAACATACAGAACTGTAATGTTGCAGAACCATAATGGGACAGAACCAATCCACTACAGAAACCTAACACTGCAGGAATGTACAGTAACGCTACAGAACCATAATACTATAGAACAGAACGCTGCAGAATCATAATGCTGTGGAACCATAGCGCTACAGAACATAAACACTACAGAACCATAGTAGTATAGACCCATAATACTGCAGAACATAACAGTGGCAGAACTGAAATGCTACAGAACCATAATGGAGCAGAACCACATGCTACAGAACCTAACATTTCGCAACCTTAATGCCTCATAACCCTGAAGCTGCAGAACCATAGCACTGCAGAACCATAACACTGCAGAACCCTAATACAACAGAATCACAATTTAACAGAACCAGTACACTGTAGAACCATAATATTATAGAACTATGACACTGCAGAACTGCAATCTTACGTAACCATAACTCTGCAGAACCCTAATACAACAGAATCACAATATAACAGAACCAGTACACTGTAGAACCATAATATTATAGAACTATGACACTGCAGAACTGCAGTCTTACAGAACCATAACTCTGCAGAACCCTAATACAACAGAATCACAATATAACAGAACCAGTACACTGTAGAACCATAATATTATAGAACTATGACACTGCAGAACTGCAATCCTACGGAACCATAATGCTGCAGAGCCCTAATACAACAGAATCGCAATGCTGAAAAACTGTAATGCTTCGGAACCTGAATATTTGTTTCTGTTCGTTAAAACTGTAGGGGATACTCATGTGCATGACTGCATGTTTGCGTGTGTGTCTCAGAGCTGTTGTATGAGCTGTGGCTGATCACCTTCTCTTCTGTTTCTCAGAGGCAGCAGAGGAACCTGAAGTCTACAGTAAGTAAAGCGCAGAAAAGCCTCTTTCCACGTGGGGATTAGGACTGTGCTCACGACAATAGACGTGTGTACAGTGAGGTTTGTGTTTGCATGTGAGGTTTCGTCATCGGGTGTATGTTCCTGTGAATGCACGTGTTAGCATGACATGTTCTAATGTAGGGGTGGGCAATTCTGGTGCAGGTTTTTGTGTCCACCCTACCCTGACTTAATGAGCTAATTGGCTGTGTACACAAACGCTGGTTTTATGTAGGGACACAATAGAGTGCTACAGTGATGACGTCTTTTTGTTGGCCAATCCGGACGTTTCTTCCGCCGTGGGTTCCCTCGGCAGATTTCCAATGCTTTTTTCCCCATAGGGATTTAGTTTTCTGCCAAAAATAAGGTCTGTGGGTAACGTATGCCTAAGACGTTTCACGTTTTGTTCTACGAGATAAATTACACCCATTAATACCTCAACCATGAACATTGAAACCATTATGCGCTTCAAAATAGTAAGTTGCTAACAAGTTGCTATGTTGAAACTACAGCGGTTGCCACGTGCAGACGGGGCTAGTATGACAACTAGTGGCGGTGACACAAATGCGACCATTGTTGTAGTTCCGAGGGAACCCATGGCTCAAAAATGCAAACTTACTTCCGGGTTTTATGACTACAAAATGTAACACTCTATAACAGTCTTCAGCTGTCATTCGTACTGTATACGCTCATCAAGAAATGAGGCTGAAATGTCAGATGGCGTGAATGTTGTAAATTAAGTAATTAGGGCTGGAAGTGAAAATGAAAAGCAGACATGGGTGTAGCTCTCGTTGCCCACCCCTGTTCTAATAACAGTCTGAAGCTCACTTTATCGGGGCTTGCTAATGGGGTCGATCGTCAGCGCTGTTCATTCGCATCCTGTACGCGCCGTGTGTGTGTGTGTGTCCGTACCCCTGTAACGCCGCCCGTCCCCCCCCCCCCCCCCCCCAGTGGGTCCCCGTGTGCGTCTGGCCGGTGGGCAGAACGAATGCTCCGGGCGGGTGGAGGTGTACTATTCGGGAATGTGGGGGACGGTGTGCGACCACGACTGGGACCTGAACGACGCCATGGTGGTGTGCCAGGAGCTGGGCTGCGGGCGCGCCCGCCAGGCCCTCCCCTTCCACTACTACGGAATGGGGGAGGGGCTCATCCTGCTGGACCACGTGAGTTGTCTGGGCAACGAGACATCGCTGCTGTCCTGCTCGGCCGCGCAGATGGGGCTCCACGACTGCCACCACCTGGAGGACGCCAGCGTCATCTGCTCCGGTACGCACACGTACGCCCTGACCAATCAGAGCTCATCCGCGTACGCTCTGACCAATCAGAGCTCACCTGCTACGCTCTGGCCAATCAGAGCTCATCCGCGTATGCTCTGACCAATCAGAGCTCATCCGTGTACGCCCTGACCATTCTCTCTCCCTCCCTTTCTCTCCTCTCCCTTTTTCTCCCTCCTCTCTCTCCTCTCCCTCCCCCTCTCTGCGCTGTTTCTCTCCCCCTCTCTGCGCTCTCTCTCTCCCCCTGCAGGCCGGACCTCTGTGCGCTTGGTCGGCGGCAGCAGCCAGTGTGCGGGGCGTGTGGAGGTACACCACAACGGAACGTGGGGCACGGTGTGCGACCACGGCTGGGGCCTGGCCAACGCCGGCGTAGTGTGCCGGGAGCTGGGCTGCGGGCGGGCACGCATAGCGGCCGGCGGCGCCACCTTCGGGCAGGGCGTGGGCCCGATCTGGCTGGACGACGTGTCCTGCGCCGGCACCGAGCGGCACCTGACCGACTGCGCCAACAGGGGCTTCGGGAACCACAATTGCAACCACGGCAACGACGCGTCGGTGGTCTGCGCCGGGTACGAAACCCCCCCCCCCACACACACACACACACACACACACAACTGCAACCACAGCAACGATGCGTCGGTGGTCTGCTCCGGGTACGAAACCTTCTCCCCCCCCCACACACACACCACTGCAACCACGGCAACGACGCGTCGGTGGTCTGCGCTGGGTACGAAACCCCCCCCCCCCACACACACACACCACTGCAACCACAGCAACAGCGCATCGGTGGTCTGCTCCAGGTACGAAATCTCCCCCCCACCCACACACACAACTGCAACCACGGCAATGGCGCGCCGGTGGTCTGCTCCGGGTACGAACCCCCCCTCCCCCCCCACACACACACACACAACTGCAACCACGGCAACGATGCGTTGGTGGTCTGCTCCAGGTACGAAACCTCCCCCCCCCACCCTCACAAACAACTGCAACCATGGCAACGGCGCGTCGGTGGTCTGCTCCGGGTACGCACACACCCCTCCCACCCCTAATTTGGCCTGTGTGAAACGAACACGTTCATGGTGTTTGTACATGTGCGGGGACGCTAATTCTGCCTAATGAAAGTCCTCGCAAAACTCTTGTATGCGTGGGGGTGTTTCATTGCCTTGGAAGAATATGACTCGGACACTTGATGCAGTGCTCCAAAATTTTTGTTTTTATCTAACAGTTGTGTCAAGGATTAGAACTTCAATTTTGGAACATTATATGAACTGAGTCTTATTCTTCCATAGTTTCTACTGTTTTTGACCATAAAGCCACATTTACCCACAATGCCCACACTTAAAAAAGAGCTCTGGGTTAGTTAAAGGCGGTGGCCTTTATATTTTGTTGGCCGTATATTTTGTTGCTTGGTAACGTAGCTTGTGAAAGCAGTTTGAGTATCAGGACCGTCCTGAGGTGACTCCATTTTGTTTTTCAGGTAAGACAAATGAAAGATCTTCACAATCATCTTCCTCCTAATCAGTAAGTACCTTACAGGACCACAATTCATACCTGCACAGTTGGAATGAGAACTTAAACGTCTGCATCGTGTCCATGAAGCCTTTCTCAGTCTGAAATGCACCTCTGAACATTTCCAACAAACGCAGCGTCCTTCATGCTTGTTTCTTCAGGTGGAGAGAGGGAGACGCCGGTCCCATTCGCTCCCAACGCTGCAGTGCTGGTGCCAATACCCCATCCTCGCTGCATTTAATCAGGACCCAACTGCCTATCAAAGTCTCTCACTCTTTAATTATGCATTTAAGCAAACTGTCTGAAAGCCTCATAAAGAATCTTCCTGTCTCAGTCCTGTCTTCATAAATGACCCGTGTGTGATTTGCACTTCCCGTGATTAAATTACCACTGCGTGTGGAACGATCTGGTGAACTGTTTGGCCTCACTTCAACGGGCTCTCATTTCAACCCCAGAAGGAACGGACCCTTTTCCTCCGCAAACCACAGGGCGAATAGTCATTTCTGTCAATTTCTTTAACCCTCTGAAGGTTAGTTTTTTTTGTCTTGCAAAATTCTAAGCCAGTGTTCTAGAGCAGTGGTTTTCAAACTACATCCTGGGGGACCCCTATGTATGCTGGCTTTTGTTTTCAACCACAGTTGCAGTCCCAGAATTTTAACAAGTCGGTAATTTTTAAAAAGTCATTTATTCTCTTAAGCTGCACTATGTTAGAAATAGCTATGCATGCCAAAAAGAACAACAGTCCTATATTCCTTACTGTGCCAGATTGCAAATGAGATTACAGAGATTCATTTTTTTAAATCTGATCATATTAAATACAGATGAATTAACAGACTCTTAATTGGTCACTTGTGTGGACGTAGCCACTAAAAGTAGCCATTTGTTTTATAATTAAGAATTCAATTTTTAAAATTTTACAGAATGTGTAAAACTGTGTTCTGTGACAGGACAGGAATTGCCAATGGATTCACTGTGTAAAATACTCTTGAGTCACTCCATTCTTGGTACACAAACCATTCTTAAGCCAAAGTCAGGCCACATCTAAATAGCATCCCAGAGTCTTTAGGACTGGTGTTCAGGAAGAGGAATTCTAGGAGTAAAATTTAATCTGAATTTATTCGGGTGAAATACATATCACAATCAGCACCACAAAATGTTTTTTTTTCCTGTCAAATGCTTTCTATAAAAGAAAATTCAGGATCATCACCCAATGTGTCAACATGAATACATCTGAAAAGCAAAGCATTCATATTCAGAGACGTTACATATACAGCACAGAGTAGTGAGCAGTGCGGCACAGAGAAAAGCATGAAAATAAAACCAATATCATTGACCCCATTTTGGCCTCTAATTTAGCCAGGCAAATTTATTCTCCTTTCTGCAAAATAACAAGTAACATGGTTAGATCGCTCGCTGCAGACCAAGGGTAACATGTGTTGAAGTACTTTAACACTTTGGATACCGGGAAAAATTTGAAAACAATCCGACTGAATATAGATGTTTCTTTTAAATTGTCAGTTATCTGTGGGAATTTTAGCGGTGAAAGTACCCAGGTCTGGATGGGAACTGACCACAAAGCACTGTCAAAAACGGCTGTGGAATTCTGGGACAAAGACCCTAAGGTGTCATTACGGCAAAGATGTAAAGATGTAAATCTAATGCTGAAACAGAGAATTCGCAGAATACCACCTGCACCCAGATAAGCAAAAAGGACATATGCATACAAAATGGGGAAAAAACATATATAATCCGGGATAATTCTCAAGCATAATACATTACTACCAAAGACAAATGGCACCATACTAAGAACATAGACGATGGCTGCCCATCCGTTTTTTAAGACAAAGCAGCCTAAAGGCTAAGGCACAACCTTAAGAAGCTGTGGGAAGGGGGGGGGGGGGTAATCTGGGGCCCAGAGAGCCACTGTTCCTGGATCAGTTTGGGAGACAAGAGGCCCCAGGTCAACACCTTCTCGACATTAACGAGAGACAGATCCAGGTCCATGACAGGATGGGGTTTAGATTTTTTTTTTAAAAGCCTCGGAGACTGACTGTGACAGAAAGCCCTCTGTGCCTGAGAGCTAGCGGCCGATAAGCACATGACGTTATCTACCGCGTAGAGTTAGCATTCCAAAACACCGCCAGCGTTGCGCTGCGAGCACCCAATCCCATCACTTAAAAATAAAGTGAACAATGTCAGTGTAATAAAATATCAAAATATAATTCATAAACAGCGGCCTTAAAATTCATGTTTCAGCACACCCATTAAAATCCTGTACAGGCGCTGCGCAATCAGACTGACCGTCTTACGGCAGTTAAAAACTTTACAATGGAAAGGACTTATCGACTCATTACAACACTGGCTGCTATGGGGGAAAGTGTCTGCTTTGAATGTTCCGAGTATAAAAACTTGTTTAAAAACATATCAAAGGAACAAGAATGCCAGGGGGGCAAAAATAAAAGCAAAAATAAAAGGCGCTCATTCGACTCCTTTGAAGGGGTTGTTTTCGGGGGTCTCCATGCTGGTGAAGACGTAATACAGAAACGCCGCCACCACCAGGAAGACCAGGAACTGCAGCCAGAGCGGGATGAGGCGGCCGGAGCGAGAGCCGCCGTCCTTCTGGGCCGCGGCAGCGGGGGCGGACCTCGCGAGCGGCGGCTGGGCCTGCGAGACGTAGCGGTGGGACGCCTCGGACTGCGGGACGTACCGCTGGGACGCCTGGGACTGCGAGACGTACCGCTGGGACGCCTGGGACCGGTACACGCCGGGCCTGGGGGGCGGGGAGAGGTATGAACACAAGCTCTGCGGGCCGGGACTGCGGGCACAACATTCAGGTGCGGTGGAAATGCAGTGAGGACATCGAGGGGAGGCAACCAGATGGTTGCAGGTTCAAATCCCAAATGGGACACTGTTGTTATTCTCTTGAGAGTGGTACTTAACCTAAATGGCCCTTGTGAAATGAAAGTCTGGCTGCACAAATAGTTCATGTGAAAACATGCAAATGTATACACTCATATAAACCTGTAACAAGTAAGCACCCAGCTGTACTGTGTAAAATTAGAATGCTGTGCACTCTGGATCAGGGGTATCTGCTAAGCAGATTTAAAAATGATGACAATAACTAGAGCAGTGGTCTCCAACCCTGGTCCTGGAGAGCTACAGGGTCTGCTGGTTTTCATAGTGACTCTGCACATCATGAATCAATTAGAGCAGTTGATTACACAGTTATCTCAACTCACCTGGTGTCTTGGGTCTCAGTTGGGTACTGATTTTAAGGTGAAAACAAAAACCAGCAGACCCTGTAGCTCCCCAGGACTAGGGCTGGAGACCACAACTAGAGGCAATTTACCAATTCTGGCTTTGTCCAACCAAGCACTTTCCCATGGGTGTATACCCCCCCCCCTTTCTACACACACAGCCAAGTTGAGAGTGAAAACACAGATCGTACAGACAGCACTTACTGATCTCCACTTTCATCTTCAGGCTCCCTGTAGTTAGCTGTGCTTGTATAATAGGACCTCCCACTGGCACAAAGAAAAGCAGCGCAACATTAGTGCAACGTTCACGCAATGTTAGCACACCGTTAGCGCAACGCTAGCACACCCTTAGCACAACGTTAAAGCCACACTGCGGGTACAAATGAAAAGCAGGAGGTACGTACCTATCCACGACCGCCTCGCTCCTCAGCTGGAACAGGACAGAGAAAACACAGGCATGAGGGACACTGCCATTGTGGGGTCCGCTATGACATCATCACCCGCATAATTAATGCCCCTTCAGACAAGTGACATCATCACCCGCATAACGACATCCCCCCCCACCCCTTGAGACAAAACACAGCACAGGACACGACAATACGATACTTACCGGGACACGACGATGAACAATAGTTATTTCCTCCTCTAGAAAAATGGAAGAAAAGTATACAAAATTAATTACATATTATCAATGAGTTTCAGGTTAAGAATTGACTAATGTATGCATAAAATGATTACCCAAGTTGTCTAGGTATCCCTTCACATACACTATATGACCAAAAGTACGTGGACACCCCTTGGTCTGGGGCTGTTTTTCATGGTTTGGGCTAGGCCCCTTAGTTCCAGTGAAGGTAAATCTAGACAGTCTAGATGATTCTGTGTTTCCAACTTTGTGGCAACAGTTTGGGGAAGGCCCTTTCCTGTTTCAGCATGACAATACCCCCAGGCACACAGCGAGATTCATACAGAAATGGTTGACGAGATCCGTGTGGAAGAACTTGACTGGCCTGCACAGAGCCCTGACCTCAACCCCATTCAACACCTTTGGGATAAATTAGAAAGCCAACTGCAAGCCAGGCCAAATCGCCCAATGACTGCACGACCAAATTCATGCTCTTCTGGCTGAACGGAAACAAATCCCAGCAGCAATGCTCCAGCATCTAGTGTAAAGCCTTTCTAGAAGAGTGGAGGTTGTTATAGCAGCAAAAGGTGGATCAATTCCATATTAATGCCCATAATTTTTGATTAGATGTTGGATGTCAGGCGTCCACATACTTTTGGTCACATAGAGCAGGTGACGTGAGTGCGCAGTGCAGTGCCTCTGACTCACCCTCCTCTCTGTAGTAAGTCTTATCAGATAATGGCTTTGCAGGTGTGTCCGCAGGTGAAGAGCGTGTGCAGTGCAGGTGTAGAACGTGTGCAGTGCAGTGCAGTGCAGGTGAAGAACATGTGCAGTGCAGGTTTAGAGTGTGTGCAGTGCAGGTGTAGAACGTGTGCAGTGCAGTGCAGGTGAAGAGTGTGTGCAGTGCAGGTGAAGAGCGTGTGCAGTGCAAGTTTAGAGTGTGCGCAGTGCAGTGCGCGTGTGGAGCGTGTGCAGTGCAGATGTAGAACGTGTGCAGTGCAGGTGAAGAGTGTGTGCAGTGCAGGTGAAGAGCGTGTGCAGTGCACGTGTGGAGCGTGTGCAGTGCAGGTGTAGAACGTGTGCAGTGCAAGTTTAGAGCATGTGCAGTGCAGTGCCGGTTTAGAGCGTGTGCAGTGCAGTGCAGGTATGGAGCGTGTGCAGTGCAGTTGTAGAGCGTGTGCAGTGCAGGTGTAGAACGTGTGCAGTGCAAGTTTAGAGCATGTGCAGTGCAGTGCAGGTATGGAGCGTGTGCAGTGCAAGTTTAGAGCATGTGCAGTGCAGTGCAGGTGTAGAACGTGTGCAGTGAAGGTTTAGAGCATGTGCAGTGCAGTGCAGGTGTAGAACGTGTGCAGTGCAGGTTTAGAGCGTGTGCAGTGCAGTGCAGGTATGGAGCGTGTGCAGTGCAGGTGTGGAGCGTGTGCAGTGCAGTGCAGGTGTGGAGCGTGTGCAGTGCAGGCCTCTCTGACTCACCCTCCTCTCTGTAGTAGGTCTTATCAGATAATGGCTTCGCCGGAGTGTCCGCAGCCATGGCTGCCTTCAGCTTCTTCTCATAAAGGCCACGGGTGGAATCTGCACAGAAAGAGACACGGTGCTCTCAACACAAATGACAGGACTGTCATTATAAGCTCACACTGGAAGAACCAAAACAGCATAAACGAATTTATATGCGCATAACATACAACATACAACCTTATTACTCCCAAAACAGCCTTCTCTGAAAGTGAAGTTAAACGCCCGAATTTTAATTAGAATATTTTTTTTAAAATGTTTACTTGGGACTACTACAGCCTTATAATTTTTTTAACAGGCTCTCACTTTGCAGTTATAAATTAACTCCAGAAATGAATTACCAATAATCAAACAAGTGCTAAGATAGATTTTATTAGAACATTGACTTGGCAAAAGATACAACACAATAATATGCAATATTATAGCAGCCTGTCTATATAGGCTGTTATGACCATCCAGCTCAATTCAATTTAAACTGCTTTAAGAAGAGTTAATGAATTTGTTAGTCTGCTGACAAATTAAAAACATGCATTTTAATGCACAGCTGGCAGCTGGTCGGCCCATACAGATGTTTGTTTGACGCTATTATTGCCTGATGCAGATATGATCCAGATATCGCCGTCCATCCCCAGAATCTATGTACTGCAAAATAAGGAGCTTAAAGGAGGAACTGCTTTTGCTACTTCAGTGTTCAAAGCATTCATGATAATAAATTTTGCCCATGTCACACCCTGCTTGGCTGACCAGTCAATCAGTAACTCTTAGGATTTCAGCACCAAGATTATACTGTGTATAGAGTCTGTTCATTTAAAACTCTCCTCCCAGTTCATCCACTGTGGAGAGCTTGCTTTTCCGAAACTCCAGAATTAAATGACACTGTGCATCAAGAAAAACCAATTAACATCTAGGGCACTTCAGCTACAGTATTGCCATCTACATGCAGTATGACGTTTATGTTACTTCAGTTCTCAACCTGGTAACACTTTACACAACTTCTTATTTAAGATTAATGATTCTGGAGCTGGAGGAGCCTCTTAACTCGCAAAAATACATTAAGAAACATGTGCTGTGGCCACCTGAGCCTAGTGGCTTAACTTTCTCAGGGGGTGGGCAAATCCCGTAATTAATATCTCCACTTCCTGGTCGTTTCTCTCTCACACGCACACACACGCAGTGAGAAGGGCGTCAAAGACTCACCGACAATTGGGCCGTGTTTAATGCCATAGTCGTCCAGTAAATCGCTGATTTCTTGAGCTGACTTGCTACTCAGGGCTGCCATGGTTGCAGCTAAGCGGATCTACAAAACGAACAGGGAAAGAGACGGGTTAGCGCGGCGGTCCCTTTCTTCTAACTCCAGTTAACGGAGAGTACATTGATTTCAAGACATAAATTAGCTGACGTTAGCCCAGAAGTTGTTGGTTTGGTTAACATCAACACTAGCAACGAAAATGAGCTGAGCGAAAACTTTTCTGAGGCAGAGCATTAACTAATACACTTATTGATACAGCTGAACGGACATGCTAACTAGACTAAATCTGTTGTTTACGATAAGATCACACAAAATGAAGATAGGTTGATAATACCTGATTCTAGATACCTGGTAGCTAGACTACCTGCCAAACTAGCTTTCGCTAGCTCTAGCTAAAATTACATTACAGGCATTTGTCGGACGCTCATATCCAGAGCGACGCACAACAAAGTGTATAACCGTAACGAGGGACAAGCGTGTTGAAAACCCTAGGGAAGTACAGTTCCAAGTGCAGGAAGCGACCGCGTAGTATAACCTGGATAGATTGATGTTGGGTAGAGTAGCGCGCCAACTTGGCATTTGTAAACTGACCGATTCAAAAAGAACACTGATTTTTATGTTAACGTTACAGGTTCGACAGCAGGGCAACTCACTAAACTAACTGAGCTTCCAAGTCAACTTGTTCAGCGCTAGTGATTAACTAATAAAATGCTAAAATCTGAATTCAATGCTGTAGTGAGCACCAATCTACGTTAGTAGGCTAAGCTAACTTTCGTTATTTTGCCTAGCTAGTAAGTTAGCTTAGAAAACTGGACTACTGCTAAGTTGGTCTAGCTTGCTAAAACAATGAAATCTACAGAATAGCGTTAGACTAGCCAGCTACGTTGGCTGTGGATAGATCCAATGCAATACTAATGCTAATGTTATCTACCTAAACTAACTTATTCGATACAATATCATACTACAGTTGTGATGCTATCGTTAGCTATATTATTGCCAACAAATATCAACCGGATGTTAATTCACAGCTAGCGATAAGTAGCTAGTCTACCGTCATTAAGTCATAGAGCTTGCTGGCTAGCTTTAGAACTTAATGACGGTAGCCATTTAGCTGTGAATTAACATCAGGTTGATATTTGCTAGCAGTAATCTAAACTAGCTAACGGTAGCATCATAACTAGTATGATATTGTATCGAAGTTGGATCCGCTAATGTTAGCTAAACTAAATCCAAATGAAACGGTTGGTTAAACTAGCTAGACCAACGTTAGCAATTTTCACTTACCTTTAGTTAGAAATGACTACCAAGTCTTTAAAATGGGCCTCGGGGATTTTGGCGGTTCAGCTACTTGGCAAACTACATTGAGCTGATAAAATCCCTATTTTTGGACCAACCCCTTTCTGTTTTGTAGTTAGCTAGCAGCTAACTGTAAGTAAGTTACGTAGACTAGCTAACGTGCAAGTACGCGTCTTAGTTTTTCACTTACCGTCCAAGCAAGGAGAGAAACGTTCCGGTTGATATGAAGCTTCAAAGGGAGCACGGAAGTTCCTGCGAGTATGGAGCTTTCATTTAATCACGCAAATGGCCAATTTTTAAATAAAGTAACGTTTGATATCTTTGTTTGATTTTAAAATTTGTTACTTCTCTAATTTAACAGCAACCACGTGACTAAATACAAATCCCAGGGCGTGGCTGCAGAGCAGAACGAGCCATTGGAGCGGAGAGCAAACACAGATTGATCCGGTCTGCGCCGCCTGCAGGTTACGGCGTGCGGTAAAGCTGGCCTTCACCGAATATGGGAAAATAGCATTTTTTAAAAAAACGTATGGAATGATTCAGAGCGTAGCAATGAGAGTGGGCGTTAGCTGCTTGTTTTGGTCAAAGGTACGCATTTCATGACTCCAGCCGCTCCACATGCAAAGTCATTGAATTCATCGAATGTGGACTATGACCGTCAGATTTAACCACCTCCACCTGAAACTACAATTGAAAATCTGCAATCAATAAATATTTAACAGATTTATTGGCGTCTTATTCACCGTGGAAATGTCTACAGTATAGAAATGTCCTCGAATGATTCATTTGTTGCCCATTCTGTTATACTAGGCCAACACACTCACACCCTCATCGCTAACTTATTATTTTAATATGCTTCATTTTTCTAACGTGCTTCATTTTTAATGTGCCAGTTTTTCGGTCTCATTACCAAGAGTTGATTTCTGCGTGCGCATTACTGTAACGTGGTGGGAAATGTAGGCTATATTTACTACCACAATGAAATGATCCATACCAGAAGAGCAATACGCGCCCCATAGTTATAAATTCAAATTGTGCATGTCCCTTTAGATTGGAAAGATTGCATGCCATTTTTGAATCAAATAAATTGTTCGTTCAGTTTCAATTTTAGATCAGAACAATGACAAATGGGTAAACTGTAGCTTCCAAAGGCGACTTTCTGCTACAAAATACTGGTTCCGTGTTTGATGACATAATTTTTCTGTTGAGGAAGCAGCCAGCAATGCAAGAAAATCTGAGCCTGTATTCATAAAGTATCTCAGAACAGGACCAGGCTTCCACTGTCCATATGGTGACCAACTGCACACAAGAAGCCACAATCCATTTCCCCCATTTTCCTTCATAAGCACTGTATTAATATGGACCTTGAATTACAGCACAAGGAAAAGTGTATAAAAAAGGAAGAAAAAAAACATTTCAAGCCGCAAATGGTACACATTTAGACAGGTTTATTGTGCATCAACATACTCCAATGGCTTAGCAGTTTAAGAACCCATCTCATAAAACATACATTTTTGCTTTTATTTTGACAGTCATTAAACAGTTACATTAAAAGGACATAAAAAGAGGGGTGGTGACTTCCTGCAAAATCAGAATTCTAATAACCTTACCATGCTTAAATTAAACCCATCATAGTTCACAAACAAATCTCAACCTAATGTGATCTCCAATTTTATGATAAGTTTTCTTCTGTTAATTGCTACAATTCACCAATTAGCCGACAATTGTCCCTTCCTCATTCATCTATTGAATTTTAACAGAGATGAGAAGTGCAGGAAATAAACTTGTATTTTTAGAAACTTTTTCTCATGGTCAGTGACATTCACAACTTGAACCTTTAGCTAAAAATCACAGTTTGATCTGAGAAAGTGCATACTTGTCCCACCTTGCTCTCCTGTTATAGCTCTGGTAACGGAATATCAGTGTGAAACAATCTTTCAGATGCGCTGAACACACACACGTTAAAATTCGACATGCTTTTCTAATGTTAGGGAGAAACTGAGCCATGCCCTAGCAGGTCATAACCAGCAAAATCTACATTAGCGTGTTAGTGAGTCCCTTTGGCCTAAATAAAGTGGTTTTAATGGTCTTCTCCTCTTCAAAACAATTTGAAAAACATTGAGGAAACCAAGTAGTTCTAGACAGTGCAGTAGATATTCAGTGAAAATGCACCTCCTCTCTCTCTCTGGTGAGTGAAATGAAAGGAAGGGTGAGATAAGGAGGGAAGGGGAAAAGGAAAGAGAGAGAGAGGGGTGTGGGGCTCCCGTGTCACACGGTGTGGTGGAAGAGGCTCCCTTAGGTGGGGGTGGTGTCACAAGGTGATGTGGAAGGGGCTCCCTTGGGGGCGGGGGAGTCACACAGTGATGTGGAAGGGGCTCCCTTGGGGGTGGGGGGGGGGCGGGGGGGATCACACGGTGATGTGAAAGGGGCTCCCTTGGGGGTGGGGGGGGGGCGGGGGGGATCACACGGTGATGTGAAAGGGGCTCCCTTGGGGGTGGGGGGGGCGGGGGGGGGGGGTCACACGGTGATGTGAAAGGGGCTCCCTTGGGTGGGGGTGGGGTCACACGGTGATGTGGAAGGGGCTCCCGGGGATGTGGTCGTCACCCCACTTCACCACCAGCGTGTACTCGCCCTTCTGCACCAGCTGGTACGTCACGTTGTACAGACGACTCCCCAGGTGTCTGATCACCACCTCCTCGCAGGGCACAGAGGGGCCCTCCACGCCCACCAGCAGCATGCCACGCCCTGAAAGCAGGAACAGGGGGCGGGGAGGACGCAGTCAGTCATTCGGTCTGGAAGGACACTACTGAGATTCTCATGCACAATCATATAGATCAGTGGCCTCCAACCCTGGTCCTGGAGAGCCACAGGATCTGCTGGTTTTTGTTTTCACCTTAATATCAGCACCCAGTTGAGACCCAAGACACCAGGTGAGTTGAGTTAACTGTGTAATCAATTGCTCTAATTGATTCATGAAGTGCAGAGTCACTATGAAAACCAGCAGACCCTGTAGCTCTCCAGGACCAGGGCTGGAGACCACGGATATAGATGAACCCCACTCATACAGTCAGTGGGCCTGCCAGGAATATCTATGAATGATCTGGACCACTGTGTGAGGTTAACTAAAACCCCACAGATTTTATCTCATTGGGAACTGTAAAATCCACAATAATGCAAGGACTTGAGGAAAAAAAAAACAAAAAAAAAAAAACATTATATGGTTGCTTAAACCTGATACTCCAAGACAACAGCAAAGAACACTTAGATGATCTGGCCCTGGTCACTGGCCATCCATATTGTGCAGGTTCAGTTTAACTTTAAGGGACCTCAGGCGCCCCCTGTTGTACATTACCCGCTTTGCTGCAGTCGACACTGAAGCTGTTCTTTTGGCCTATGGAGGCCTTTGACAGGCCCAACCCCTTGGCCACAGCACAGCTGGCATCGGAGGATGGCCACGCTGACCCCTGTTGGCGGGCGACGGTACTGCGCGAGACGGCATCCACCAGCACTGAGGTAGTCTCATGCGTGCTGAGGCTGCTGACCAATCGGGAACCTGAAAGCGCAAATGGGCAGGTGGCTGATGATACATTAACACACGGATTATCAGCAGTTCCGAAATGCAAGAAGATACAGGAACCTTAAATTTCCCTTTGGACAGCCATTAGTGTCATTATTAAACACTTGGTTGTGAATGGCTGGGTAGTGCAGTGTACTGGTGTATTGTAGATAAGCGGTATATTGCAGCCACTGTCCCGCCCAGTCACAGTGTCATCACATTACAGGCATTTAGCAGACGCTCTTATCCAGAGCGACTTACACAACATTTTACATAGCATTTACATTGTATCCAATTATACAGCTGGATATATACTGAAGTAATGCAGGCCAACTACCTTGCTCAACGGTACAATGGCAGTGACCTTTAGGTTACAAGACAAACTCCTTACCCATTATACTACACTGCCACCCTGTCTTTGATCCAGCAGAGCTCTACCTACAGGCCTCTCCAAACTCAGTCCCTTCACGACCCTCACCAGTGACCTTGGCCTTGAAAGGGCTCCCCGCGATGTGGTAGGGCCCCCCGTATTTAATGGAGATCAGGTAGTTCCCGGGGGCCATGGGGGTGTAGGTGACCCTGTAGCCCTCCGGACACTCCTGGCAGTCCATCTTCACCTTGGAGGGGCCGTCGATGGTCACAGCCAGGGTGCCACGCCCGGCCGAGCCGGTGTTTATGGTGAACTCGCAGGGAGAGCCTGAGACGAGAACACTGGGGTTAGAGCTGCCCCCCCAGGGGGAAAACGTGGCTGCCCCCCCCCAAGGAGAAAATATGGCTGCCCCCCCCCCCCCCCCCCAACATGGTGGTTCCCACGCTCGGTCTTGGGGGGCCTCTGTATGTGCTGGTTTTCATTCCAACCACAGCTGCAATCCCAGAATTTTAACAAGCTGTTCACTTTCCTTAATTAGGTGTCTTTCATGTTTAGAGGGATTATTTACCCGCTTAAGCCACATTATGTCAGATAAAGATATGTATTCCATGAAGACCAAGTCCATTGTTCACATTGTGCTTATTGTGCTGTATCGCAAACAATTATCTAAAATAGGCAACGAGATTTTAACTGATCAAATTAGACCAAGGTGAATCAGCAGGCTTATAAATGGTGAACGTATGGACACGTGGCTGTGAAAATTATCTACCAAATAGTTAAGGATTCAAAGACAAAGCAAAATGATATTGAGCCACATCTGCTATGTGTTAATGAACTTAAAGAAAAATTGAATCAATAAGTTCTAAAAAAAATTTAAAAAATTACAGCTTGCTAAAATTCTGGGATTGCAATTGTGGTTGGAACGAAAACCAGCAGACACATTTTGGGAAACAGTGCACTGACATAACACCCTGGGTAACGGAACATATCCTAAAAATAACACACCTGTAGTACCGCCCTCGAGCCCCGCCCCATAGGCGGACACCAAGCCCGGGTCCCCAGCCTGGCTGGCGTCGCCCACGCGGATCTTGAAGGGGCTGCCCGGGACGTGGGAGCCGTTAAACTTCACGTCGATGGTGTGGACTCCGTTCTCCCGCGGGAGGAAGCGCACTGCGCACTTGTCTGGAAAAGGGAGGAAAACATTGTCTAGAACCCTGGCCTGAGCGAGTACATGACTGAGATAGTCTACTGCAGCCCTACTCCATCCTTACTCCAGGCCTACTCCAGCCCTACCCCAGTCCTACTCCAGGACTACTCCCGGCCTACTCCCGGCCTACTCCCGGCCTACTCTAATCTTACTCCAGGCCTACTCTAGCGCTGAAAATACAGTCTTCATTTAAGTGCGACTGCAAAGGAAAATGTACTTTTCACAAAAGAACACCTAAGCATTAGACCTGCAGGTGTATGTCTGAGGTTCAAGCTAACCAGGAAATGTACCAGAACAACAATGCACCAATTTGGTTGGTTACCTATCAACAATAAAATCAAATTGCATCAAAGAGAGCATTCTGCCTCTGTTGTATTAATTACCAAGTTACCGTACGCCACCCCACCATGTCCCACTCACCCTCATCGATCTGGGTGACACTGCAGTCCTCCAGGGCTCCCGAGGGGCTGCGGACTTTAGCATCTATGGTGCCTCGGGCATCGTTCAGACTCACTGAGAAGGAGGCCGGCTGGTTCACCTTCAGGCACGTCTCCTACAGGGAATAACAGCTCAGTGACAACAGCTCAAACCCCGCCCCTTCCCCTCCAAACCCCGCCCCGGAGGTCAGTGGTTCACCTTCAGGTCCAGCTCCTACAGGGAATAACAGCTCAGTGACAAACCCCGCCCCTTCCTCTCCAAAGTGCGCCCCCAGGAGTCAGAGAGTAAAAGTCCTGCCATGTGTTTCTTCCACCCGTGAACTCAACCAGCTGATTTCACTAATTAGATCTACCTCCTGAAGAGTTGTGCTAATTAGCAAATCCTGGTGACTGGAAGAAAATACTGGGGAGGAGTTTTACTTTCTGAACCTGGATTTTCCTCCTCTTATCTGAAGCGTCCCATTCTGCATGCGTGCACTTCCCAGTCATGTTTCCTATCTGTCCTGGCGCCACCCAGCTTCCCACTGCAGTCAGAACAGCAGGATCTATTACAGACTAAAGTAACCACCTGTCCAGAATCCACCATAGCTTCACTGCAGCCTTTGAATTTTGTAATTTTTTTGGGTTAGTAGTGTCATAATGCTAATGCTATGGCTATATAAAGATGCATTAGCTGTGCAGTGGGTTTTTAAAATAATAATAATGGTTGGTTTGTTCAGCTAACTTCATTATTGATTGATTATAAATGGGCCTTCGGTGATTCAGCACTTTCGGTTTCCCGAGACTAACGCCACTTTTTACTGCTTTTGGAAGTCATGCTAAGTAAGAGCATCAGCTAAGTGATTACAATGTAATGTAAATGTAATGCGCCAAAAATCTCATTAGTTTGGGATTAAATGGAGGATTGTTTACAAGGCCATCTCCAGAAACCCCCCCCCGCCTTTTAACTGTCTGTTTCCCCAAACGCAGGGGCAGCCTGGCCTTCCTCCGTCCCCATCTGTCCGAGGGCCGCGGTTTCCTGACGGGAGCCTTTAGGATGAGACACGCGTCCACGGGTCCTGACCCGCCCGGCCTGCGAGGGCCAGGGCCCGCCGTGCTGTGGGAGGAGCCATGCTGTGGGAGGAGCCACACTGTGGGCAGGGCCATGCTGTGGGTGGAGCCATGCTGTGGGAGGAGCCACACTGTGGGAGGAGCCATGCCGTGGGCAGAGCCGTGCTGTGGGAGGAGCCACACTGTGGGCAGGGCCGTGCTGTGGGAGGAGCCATGCTGTGGGAGGAGCCACACTGTGGGCAGGGCCGTGCTGTGGGTGGAGCCATGCTGTGGGAGGAGCCACACCGTGGGTGGAGTCACACCGCACAAGCCTTTCCTGACGCCTCACCTGAAGGCTGGCGACTGTGAGGCGGCGGGCGTCCTCCGAGGGCGCGGTCACGGGCACCAGGAAGGGGCTGTCCGGAATCTGCTCCTCGTTGAACTTGACCGACACCTTGTAGTCTCCTGAGGGAGAGAGAGGAAACTGAACACATCTGGGTCCCCCGCCTGGAAAGAGTCGCTCAGCCAGTCTGTCCACAGGCAGGGATTCCTGCACCAGCATGAGTTTCTCTCAAACACATATCTGCATTTTCAAAGCTTTATCGAACGCTGGCCGTGGTTATCCCACATACACAACGGCATTAGGACAGCGTGGTTATCCCATACACACAACGGCATTAGGACAGCGTGGTTATCCCATACACACAACGGCATTAGGACAGCGTGGTTATCCCACATACACAATGGCATTAGGACAGCGTGGTTATCCCACACACACAACGGCATTAGGATACCGCGGTTATCCCACACACACAACGGCATTAGGACAGCGCGGTTATCCCACACACACAACGGCATTAGGACAGCGCGGTTATCCCACACACACAACGGCATTAGGACAGCGCGGTTATCCCACACACACAACGGCATTAGGACAGCGTGGTTATCCCACACACACAACGGCATTAGGACACCGCGTCAGCATCAGATCTAGGTCAAACACACATTCTATTCGATTTAAATACTTTTCTGTGCTTTATTGGTCTTGCCTGATGCAACCAAGCCTTGCCAAGAGCACCACAAGGCGGGATTTGCACTTTTTGAGAGCATTTCATTGGTCCCAGTACACCACACATGCTCAGTAGAGTACAGAAAAGTATTTTAATCCAAAACAAATACGTATTGGACCCAGGTCTGTTCAGCATGCTGTACCAGTTCTCTCTGCATTACGTGTTGCATTGCCCTGCATCTTCTGTGTCACCTGTCGCCTGTGTTACATGTGTTGCCTGTGTTACCTGTGTCACTTGTGTTGCCTGTGTTGCCTGTGTCACTTGTCTTGACTTTGTCACCTGCGTCACTTGTGTTGCCTGTGTCATTTGTGTTATGCGTGTTACATGTCACGTGTGTTACATGTGTCGCCTGTGTCACCTGTGTTGCCCAGCATGCGCAGGCCTTACCTGGTTCCTGCACCACGTACGACACGCCGCTGGACCCATCCTGGCGCTCTTGGAAGGCGATGTCCGCTTTGCCAGGTCCTTCCACTGAGATGGCCAGGCCCCCAGCCCCCGCCTCCCTGGTCCAAACACTGAACTCCGCTGGGGGGAGGGGCACATGGGGTCAGGGGTCAAATAGTAACCACACACACATACGTACACACACGCACACACACAGATGTGCACGTGCGCACACACACATACGCACATACACGCACACACACCGTTGCTGTTTATGGGCTTTCAGTACCTGGTGTTCCAGCCTCTGCCCTCTCTAGCCCGGGGCCCCCAGCTCGAACCTTGTGGGCCCCGCCCTCCCCCAAGGGCCCCACGGTGAACTGGAAGGGGCTCCCCGGCACGTGGAGGTCCTGGTACTTGACGCTGACGGAGTGCGTGCCCATCTCCGTGGGTACAAAGCGGATGCTGTGGGTGTGGTCATCCCTTTCTATGATCTCTGCTTTCTGGACCTTCCCTGAAGGCCCGGTCACCTGGGCAACCATGTCGGCCATGTTCATCTCTAGAGGGATTCAATAAATCAGACCCAAGTGATGTAAAAATGATGTCATGATAAACAAAAGATGAAAAAAGAATGAATACATTAACTGCTGTATGTATAAAAAAGATGTTAGTATAGATGTATATAATTTGGTATAAATATTCAATGTACATTTTTTACTGTAGCAGTGTGTCAGAACCCTAGACTGTAGAAAAAGTATGAACAAACTGACTGATGTCACCCATTGACGTCCATGGGCTTGTGAAAAGCCTTTAGGAATTGCAGAAGTGCAGCTGTCCTACTGCACCGGCACGTGGGGAGATGCCTAAAAGAACGCCTAATTCCAACTGCATGTTCTTGTGGGTAAAAATGATTGACTTTCTGACTGCACTGGTACCAGTGAGGCTTACGTTGAAACGGGTGGCTGAAAGACCCATACAGGAGCCAACGGCACTGGCGCTATAGAGCAGCGACTCACAACAGGACCAGGAAATGAGTGTTTCTGGCCGCTCGGTCAGAGCCCGCAGCCTGGTTTCTGCTTTAGATGGTGCAGTAACACTGGTGTCCTGTGGGGGTGCTGTGCTACCTGGGATCTTGAGGCTGAGGTCACACGGGCTGCCCACGTTGGCCACCGCGGCGGCGCTCCTGAGCCTGGTGATGCTCTCTGTGGTTCTGCCCTCGCCGGTCACCTTGGCCGTGAACGGGCTTCCTGCAGGGAAACACCCAGAGCTCAGGACTCCTGGGGTGCTTTGAGGGGCGCAGTGGAACCCTGTGCTGTGGGGGTTAGGGATGCAGTGGAACCCTGTGCTGTGGGGGTTACAGGCACAGTGGAACCCTGTGCTGTGGGGGTTAGAGGTGCAGTGGAACCCTGTGCTTTGGGGGTTAGAGGCACAGTGGAACCCTGTGCTGTGGGGGTTAGGGATATAGTGGAACCCTGTGTTGTGGGGGTTAGGGGACAGTGGGACCCTGTGCTGTGGGGGTTAGGGGACAGTGGGACCCTGTGTTGTGGGGGTTAGGGGACAGTGGGACCCTGTGTTGTGGGGGTTAGGGGACAGTGGGACCCTGTGCTGTGGGGGTTAGGGGACAGTGGGACCCTGTGTTGTGGGGGTTAGGGGACAGTGGGACCCTGTGCTGTGGGGGTTAGGGGACAGTGGGACCCTGTGCTGTGGGGGTTAGGGATATAGTGGAACCCTGTGTTGTGGGGGTTAGGGGAGAGTGGGTACCTGGAACATGCTGGTCAGCAAACTTGACGGTGATGATGTAATTCCCTGGCTTGGTGGCGCAGTAGGTGACCTTGCACACCCCATCCTCCTGGTCCTCCGTGTGGATGTCCACTTTACTGGGGCCTTCGATGGACAGACTGAGGCCTCCGTAACCTGGAGCGGACAGACAGACAGACAGACAGACAGACACTAACGCACACAGCTCACGTGTTCCACACAACTCCCTTAAAGTCATGAGACCTTTCTCCGATCCTCCCCCTGGCCTCCTCCCGTTCTTCCTCCTCTTCCCACCTCGGCCCGCCCCCGCCCCCTCTCACCAGCCCGGGACGTGTCGATGGTGAATTCGGCGGGCTCGCATGTGCGCCCCGCGCTCAGTCCCCGCCCCGACACCTCCACCCGGCCCGCCTCTCCGAACTCGGACTGGCTGATGCTCACGGTGATGGGGCTCCGCGGAACATGGCTGCCGTCCTTCTTTATGCTGACCAGGTGGTCCCCGATCTCCCGGGGGACAAAGGACACCCCTGGGAGGACAGAGAGGCAGGGTCATGGGTCAAGGAATATGCCCAAAAACCAGGGTGTGTATGTGTGCACCATCATGAATTGGAGACAGCTTCCGTTTCTGGGTTTCGTGGATTCCTATGGGAGTTGCTCAACGGTGCATGAAGCCGATTCACGGAGGCAGCCATGTTTGACTATGGGGCTTTTGGCACCAGAGTGCGCACACTGGGTACCTAAAGGTGAAGGATCTGGGTCTGGAGCCAGGACTTTAAGGACAATTTCCATGACTTACACTTACAGACATGAAACATGGACAATGGTAGCCCAAATCCGGTGGTGGACCCGGGGGGGGGGGGGGGGGGGGGGGGGGGCAATACCATGCAATACTTGCATAACCATGCAAGACTTTGTGCTGCCGTATAACCTCAGCAGCTAATAAAAATGAGAAAAGCGGAATAAAATAGAGAAAAATATGCAATCTCAGCTCTAAATAGCTTGACTTACAGCCTAGCCTACAATTTTCCAGGACCTCACAAATATTTCCAGGACATTTCGTAAATTTTCTCATTTGCCAGGTGTTTTCCATGTCTGGATGTCGATAAATTTCCAGGTTTTCAAGGTTTTCCAGGACGAGCGGGAACCCTGGGGGAAGCTGAGCTGTGGTGCGCCGGCGTGCGTGCATGCGCGCGCCTCACCCATGTGACCGTTGCGCAGCAGCTTGAAGGCGCAGGGCTCCTCGCGGCCGGAGGGCGTGGTCAGGGACACGGTCAGCTGACTCGGGTCCAGCTCGCCGATGTCCAGCGGGATGTCGGCCGCGGAACCGACGGTCCTGCGCATGGACCCCTCCCCTGCGGGGAGAGAGAGAGGGGAACAGCACCGGGTTCAGCTCCACTGCTACACAGAACAACAGATCAGCGCCAAAACAATCATTTCTAAAAACCATTCTTTTATGAGGAAGACTTTACTGACATGCCTTTCTTGTCTGGGCATGACTTGTCCTGTCCTGTTGAGTGTGCACGCTTATGCGTGTGTGTGTGCGTGCGTGTGTGGGTGTGTGTGTGTGTATGTGCGTGTGTGTGCGTGTATGTGTGGGTGTGTGTGTGTGTATGTGCGTGCGTGTGTATGTGTGTGTGTGTGTGTGTGCGTGTATGTGTGGGTGTGTGTGTGTGTATGTGCGTGCGTGTGTATGTGTGTGTGCGCGCGTGTGCGCGTGTGTACGTGTCCTCCTTCACAGAGCACAGGGCCTAGGTACGCGGGACTGACCGGTGATCCGGGCCCTGAAGGGGCTTCCTGGGACGTGCTGCTCGTTGTATTTGACGATGATGCTATACGGTCCAGGTGTGACGGGCAGGTAGGACACGGTGCAGGTGCCGTCCTCGTTATCCACACAGCTGATGTCTGCTTTGGATGGGCCCTCGATGGCCAGAGACAGGCCGCCTGGGAGAGCAAAGAATACAAGAGAGGAGAGATACTTCAGTGCAGTGTCAGTCAGACTCCTATTTCTTGGTGATGTATGTATGGGTAACTGGTTCTGGAGCTTTGGAGCAATTCAGAAAAATCAGTAAGAACCGAAGCCTGCAATCACATGACTGCTGTCAATTAAGTGGTCTTGGGGGCGGAGTCCCAAGGGCGGAGGGGCGGGGCCTTGTCTCCAGGGGGCGGAGCCCACGGTGAAAAGTAGCTCTACCTTCTCCTGCTTCTTTGGTGTCGACGGTGAATACGGCAGGCTTGCCGACCGTGCCGTGGATCAGCCCAGGGCCGTAAGCGGTCACATGACCGCTGTCCACATAGTCCACGTAGAACTGGAGGGGACTTCCTGTGCACAGAGGAAGACAGATAGGGCTCACGCATGCACAGATGCTCCACCCATGGCAACCATGACAAACATACCCACAGTATGAAATCACACTGCTACAGCAATACGGCTGTGCTGGGGCACAGTGTTGGCAGGGTAGAGCAGCCTGTGTTTCATGTCTGGGTGTCCTGTTATGAGACCTGTGCTGTGCTGCGTTCTCTCTGTGTGCTGTGCTCTGTGTGCTGTGCTCTGCTCTCTCTGTGCTGTGTGCTTTCTGTGCTGTGTTCTCTCTGTGCTGTGCTTTCTGTCCTGTGCTCTCTCTGTGCTGAGCTGCGCTGTGCTCTGCACTGCACTCAGCAGTGCATTGCTGTGACACAGTGATCTCTGTACACAGTTCCGTGCTGTGCCATGCTACATTGCCAGGGCGTGGCGCAGTCACCTGGGATGTGGCTGTCGTTGGATCTGATGTCCATGTGGTGCAGACCCAGCTCAGTGGGGGCGTACCGGACGGTCAGCGTGCCGTCTGCATTATCCACCATGTCCGGCCTGGACACCTGCCCCGACGGCATTCTCACCTCACCTGGAGAGTTTAAATCACACTCAACATTCAACACTGTGAGAGCCGGTCATACTGAAATCACCCAACACTGTGAGGGCCTGTCATACTGAAATCACCCAACACTGTGAGGGCCTGTCATACTGAAATCACCCAACACTGTGAGGGCCTGTCAGACTGAAATCGCTCAACACTGTGAGGGCCTGGCATACTCAATTCAGCAGTTACGTACAAGTACAGTCGATCATTGCTAATGAGTTTTTTTTTTTTTTAAATAATAATTTATGAAATTATTATTAAAAATAGATTTCATGCGCAGCAGTGGGAAACGAGAGAAATAACACGAGCAACTAGTAACAATAACAAGTAACAGCTCGAAGTTAAAAAAAAAAAAAAATCCAGTTGCCAGCTGCTAGGGACAAATAGCCAACAAGTAAAGCACATTGATAGGCTGGTGCATTTAATCACTTAATTCAGTCCATCGCAGAAAGAAGGAGCATGATTTTTTACCTTTAATTTTACAGAACATTGTTCAAAATAGAGCATGATCCAACTGCATAACTAAAATAAAACATGGTTACCGTGTGTCTATTTTCATTTCTTTAAAGTTTGTTTTGGCCCAATATGTTGCACATTGCGAGTACTGGGTCTTTGATGGGCGCCTGTTGTCACCGTGTTACAGTAACAGGGGAAGGAGCACTGGGCATCGGCACTACTGACAGGGCCATCAAAATCTGACCGGAATAGCTGAAAAGAATGGGAATCCTTATCCCAGAAAATCCCACAATCTGTATTCACATCGTCACACTTTGTTTCTACCAGTATTTGGCAACAGGCTATTGTTAAAATGTGTAGGCCTACACAAATAACACCGTAGGCTACATTAAGGGTGACAGAGTTACCATCCAAAACGGCAAAGCAAAAAAAAAAAAAAAAAAAAAAAAAATTCATAGAAAGCAATAAAAAAAAAAATGGTGGGAAAGTCAGGGAACTGCCTAAAAAAGACATTCTGTGACACCTGTGCTTCTGTGACAAACACCCAGCCTTCATCATTGCCTCTGAATGGTCACCATGAGGGGCGACATAGCTCAGGAGATAAGAGCGGTTGTCTGGCAGTCGGAGGGTTGCCGGTTCGATCCCCACCCTGGGCGTGTCGAAGTGTCCCTGAGCAAGACACCTAACCCCTAACTGCTCTGGTGAATGCGAGGCATCAATTGTAAAGCGCTTTGGATAAAAGCGCTATATAAATGCAGTCCATTTACTATTTACCATCACCATTTTACGTTACTGATTTAGCTGCAGTTGCCTTTCCAGCTGAACACACACTATGCTTCAGAAGCACTGAGCTCTGTCGGGCTGCCGGAGGGGGGGGTGGGGTGGGGTATTTACCTGAGAGCTCTCCTTCCTGGGGGGCCAGAGGAACGACCAGGTCGAAAGGCCGGAGCCCAGACGCGTCCATCCCGTTCACGCCGGCCGGCCTATCCACAGCCTACAAGCACAGGGTGAAAGGTCACCAAACCCGCGGGCCAATGGGCGGACGCGGTGGGCGGGCGGGTGGGCGGGTACTCACGGTGACGTGGAAGGGGCTGTTGGGGATGTGCTGGCCCCCGAACCGCACGCACACCGCGTAGTTTCCGGGCTGCTGCGCGGTGTAGCGGACGTCGAAGGTCCCGTCGCCGTTGTCCACCACGTCCACGTCCACCTCGGCGCCGTCCGGCGTGCGCACGCTGCAGGTCACCTGACCCGGCCCGGCCGCCCGCGCGTCCACCGTTATCACCGCCTGCTCGCCGATCTGGATGGTGGGGCCCACCCCTGCACCTGCAGCCACAGGGGGAGGGGTCTGTCAGTTTCACAAAACACAGGCTCTCACACACACACACACACACACACACACACACACACACACACACACACAAATAAACATATACTCACAATCCCACACACCCACCTAGCTCCACAACCCTACACACTAACACAAATACCTTCACACACTCCTTTAACCCCCTCCCCACACACACACACACACACACACACACACAAAACGAACACACACCCTTGCACTTAAATTAGTTACATGTTATCAGAGCTGCTTATGAACCACAACAAACACAGGACAACAGGAGTTGAGGAAAACATTTTTAAAACCATTTTAATCGAAACGGGGCGAAGATGCAAACTGACGGTCGGAACATGGAGAGCAGCCGGTGTCTGAGGGACCTCTGGAGTGTCACGGGGGTGCAGCCAGGAGACTCTCTGCCACAGTGTGGAATGTCGAGTAAATAACTGTGTGTGGGCATGTCAGTTTCCCAATCCTGGCTCCAGTATTAGTATTGTTTCCATAAATTCTACACAAATACATACAATGTTTCCTCAAACACGTATAAGGGCCACTGTTGTAAGACATGGCACAGAGGGCTCTTTACACCACATAACAGCTCTGAGGGAGGGGTCTGTACCAAGCACCCATGCTGCAGCCCAACACTGCTCCAATGGATTTATCCAATTACATCACCGGCGTTAAGCTTTAGAAAAAAATGAAGCTAATGTTGGAGACGAGATGACAAACCACACTTTCAAAAACAAATCGTTTGGCGGAAAATAAATATAACCGAAACGAAACAGAAGCAGGTAGTGTAATTAATACTGTACATGAAAGCAGTTACGTCACCTGTAAGTTTGGATGAGCCATGAAGGGAAGATGCAATGTTAGGCACGCAAAAGAATGTTAAGCGGGAGAAATGCTCCTTCATGCGAAATAAGAGACTCCAAGGCCGTGTCCAAACCAGCTTACTACTGAGCATACAAGTTGAGTACACTGGATGAGAAAGCTAAGTAGGCTAAATTTTCTCTATTTTCTTCTGCAGTGTACTTAAAGTCCCCAAATGGTATACTTATTTCCAGGGGTTTTGCTGAATGTATTTGGGAGCACACTTTTCAGGAGGTAAACCATACTTTTTAGGAAGTTCGCAGAGAGAGGAAGAGGGTCCCATAAATCAGAGAGGAAGAGGCGGGGGCCTTTTTACTACAAGGGCAGGATGTCTAACAACATTTCCGCAGTACCGTTGGAAAATAGTACGGAAGATATTTTTTGCATGCTATCCATTGTCTGCTAAAAAATAGGCACTAGACAGTGCATGTTTAGTATACAGTACATATTTTGAGGACACAGTAGTTAGGAGGGCATTTTGGACACGGCCCAACACTCCCATCCCATCTCCCATGCTTACCCAGACCACGTCCACCAATGGAGACTGAGAAGTCAAGCACACAAGGCCAAAACGTGAGATTTTCCTAATAATAATTATAATAATAATAATAATAGCAGCAATAAAGCAAAGGAAAGCAAACCGTGATTAGAGTATACTGTACTGCTAACTGGAGCCTGTTTCAGGAAGCAGGATTACAGAGTTAGCTGGATAACTGCACTGAGTAAAACCCGAAACCCTCCTAAATCTGGAACATGGACTGCAGTAAAAAGAGCTGTTCCGGGTTTAACTCAGCACAGTCATCCAGCTAACTCAGCATTCCTGGGTTGTGACACAGGCCCCAGGTGTATGTGTGCGAGAGTGCGAGTGTTTGCGCGTGTCGCAACATGTGCGTGAAAGCATGCGTGTGCGTGTACAGGGTTTGAAAACAGTGTTTATAGCGCATCACAACTGCACACAAGCGTGATGCTCTATGTGTCAACAGCAGGTTTACGTTCAGGCCAAAAAGCAGTTTAACATGCGTGTGTGTGTGTGTGTGTGTGTGTGTACACGGGCAGAGAGAGTACCATATCCCTACTGTGCGTTACGCTCCTGCAGTGAACACTGAACACACACAACCGCCTTCTATCCACCCTCACAGGCCTGTGAACGCTCGCTCTCTATCCACCCTCACAGGCCTGTGAACGCTCGCTCTCTATCCACCCTCACAGGCCTGTGAACGCTCGCTCTCTATCCACCCTCACAGGCCTGTGAACGCTCGCTCTCTATCCAACCCTCACAGGCCTGTGAACGCTCGCTCTCTATCCCACCCTCACAGGCCTGTGAACGCTCGCTCTCTATCCCACCCTCACAGGCCTGTGAACACTCGCTCTCTATCCACCTTCACAGGCCTGTGAACGCTCGCTCTCTATCCCACCCTCACAGGCCTGTGAACGCTCGCTCTCTATCCACCTGCACAGGCCTGTGAACGCTCGCTCTCTATCCCACCCTCACAGGCCTGTGAACGCTCGCTCTCTATCCACCCTCACAGGCCTGTGAACGCTGGCTCTCTATCCCACCCTCACAGGCCTGTGAACGCTCGCTCTCTATCCCACCCTCACAGGCCTGTGAACGCTCGCTCTCTATCCACCTTCACAGGCCTGTGAACGCTCGCTCTCTATCCACCCTCACAGGCCTGTGAACGCTCGCTCTCTATCCACCCTCACAGGCCTGTGAACGCTCGCTCTCTATCCCACCCTCACAGGCCTGTGAACGCTCGCTCTCTATCCACCCTCACAGGCCTGTAAACGCTGGCTCTCTATCCCACCCTCACAGGCCTGTGAACGCTGGCTCTCTATCTCACCCTCACAGGCCTGTAAACGCTCGCTCTCTATCCCACCCTCACAGGCCTGTGAACACTCGCTCTCTATCCACCCTCACAGGCCTGTGAACGCTCGCTCTCTATCCACCCTCACAGGCCTGTGAACGCTCGCTGTCTATCCCACCCTCACAGGCCTGTGAACCCTCGCTCTCTATCCCACCCTCACAGGCCTGTGAACACTCGCTCTCTATCCACCCTCACAGGCCTGTGAACGCTCGCTCTCTATCCACCCTCACAGGCCTGTGAACGCTCGCTCTCTATCCACCCTCACAGGCCTGTGAACGCTCGCTCTCTATCCACCCTCACAGGCCTGTGAACGCTCGCTCTCTATCCCACCCTCACAGGCCTGTGAATGCTCGCTCTCTATCCACCTTCACAGGCCTGTGAACGCTCGCTCTCTATCCCACCCTCACAGGTCTGTGAACCCTCACTCTCTATCCCACCCTCACAGGCCTGTGAACACTCGCTCTCTATCCACCCTCACAGGCCTGTGAACGCTGGCTCTCTATCCCACCTTCACAGGCCTGTGAACGCTCGCTCTCTATCCCACCCTCACAGGTCTGTGAACCCTCGCTCTCTATCCACCCTCACAGGCCTGTGAACGCTCGCTCTCTATCCCACCCTCACAGGCCTGTGAACACTCGCTCTCTATCCACCCTCACAGGCCTGTGAACACTCGCTCTCTATCCACCCTCACAGGCCTGTGAACGCTCGCTCTCTATCCCACTGAAATCTTTCACAGTTCGGCCCCACACCAGGCCAGCACCCTCCTCAACTCCAGCGCCCTATAAAAAGCGGGTGGGTGCCTGCAGTACCTGTGACTGTACACTTGGTGGCGTCCCCCGTGGGCAGGGCCCGGATGCGGTACGGCGAGCAGGGGGTGACGTCCCCCCCGTATTTGAGGACGATGGTGTAGCGGCCCGTCGCGTCGGGCACGTAGGAGACCAGGAACGTCCCGTCGTGGTTGTCCTGAATGTTGGTCTTTTTGGGTTTGCCCTCTGAATCCTGGGAGGACAGAAGATTGCTTAACTCAAAATATTCTACTTCCCAAAAAACTAAATAGGCATCATAAATATGGACACCATATGTTTGGTTTTTATTTTTAATTATTATTTTTTTTAAAGAACCATGCTTGCAGGGACATCCATAGTGAGCAGACTGGTGGGCATATTGGGGATCTTTGACCACTCCTCCATACAGAACATTGCAAGATCCCTCAGATCTTGGTCTTTGACTGCTCTTAGATTCCAACCAGAAATGTTCCTAATTGGGTTCAAGCCTGGAGACTGAGATGTGAGGGTGAGGTGAGAGAGGGGTTCATAAAAATGGTGGGAGGAGTTTCCATGCCGTCAACCGCCGACTCACTTGAACCAATCAAAGGACTGCTCGCCACAGGAAAACACTATGATTGGTTCAATGATAAACCCTGACAGTTCCTCCCATCAGAGAGACGGACACATTGGCCAGCTGTACGGTCACATGCGTGGGTCCACCCCTCACACGCCCCTCACACCCTGTGGCTCCGCCCCTCACACCCGTAGCTCCACCCCTCACACCCTGTGGCTCCGCCCCTCACACCCATGACTCCGCCCCTCACGCCCACCGTGATCTGAACAGCCAGCAGTCCTTGGCCAGCGTCCGTGGCGTCGATGGTGAACTCCACGGGCAGGCTGGCCGGCACCCCCCCCGCGTCCAGGCCGGGACCACTGGCCCGCACTTTACTGGCATCGTGTGTGGGCAGCGCCATCACGCTGTAGGGGCTGGGGGAAGATGGGGAGAGGGGGAGGAGGGAGGGAGAGTGAATCAGAGTGAACTTTCTGTTCAGCAGACAGAACATCTGAAAGTAGCGCTGAGCTCCTGCCCTGTGGTCTGTGATTATGGCTAGCCGCATCACTATTCCCTACAAACACTCGGGCCAGTGCTCAGAGAGATGCCGTCCGATTCTGAGGGAGAGAATGTTCTGGAAGCTGACCTGTGAGCGACGGCCTGGTCGCCGTACAGCACGCTGATGGAGTAGGGTCCCTCCCTGGAGGGGACGTAGCGGACAGTGTGCGTCTGGTCCCTGCTGTCCGTCACCTCTACCGGCTCCTGAACCCCTACAGCGGAGAGAAGGGTTCCTCCTGCAGTTACTGCCTTCACCCACCTCCTGGCCCCGCCCCCACCATCAGACCACACCCATCACACTGACCCCACCCCTACCCTCAGACCACACCCCTCACACTGACCCCACCCCCACCCAACCCTCAGATCACACCCCTCATACTGACCACACCCCACTCCACCCTCAGACCACACCCTTCACACTGACCCCACCTTCACCCTCAGACCACACCCCTCACACTGACCCCGCCCTCACCTTTGGGCCCCTGCACGGCCACCTGCAGAGGAGCCACTCCCCCGGCCCTGCTGGTATCCACGGTGAAGCTCTGGGGGACGTTGGCTCTGACTCCGGGGCCTAGGCCTGGCCCCTCACAGCGGACCTTGGAGGAGTCCACCATGTCATACACCGGAACGGCGAAAGGGCTTCCTGTGGAGGGAAGGGGACAGGGCGTGAGCCACAGCACTCACTGAGCATGCTCTGTCTGGCCCTCTGAGTCACATGGTAAGCTGTAAGCAACCTGTTTGGCTAACAATATCAGGCTAGCTGGTCAGATGGCTTGCTTGGTAGCTAACAAACTAACATGACTAACAAACAAGAAAACTAGAAATACAAATCCCCTGACGTATGCCCAGTTTGTTTGCATCTGGCACACCTCTTGTTTTCAGCAAAGCAATAAACACGAGACAGGTCCATGAAAGCAGCTCGTTCCTGAAGTGGTCAAATGTTGCGGAGAGTGAGGTGTATGTTTTCTGTATGAACAAAGGGGCGTTAATGTATGTTTGTGAACTTTTGGCAAATGCTTTGTGAGGAAAGACAAACAGACACCGCGCCCAGACTGACCGGTGATGGGCTGGCCTCCGTAGGTGATGTTGAGGTTGTAGGTTCCAGGCTGGAAGGGGACGTACTCCACACTGCAGCTGCCATCTTTGTTGTCGACGCAGGACATCTTCGCTTCAGAAGGACCTTCCACCGCCAGACCCAGACCCCCTGTCCCTGCACCCCTGCGGAGAGAAACACCTGCAGTGTGAGGACCGCACACACACACACACACACACCTCACACACACACACACACCTCATACACACCCTCCCCAGGGGCCCACCCCCTCTCACCGCGTTTCCACGGTGAACTTGTTTGGCATGTTGGTGATTCCCGACCGCAGCCCGGGGCCGTGGACTCGGACGCGTGTCGGATCGCAGCCCTCTGTCACCGGCACACGGAACGGGCTGCCGGTCACGGGCGCACCACCATACGTCACCGCCACACCGTGTACACCTAGAGGGGCACAACACGCATGCACGCACGTGCACACACACGCGCACACGCGCACACGTGCACACACACACACACACCAGTGCATGAGAGCCAGACTGATCAGCTCAAAGCGCATCAGGGCCAGACCACTGGAGGAACTCACCCTCCTCGTATGGTGTGTATTCCACCTGGTAGGTGCCATCCCCGAGGTCCCGAATCAGGGCGTCTGTGAGGCTGCCCGACGGGCTGCTGATGTGGGTCCTGACGTGCCCCCCACCACGGGGGCTCAGAGCACGCGCGTCCACCGTGAACTCTGTGGTGGCCTCACAAAACACTCCTGCAGGGAGAAACCACAGCAGCGCACACATAAACATTCCCTACTGCAGACATAAACATTCCCTACTGCACACATAAACATTCCCTACTGCAGACATAAACATTCCCTACTGCACACATAAACATTCCCTACTGCACACATAAACATTCCCTACTGCACACATAAACATTCCCTACTGCACACATAAACATTCCCTACTGCACACATAAACATTCCCTACTGCACACATAAACATTCCCTACTGCAGACATAAACATTCCCTACTCCAGACATAAACATTCCCTACTGCACACATAAACATTCCCTACTGCACACATAAACATTCCCTACTGCACACATAAACATTCCCTACTGCAGACATAAATATTCCCTACTGCACACATAAACATTCCCTACTGCAAGGGCTGTCTCAGATTCAGGGCTAGTGTGCGCACACACGCACGCACAGACAGACAGACAAACAGACAGACAGAGACAGACAGGCAGTCAGACACAGACACAGACAGACTCACACACAGACACAGACACACACACACACAGGCAGACACAGAGAGACACAGACAGACAGACAGATAGAGATAGACACATAGACAGACACAGAGAGACACATAAACAGACAGACAGACAGAGAGACAGGCACACACAGACAGACACAGAGAGACACAGACACATAGACAGACAGAGAGACAGGCACACACAGACAGACACAGAGAGACACAGACACAGACAGACAGACAGACAGACAGACACACACACAGGCAGACACAAAGAGACATAGACACACACACAGACAGACAGACAGACACACACACAGGCAGACACAAAGAGACAGACACACACACAGACAGCCAGACAGACAGACACACACACACACACACACACACACAGGGAGACACAGAGACACAGACACACACACACACAGACAGGCAGACACAGAGAGACACAGTAAGAGAGACACACTTCATACCCTTGCCTTCCACTCCAGGCCCAAACACCTGGACCCCGCTGGAGTCTCCCGCAGGATCCACGTTGAGAGTAGCGGGGAAGTTTGGCACATCCTGGCCCCCGTAGCGGATGGTGAGGGTGTAGGCCCCGGGGTAGAGGGGGGTGTAGGTGATGGAGAAGGTGCCGTCGCCGTTGTCCTGAATGTGGACCTCCGCCTCCGTGCCGTTCTCGGAGATGATCTCTATGGTGAGCTCTGCCGGGCCGGCGCTGGTGCAGTCCACCACGAACTCGCCCGTCTCGCCCACCCTGGCCCGCTCCAAACCGGGGCCCGAGCACCGCACCTGCAGGAGGCGGGGCTAATTACCACCGTCCCCTTCCCACACTGCCTCGACTCTCACAGCCTAACCCAGGGCCGCCCAACCCTGGTCCTGAAGACCTACCGGTGAAGAGGGTTTCATTTCAACCCTAATCTGGCACACCTGTTTCTACTAATAACTCAACGACATCTCCAGCTGTTGAGTGAGGTGTGATTTGTTAGTGTTGGAGTGAAAACCTACAGGATGGAAGATCAGCAAGAACAGGGTTGGGCAGCCCTGCTCTAGCTGTTGAGTGAGGTGTGATTTGTTAGGGTTGGTGTGAAAACCTACAGGATGGTAGATCTCCAGGTTGAGCAGCCCTGATCTAACCTATGTGGATTTAATGCAAATCAACATCTGAGTTTTTTAATCTCGCACTCATTTCTCTGGAAATGCATCCCGGACACCCCCCCCCTCCACTCACCTTGGAAGGGTCCGGGGGGGGAACGGCGCGTGCGTGGAAGGGGGTGCCGGGGATGGGGGCGGAGTCGTACGTCAGATCCAGTTGGTAGGGGCCGGGCTCCCGGGGAATGAAGCGGACCCGGCTGGTCTCGGGGTCTGGACCCCGCTCCACCGAGCTCGCTACGGGCCTGCCGCTTGGACCCATCACCTGGGCCTCCACTTTGCCCTGCCCTCCAGCCCCGGCACTCTTCACCACAACCTCCTTATCTTTACCCACCGGCATCTCTGTGGAGAACGCCAACAGAGAGGTCAGCAACACATAATCGACATCCCCTGTTCCCCTGTAGAGCTGAACCAAGCTGGTTCATTATAGGCCTTTCCCCCATAGAGCTGTGACCAGGCTGGCTCATTATAGCCCTTTCCCACTGTAGAGCTGGAACCAGGCTGGCTCATTATAGCCCTTTCCCACTGTAGAGCTGAACCAAGCTGGCTCATTATAGCCCTTTCCCACTGTAGAGCTGGAACCAGGCTGGCTCATTATAGCCCTTTCCCACTGTAGAGCTGGAACCAGGCTGGCTCATTATAGCCCTTTCCCACTGTAGAGCTGAACCAAGCTGGCTCATTATAGCCCTTTCCCACTGTAGAGCTGGAACCAGGCTGGCTCATTATAGCCCTTTCCCACTGTAGAGCTGAACCAAGCTGGCTCATTATAGCCCTTTCCCACTGTAGAGCTGAAACCAGGCTGGCTCATTATAGCCCTTTCCCCCTGTAGAGCTGAACCAAGCTGGCTCATTATAGGCCTTTCCCCCATAGAGCTGTGACCAGGCTGGCTCATTATAGCCCTTTCCCACTGTAGACCTGGAACCAGGCTGGCTCATTATAGCCCATTCCCACTGTAGAGCTGAACCAGGCTGGCTCATTATAGCCCTTTCCCACTGTAGAGCTGGAACCAGGCTGGCTCATTATAGCCCTTTCCCACTGTAGAGCTGGAACCAGGCTGGCTCATTATAGCCCTTTCCCACTGTAGAGCTGAACCAAGCTGGCTCATTATAGCCCTTTCCCACTGTAGAGCTGGAACCAGGCTGGCTCATTATAGCCCTTTCCCCCTGTAGAGCTGAACCAAGCTGGCTCATTATAGGCCTTTCCCCCAAAGAGCTGTGACCAGGCTGGCTCATTATAGCCCTTTCCCACTGTAGACCTGGAACCAGGCTGGCTCATTATAGCCCTTTCCCACTGTAGAGCTGAACCAGGCTGGCTCATTATAGCCCTTTCCCACTGTAGAGCTGAACCAGGCTGGCTCACACAAAGGCGATATGGCGGGTTGGAGCACTCACCATTTCCGAGGCCAGACACCTGGATCTTATTCAGGTCCAGTGAAGGGGCCACCGGGACAGAGAAGGGGCTTCTGGGAATGGAATCTCCCCCATAGGTCACATTCACGCCCATGTTACCCTGACAGGAGAAAAACAGATTGCCTTATCCAATCAAATCACATTTATTTGCATGGGGTTTTTTTTACAGACAGCTGTCACACTGACACTTTCTAGAGTAACAAAGGGGGGGGAAACCAGTCCCTCCTCCACTGGTCATGCTGGTGTAAAGGCAGAATTTTATCCAATCAGAAGTTTCCCCCACCGTACCATGACCCTGCACTCACCCTCTGCACGGGCGTGTATTTCACGGTGTATGTGTTGTCATGGTTACTGATGATGTCAAAGTCGCGGACAGCGTCGCCTTTGGCGGCTGCGCTGAACTGGACGTCCAGGTCGGCCTTGCCAGCGCCCCTGGTGGACACGGTGAAGTGGGTGGGGGTGTTCTGCTCCACACCTGTGAGCGGGAAGGGGGGGGGGTGGGGGGGAAGTCAGGGGTGGGGGAGGGACATAGGCCATCAGCATTCATACCTTACGCCAACCACCTGATTAAATCATCACAGAAGAACGGACAGGGAATGTCTTTTTAATGAACACCAAGTGACTCTCTTTTTTTTCTTTAACCCTATATCTCTTATGTCCTATTATGTCTGTCCACCGGTCTTTTTGTTAGTGTTATGGGTCAGCTGTTACACACTGTGCATTGTTGATTTGCCCCGTAAGGAACTGCCCCACGGTGGTCCAGTGGGTAGCCCTGTCACCTCACAGGTTTGAATCCTGGCCAGGGCCTGTCTGTGTGGAGTTTGCATGTTCTCCCCGTATCCGCATGGGTTTCCTCCCACAGTCCAAAGACATGCAGGTTAGGTTAATTGGAGACTCTAAATTGCCCATAGGTATGAGTGTGTGAGTGAATGGTGTGTGTGCCCTGTGATAGTTTGGTGGCCTGTCCAGGGTGTATTCATGCCTCTCGCCCAATTCATGATGGGATAGTCTCCAGCACCCCCCGCGACCCTGCCCAGGATAAGTGGATATAGCTAATTGACAGACCCTGACCAGGATAAGCGGATATAGATAATGGATGGACCCTGTCCAGGATAAGCTGGTATAAATAATGGATGGACCCAGCCCAGGATAAGCGGGTATAAATAATGGATGGACCCAGCCCAGGATAAGCGGGTATAAATAATGGATGGACCCTGCCCAGGATAAACAGGTACAGATAATGGATGGACCCTGCCCAGGATAAACGGGGATAGATAATGGATGGATGGAACTGCACCAAGGGGATAAATAAAGTTGCACCGTGCTGTATATGTATGTGGTCTGCGCTCACTCACTCTCTCCACATTAGAGCGCTGACTGCTGAAATGCCAGCGACTCGCAGGGAGAAACAGTGCAATGGCAGGTCTACCAGGCGGCTCCAGGGAAAGAGACCTTTCTGAATGAGCGCAGAGAGCGAGAAGGATACTGAGAAGCTTATTTACCCCTCCTGCTCAGACCCGGACCCTCGGCCGTCACCCGGCTGGCGTCGTGAGAGGGATCCACCCTGATCCGGATGGGCGTCATGGGAACGGCCTGGAAAAGAAACCAATCAGCACAGGGCTTTCACACGCACGCACACACCTGTGCACCTAACAGTCACGACATGGTAACTTGCACCGCTGACATTACAAACATCTGCGACGTCCAACCAATCATTTCCCCTGGGGTGGTCAGTCTGATCTTAGGCTAGCCATTTAGAAGCTTTACATGAGCAGTCCAGTTGGCTGTGGGTAAACGGTCTTGTTGAAAGCACAGACTCCGCCCCTCCAGTTGTCTGATGGGTAAATGGTCTTGTGGAAAGCACAGACTCCGCCCCTCCAGCTAGCTGTGGGTAAATGGTCTTGCAGAAAGCACAGACTCCGCCCCTTCAGTTGTCTGGTGAGTAAATGGTATTGTGGAAAGCACAGGCTCCGCCCCCTCACCTGATCAGCGAACAGCACCATGATGGTGTAGCTGCCGGCCCCCGGGGGCGTGTACTTGACGGTGAAGGTGTCGTTGTCGTTCCGAATGATGTCAAAGTCGATGTCGGCCTCGGCTGGCCCCACCACACCAGGGGCGCATTTTATCCCAATGCTGATGTCCCCTGCAGAGGCACAGCTGCAGTTATCCCACAGTGCAACGCTCTCACCCAGACCACAGAACCTGAGTGGCATGAAATGGGTCTATAATGCTCCCCATCATTGGGTCAGGGTTAATTTAGCCCATTTTAATGGAGTTGATTTAGTCCATTTCGCACTGGCACATGCCAAAGACTCCTCTACGCAGGAAACGCCCTGAATGAGCGGTTACCAGACCATCGAAATAATGGATTGGCAAAATGCCAGGGACTGCATCATAACTAAAGCAGCACACGGTCCTGTAACTGGCGGATATTTTAACGCTGAGGTGGGCTAGGAGGGCCGTATCAGGCTAGCTAATCAGCTCTAACATTTACACCATCTCACAATTTAGCAACATTTCCGGTAAGTGTGTCAATGACAGTGAAGGCTGCTCTTGTTTCTGTAAATGAAATGTTTTACTGTGATATAATCTACAAACAAACCAGGGTTTGTGAGTACAGCCCGTTAGCTCATTTAGCCTGGGTAACTGGTCGAAACAAAAACATGCGCACACACACCAGCCCTCCGGGACCGGAAATGCCCACCCTTGCTTTAAGGGACATAGAAAAGTTAACCGATTCCTCATAAATGAATCTCATTGGCTCAAATCTCTCTGTGTGTGGTACCTTGGCCCGCCTCTGTGCAGTCCACGGTGAAGTAAGTAGGTTCAAAGGCTTTCAGTCCAGTCTTGGATACCCCGGGACCAAAAACCTTCACCTTGTTGGGGCGACACCCAGCTCCAAACTTCACCTGTAAAAGCAAACGGTCACAGAATGCAAAAGGCTGGTTTAGACACCCTCCTGTAGGCAACGAGGGCCGGATCCGTTTCTGGTTTTCATGCCAACTTCTGGCCTTAATTACCTAATCAGACCTAACATCTACACCACCTGACATTTTAGCTACATTTCTTTATGTAGCGCATGAACGAATGCCAAAGACTGTTCTTCTGTGATCTAATCTACGAGTGAACCAGGGTAGGCACAAACAGCCAGTTAACCCGTTAAGACCTGCTGTAACATTTGCGTGTATATCCATTTAAGACCGGGTGCGATGTTTGCCTGCTTCTCCCTTTAGAGCCGGTTGCGAGGTGAGCGCGTTTTAGATGTTGTCATCGTTTAGGACACGCGACCGATGAAATGCATCGTGATTTGCTGAAATACACACTGGGAAGGCGAAATGCATTATTCATTATTCGCCTCAGGTCTAAATGGGTTAAGCTCATTTAGCCTGGGTAACTGGTGGAAAGAAAAACCTGCATATGCACCGGCCCTCCAGAACCCAAATGGCCCACATCAGACCTAGAACTTGGGGCTGCTGGCAGAGTGACCCGCTGGCACTGTTCTAGTGAACGGACGGGCCTCACGGTCCGGTACCGAATCTGGACCATGCCAGTGCCGAAACTCTTCATACCCACTTATTCTCAAAAGGGGTTGTCAGGGATACTCACCCTGTAGGGGATTGTCAGGGATACTCACCCTGTAGGGGGCTGTCAGGGATACTCACCCTGTAGCGGGTTGTCAAGGATACTCACCCTGTACGGGGTTGTCAGGGATACTCACCCTGTAGGGGATTGTCAGGGATACTCACCCTGTAGCGGGTTGTGAGGGATACTCACCCTGTAGGGGATTGTCAGGGATACTCACCCTGTTGGGGGTCATCAGGGACACCTCACATTGCAGGGGGTTGTCAGGGATACTCACCCTGTTGGGGGTTATCAGGGATACTCACAGTGTAGGTGGTTGTCAGGGATACTCACCCTGTAGGGGCTGTCAGGGATGTTGACCCCGCCCCAGGACACCAGGACCGTGTGTTTGAGTGGCTTGCGGGGGGTGTAGCTGCAGCTGTACGTTCCATTCCCGTTATCCTTCACCTGCACATCCACTGGCCCCCCCTCGCCATCCTGGGGGTGGGGGGGAGGGGGGGGGGGGTCGTCACAGATAACAGAACACAGGCTTTCCTCAGATAACAGTCAAAAAGACAGACTTCACCACAGATAACGGGCTAAAACAAAGGCTTCACCCAAACAGCCGAAACCGGGCTGTGTTTCTGAAGCTCACTTCCTGGTCCTGTTGAGAGACGTTGCTCACAAGTGCCACTGTAGCTGGCCCCAGTATAGTTGTTTCAGCCACTCGTGGCAGTACCAATCAATGGTAACAATACAAAAAAATACAGTCAAAATATGAAGTCAATCATTTTTTCCCCATGCGCTGATTTGTTAAGTTGTTGTGTTATTTGGACAAAATGGCGGCGGGTCAGGGACAGTTTGCGTCACTGCCGAATCACTGCATCTCACACATAGCAGACGACTGGACTTCATGCCCATACAAGGGTCCCCCTTTTCCCTACTGCGCAGTCTCTGGCTCCAATGGTTACAACATGGCGGTGCTCACAAACTGCACTTCCTGGGCTTCAAAATCCTCTCCACCAAACCCAAGGAGAGTCAACAGGTGACATCATTATGCCTTGGTCCATATTTTTTCTACAGTCTATGGCTTCACTGCAGATAACAGCCAAAAACACAGGCTTCAACCTCAGTGAACGCAAAGAGAACACGGTTGCCATGGGAGACCCTGAATGCACCTCTCTCCCGTACCTGCACTTGTATCTTCAGCGGAGCTGTTCCTCCCTGTGTGGCATCCACAGTGAACTCAGTGGGTCTGTTCACCGCCACCCCACTGGCCTGCACCCCGGGACCATACGCCTTCACCTGGGGGGGAGATTTTGATTTTTAAAAGCCCTTTTATTGAGGCATTGTACCAACACAAAAAACAGGACTTCAAATACATAAAACAGCCCAAACAACAAAAAACAAACCCATACACCCAGCACAGGCATAGAGAGAGAGAGAGAGAGAGAGAGAGAGAGAGAGAGAGAGAGAGAGAGAGAGAGATGAAACAGACCAAAATCTCTTATCTGGAATACTGGGATAATGTAACCAAAACACAAAACAAACTAGATTGCTATCGGACCCTAAAAAGAGACAAATTGGCTGAGTATCTCTTCTCTGTCAGAGATACAAAGCAGAGGCAGATCCTGACCAAGTACAGGCTCAGTGACCACACACTTGCAATTGAAAAAGGCAGATACCGGAATGCATGGTTACCAAAAGAACAACGTATATGTGGTCACTGTAAGACAGGAGAGGTGGAAACAGAGATGCACTTTCTCCTACATTGTGAAAAATATTCAGAAATTAGGACACATTACTTCAACAAATTTTCTCTAATTATAAAGGACTTTCATTTCCCAAACAACTGAGAAAAAAATGCAAATCCTGCTAGGGGAAAGGCCAACAGCTCCACTAGCAGCGAAGTACATCTCAGCCTGCCATAATCTTATTTTAATTATTAATTAATTTCTATCCCCCCCCCCATTTTTTTTCTACATTATTATTATTATTATTATTATTGTTATTGTTATTGTTATTATTATATAGCCTACTCGCTGTGGCGATTACCACGCTGTTAATTGCATTGTTGTCGTTACCACAATGTTGTTTGTATTTCACTGTTGTTTGTATTCCTATTCCTGTTTCTGTGTACGCTTTGGCAATAGGTACAAGTGTATTTCATGCCAATAAAGCATTTTGAATTTGAATTTGAGAGACAGAGAGAGACAGAGAGCGAGAGGGATACTGAGACCACACCTCTTTTCAGCTGCTTTAAACAACAAACTATACAATAACGTAAAACATAACATCTAACGAAGGAGGACATACCACTCAGCCTAACACTGCTCACCAGTTTCCGACCACAACGGGGTACCTAGTGCTCACTGTTGACCTACAAACTAGACAGCATCCTGCTCCGTATCAACCCTAGTCCTGAACACCCCCAGAGTTTCTGCCTCTACTACGTTCAAAAATACTGCTGGGCCGTGGGATTCACCTTCTCTGGGTGGAAGTCGGCGGGGGCCGGCTGGATGTCTGCCATGAAGGGACTGTGCAGGACGTCCTGGTTGTTGCAGAGGACGTGCACCGCATAATCCCCGGATTCGGTCGGCCAGTACCGCACGTCACATGACCCGTCGCCCTTGTCGTCACACTCAATTTTGGCCTGGGAGGGACCTTCCACAGAGAAGCCTGGGGAACAGCGAGGGGGACGGTCAGGCTGTGTGTGCGTGTGTGTGTGTGTGTGTGTGTGTACGTGCATGTGTCTGTTTCTGTGGGTGTCCGTTTCTGAGACTGAGGGCTCACCCAGAGTGCCGACATTTTCCCCGATGGCCTCCACCACGAAGTCAGCTGACCTGCCCACCACCCCGCTCTCCAGACCTGGACCCCACGCTCGCACTTTCTGGGGCCCCGCCTCCGTCCCCACCTTCACCTCAAACGGGCTGAGCCCAGGAGAACGCCAGAAATGGAAGGATGGAAAGAGGGAGGGATGGAGAGAGGAGGAGGAGAGAGAGAGAGAGAGAGAGAGAAAGAGAATGAGTGTAATGTTCAGAACAGCAGACAGGTAAAATACTGAAGAACTGTACTAACCACCATCTGGCTAAGTAAGAACAGAAGGTGCTTGTGCACCACAGGGCTGTCCATCTGAACGGACGAAGCGCTTTTACCTGCGATGCGCCTGCCCTTACCTGCGCGGTATGTGCTGTCCACCCCAGGTGATGGAGATGCTGTAGTTCCCAGGTGTGGTGGGGTAATACTCAAAGCCGTACACCCCATCGCCAAGATCTGCCCTCTTACAGGGTTCCTCCAGACCCTCTGGGACAGAAGAGAGGCAATTATAGCAGAGTGCTAACAGGAGAGGCTAACATAACACTTACAGTAACAGGAGAGAGGTGCTAACAGGAAAGTGATGCTAACAGTGGTTACAGGGACAGGAGAGAGGCTAACAGCACATTCAGGGGCAATGATGATAACGCCATTACTCAACAGTCATTATTGAGGTTGGATGGTCCGTTAGCAGGAGGCTGCAGGGTAGCGCTGTTAGCGGATCTATATATAGGTAATTAAGAGCAAACATCACTCACTTGGTCCTTTGATGGTGACCTTGAGTTCCCCGGTTCCAGCCCCTTTGGTGAACACCCTGAAATCGGCAGTCTCTCGCACCCGGACACCTTTGGGCTGCAGGCCCCTCCCCTTGGCCCGGCAGACACCGGGGTTACAGGCTGTGGGACAGGGACCAAGAGCAGGGCGTAACTCATCTGTTCACCAGAGCCTCACCTGTGCTAGGGAAAGCCCCGAGAGCAAGACCACAAGCGCACACCACACGGAGGGGGCGGAGCCTGCAGTTAATGTGGGAAAATAACAGCCTTGCCCAGTATGTCCATGCAGCAATAATGACCAGGAAACCAGTTCAGCAGAAAGGTGCAAATGTTTACAGAGGCGTTTACACGTGGTGAGTAAACTCATTCCTAACCACCCACCTGGCCCAAAGCAATGAACACTCATATAGTCCATAACTCTGCTCCACAAGCCACCCATTTCATGAGCTCCACCACAAACAGCAGGCATAACACAGCAGTGTTGTAATGAATCTTTGAAATTTGAATATGAACCTCTGCTTCATCAAAGTTTTATTAAAAATGACTGAAAAACACAGAATGGGGCTGCTGGGTAGCTCGTCCTGTTGAGGCACGGCCCCAGTACAAGGTTGGGCCCCACAGCCAGGTTCTAAACCTGGCGGCCCCAGTACGAGGGGTTCTGAACTGGGCCGTGTCAGTGCCGAATGGGCTGACACTGGGAGGGTTTTAGTTGGCCGGTGTCTTGTTGCCCTGAAGCGACCCCCGCTGGTCGAAGTCTGCACATGTAACTGCACACAAAATGTCATCCAACTCGTGTGTGTGAGAGCTGGACTCGCGAACTGCAGTGGGATTAGAATCACCAGCGGACACCACACGCTTCTGAGGAGCACATGGGCCTGTCTGCAGTCTCCAGAATCAACAGTGAAAGTTGCAGCAATGAGAGTGGGTATACAGAGGAAACACATAGGTGCCATAAGTGAGGTACAGAACAGAGAAACTATGACAGGAAATGACATCAAAAGGAGAGAACCTGATCCAAAGAGACAAGATGTGACCTCAGGTGGAGGACAGGCCACCTGGCTAGCAGGAAGAGAGGGAGAAGTGGTTCAGGCCCAGAAAGGGAGCAGGCAGCCGGGACGAAGATAAAAACAGAGTGACATACGGCACAGTGACAAAGTCAGAGACCAAAAGCAACCAACAGGAACAGAACATCTGAAAGGCTTGTGAGGACCACACTGCACTGTGAGGAATGGACTGCATTTATATAGCGCTTTTATCCAAAGTGCTTTACAATTGATGCCTCTTATTCACTCATTCACACACCAACAGTGAAAGGCTGCCATGCAAGGTACCAATCAGCTCACACTGTGAGGAACACACCGTGCAGCCATTTTAACAACTGATATGCTGATTCAGGGACCCTAAACATCTCTGGGCCAAAGGCATTCCTGTACTAAAACACTCAGTCCGCACATTAGGAGCTGATCAATTTGCCTCTCCCCTTATCCTACGTGAAATGCCCCAGACTAACCCCGTACCCCACATCAACAGCCCTGCCACGCCCGTATTGTTCTTCAGATGCCCCGTGCCCCGCCCCTTACCTTCTCCCACAGTGACGGTATAGGGGCTCTTGGGAATCTGTGCCCCTGAGAAGGTGATGTAAATGGTGTGCGCCCCCTCCTGGGTGGGCCTGTAGGTGCAGCGGAAGCTGCTGCCGCCCTTGTCCTCCAGCTGGGACACCACCGTGTCCGTCCTCCCCCGGGGGTCTGTGATCTGCACCTGCACCTCGCCCTCCCCCGCACCTGCAGGAGCACACCGCCATTACCCACAATCCCCACACCACCTGCGATGTAGGTGTAGTACCTGCGGTGTAGATGTGGTGTAGAAGGTGTAGTACCTGTGGTGTAGATGTGGTGTAGGTGTATTACCTGCGGTGTAGATGTGGTGTAGGAGGTGTAGTACCTGCGGTATAGATGTGATGTAGGTGTAGTACCTGCAGCGTAGATGTGGTGTAGGTGGTGTAGTACCTGCGGTATAGATGTGATGTAGGTGTAGTACCTGCAGCGTAGATGTGGTGTAGGTGGTGTAGTACCTGCGGTATAGATGTGGTGTAGGTGTAGTACCTGCAGCGTAGATGTGGTGTAGGTGGTGTAGTACCTGCGGTATAGATGTGATGTAGGTGTAGTACCTGCAGCGTAGATGTGGTGTAGGTGGTGTAGTACCTGCGGTATAGATGTGATGTAGGTGTAGTACCTGCAGCGTAGATGTGGTGTAGGTGGTGTAGTACCTGCGGTATAGATGTGGTGTAGGTGTAGTACCTGCAGCGTAGATGTGGTGTAGGTGGTGTAGTACCTGCGGTATAGATGTGATGTAGGTGTAGTACCTGCAGCGTAGATGTGGTGTAGTACCTGCGGTATAGATGTGGTGTAGGTGTAGTACCTGCAGCATAGATGTGGTGTAAGTGGTGTAGTACCTGCGGTATAGATGTGATGTAGGTGTAGTACCTGCAGCGTAGATGTGGTGTAGTACCTGCGGTATAGATGTGGTGTAGGTGTAGTACCTGCAGCATAGATGTGGTGTAGGTGGTGTAGTACCTGCGGTATAGATGTCAAAGTAGGTGGTTTTGTTAGCGATGATTCCTGTGGGCTCAAGGCCGGGACCCTGAGCCGTCACCTTGCTGGCGTCTCCCTGAGACACCCCAACATCCACCGAGAAGGGGCTCTTTGAGATGTGCACCCCTGCAAACAGCACCGTCACCTAGGAGACATGGAGGAGGCAGGGAGGAGGCGAGGAGGAAGCATGGAGGAGGGATGGATGAGTCATGGAGGAGATGGGGAGGAGGGATGGAGGAGGAAGCAAGGAAGAAGCAGGGAGGAGGAGGCATGAGGAGACGGGGAGGAGTCATGGAGGAGGAAGCATGGAGGAGGCCGGGAGGCGGCGCGGAGGACACAGGGAGGAGGCAGAGAGGAGGCATGGATAATCCCCATTTAGTTGCAATAATTCATAATTAAACACAATTCAACTTACAATACACATCATCTGCTCACAGGAGAACAAAACAGTTATTTGCAGCAAAGAAATAATAGTGAGTTGTGATGCACTACCTTGTGGGGCCCAGTGACTTTAGGGATGTAGAACACCGAGTAGGTGCGGTTCTTGTCATTGTTGGCCGTAACTTTAGCCTGAGGACAGATCGAGAGAGAGGTGAATTTTCAAGGGCACGACACGTGACAATGACCTCTATTCAACTCATCAGTGGGGATTCATAACCTCAAGATTAAGATCTGCAAACCTTTAACTGCATGACGAGTACAGTCACTCATGGCCAAATATCATAAACAAGATATGCAAGCGGAAACTGCTCCCTCCCTCCCTCCCTGCTAACCCTCCTGACTAACCCGCCCTACTAACCCTCCCTGCTAACCCTCCTGACTAACCTGCCCTGAGACAGACAATTCAATTAACCAATAGGGTAGCTGCCACTGGCTCCCAGCAGCAGAGGCTCCTCCCTTTTGCCCCAGAAAGTGCATGCGTTCGTCCAGACTAAACCCGCCCTACTAACTCTCCTGACTAACCCTCCTGACTAAACCCCCACTACTAAACCTCCAAAAGCTGACACTTTCCCCCTCCAAAGGAGATTGGTCAGCTCAGTTTAAGTAAGCTCTGCCATTGTTGTGATTTAATGATGGATTCAAGCTTCATAAGTTTTCTTTTATTTGAGCAACAGTTGATTTTATTGCTGTGAACAGCATCATTGGCATTGTTATGATCCTCCCTAGTTTTATTTTGGTTAATAAAACTTCAAGATATTCACCTCCCCCCCCACAGCCTCACCTCCTCACGGTGCCCAGCAGGGTCCTCCACGTACACCAGCACCTCCCCATTGCCAGCACTGACCGTCTCCACGGTGAACACAGCCTTCTTCATCACCATATTACCAGTGGGCTCAATGCCTGGAGAGAACATCAGCATCATCATCATCATCTCCCATACAAATATGAACAAGCACACAGAAGCAACACAAATATGAACAAGCACACAGAAGCAACACAAATATGAGCACAGTGTAATTCTCGCAGGGGATTGTGCAAGCACGAGTGGGTCCTGTATGTGTACGGATTCGCGTGTGCATATATGTAAACACGTTTAAATGTCCAGGGGGGTTTGTGGGGTTACCTGGGCCATAGGCTCGGGCCTTTTTGGGGTTGAGTTTGGGGCGCAGTGGGGCCCCAGGTTTCAGCTTGGCTTTGGGGAACTGGGACAGGTAGGTCATCACAGAGTGCTCGTCCACGTTGGGGTCCACGATCTCTGCCGGAGCGATGACCTGCAAGCGGGACGAGAGGGGTCGGACCCCGGCGACGCTCGGAAACCATTTTAAACTCAGCGCCCCTGTCAGCCTGTTCCTGAGTGCCTTACAATGACAGCACAATCCTTCCTTCTTTGTTTTTTTTATTATTTTTTATTATTTTTTATTTTTCAGCTTTATTAGACAGGATAGTGTAGAGAGACAGGAAGAACTAGGAGGAGAGAGAGAGAGAGACATGCGACAAAGGTCGGCGGTCGGACTCGACGTCGCGGCTCGTAATGAGCATGTGGAAAGCGCCCCACAATCCTTCCTTCTTGCTTCACCAAACACAGCGGCCATTAACAGCCTTGTTCACTGCACGCACGCACGCACCTTTTCACCCACAGCCGGGGTACATACTGTGTGAAGTAGGGCTGCACAATATCAAATTGCAGTTTTCTTCAAGTGTACTAAGACAAACTGGTGGCGTGGGGCGTATAGGCGATCTTTTGTCTTTTTTTCCCCCCCTTTAATCATACCTGGTCCGGTAGTAATCAACCAAGAGTCAAAGGTCATGTGAAATGCTTTTGTGGGGAAAAAAAAAACATCACCACCGATATATATTGACTAATACCTATTGGGTGTCGATAACACAGCCAATCAGCAGCAAGGTCACAGAGCATCTATGTGATCATGTGATTTGCTTTTTCAATCACATGGAAGCTGCGAGGCCTCGCTGCTGATTGGCCGTCTTATCAGCACCCAATAGACATCAGTGATGTTTTTTTTTTCCCCGAAAGCATTTCACAAGGCCTCTGATGTTTCATTGTTTACAACTGCGCCAGGTATGATTAAAGAAAGAAAGAAAAGAAAAGGACAAAAGATTATTTATATATATATATATATATATATATATGCCACATGGCGGTAGTTGTTCTTACTACACTTTAATAAAAAGTTATTCTATATATCATACTGACCTAGTGCGCGCTGTTGATTTTTTCTGAATTTTCACAGCTGATAAGATTTTCCTCATTCAGAGATGTCCTGTGTAGGGGACATGGCTGCACAACTAGGACCTGGGCAGTGAATAGTTTTGAGGAGACTCAAACTGGGGGCTTTGCGGTGCACTTTCAGCCCCAGAGGGGCTAGAAAACCGGTACGTTCGTGTAATTAAGAGTGGTGATGTCATCGGGCGGGGCGGTACCTGTGGGATTCCCAGCCAATCGTCCGCTTGCTGCATGGCCTCGCGGGCGTTGTCCACTGGTTTCTCCTTGTCCCAGGAGTCCCAGTCCGGACACAGCCCTGGGGAGGGGGGGGGGGGGCACATCACACTCAATATGCAGCGCTGAACTCATTACACACTCTCACAAGGGCCTCTGCTATAACCACTGACTCAGATTTCACCACTGCACCTTAGCCCCAGTCAGTCCTCAGCCCTAGTGTTGCACACAAACAGAACAAACAGCCACCCCAGAATCTGCCCCAGCCATGCACACAAACAGTCCCGACAGAGTCACCCCCAGTTATGCGCACAGATTTTACTCTCAGCAGAGTCAGCCCCAGTCGCACACACAGATTTTAGTCTCAGTCAGCCCCAGTCTAGACAGACAGGGGCATCACTCACCTGGGGCACAGCTGTCCACGAGAGCGCCCAGGGCCTGGCCTGTCTGCCAGTCACGGCTGAAGTTGGTGATGGGCAGGTCTGGCACTTTGTTCTGGATCCATCCCAGCAGCCTCTGCTTCGGCGTCTTCTGCTTGCCCTCGTCCTCCTCCTGTTCCTCGTCCCACATGGGCATGGAGATGGAGTAGTGCAGGATCAGCGTCCATATCAGCCCCAGAATCAGCTTCAGATTCCCGTCAACGATTGCCTTCGAGTCTGAGAGAGAGACAGAGAGAGATTATCTGAATTCTACAGAACATTAAACAATGTCCAAAGCTAGATCACAAGGCTGTCTGGGCTGCATCTTGCTAAAGGACTGGTTCCTGCTAAAGTGGCAGACCTCTCAGTCTGATGTAGAATCCTGTCTCCTCCTGTGCTGGCAGTGAGCTGTGCTGGTAGTGGGCTATGCTGGCAGTGAGCTGTGCTGGCATTGAGGTCACCAGCACAGCTGTGCTGGCATTGAGCTGTGCTAGTAGTGGTCTGTGCTGGTAGTAAGCTGTGCTGGCAGTGAGGTCAGCAGCAGAGCTGTGCTGGCAGTGAGCTGTGCTAGTAGTGGGCTGTGCTGGTAGTGGGCTCTGCTGGCAGTGAGCTGTGCTGGCAGTGAAGTCAGCAGCAGAGCTGTGCTGGCAGTGAGCTGTGCTAGTAGTGGGCTGTGCTGGTAGTGGGCTGTGCTGGCAGTGAGGTCAGCAGCACAGCTGTGCTGGCAGTGGGCTGTGCTGGTAGTGTGGTCGGTAGTGAGCTGTACTGGTAGTGCGGGTGCTGCAGCACAGCAGGACAGTTCAGGATGGGCCACAGCATCTCCTAGGGAGGGAGGGAGGGCTGTGATTGGCCGGACTCTCCCCGGATAATTCTGAAAACGAACCTCCCCAGTCAGCCTGTGAATGAAGTGCATGCGCTTGCTGTGCAGCTGAGCTAGTGGGCAGCCGGGTGAAGGGAAGGGGTGACCGGTCATACACGCTCACGCACGTGACCTTCTGTGCCCTTCTGAACCGCGGGAGGACACCGCAGAACGGAAACAGGCCCAAAAATGTGATTGGGCATTCCAAATTTGAAGACTGAAAGGAATTGTGGGAAAGAACTAAAATTAAACAAAACAGTACCTCAGAGGGCTAATAAAACAGAATGTTAATCCACACACACACACACACACACACACACACAAAAAGAAAACAAGACAACATCCGAAAAATGTTCAGCTCTACCTCCCACAAGCTGAAGCCCCGCTGCACTCTGAGCCCCTCACAGGCGGACAGGGCCCCGTGGGATACAGCCCTCTGAGGGATAACTACTGGAAAGTCCCCATTATCTGGGGTTTTGGGACTCTTCAGAAAGCATGGCAGGAAAACAAGAGGCCTGAGGGATACCCTGACTGGCACCGGTGACAGCCAATGGCGTTCCCCGACTCAGTCCCGCCCACACGGTTCACAAGAGGCAGCCCATCTGCAAATAGAGCCAGTGCAGTGCTGCTTTTAGCTGCCCAAACACACGCTCAGTTCTCACACACCTCAAACAGACCCTCAGCTCACACACACCTCACACAGACCCTCACACACACCCTCAGCTCTCACACACCTCACACAGACCCTCAGCTCTCACACACCTCACACAGACCCTCACACACACCCTCAGCTCTCACACACCTCACACAGTTACCCTCACACACACACACACACCCACACACACACACTCAACTCACACACAACTTGCACACAGTGCAACACCCCCCCCCCAGGTTAACAGGTCCCTTCCTGGTGGAATATAGGATATAGTCTCCAGTTGTCATATAAAATGTAAATGTCATCAGTGCACAATTTAACTTTACAGCTCACATCACATGAACAATTGGACCAATTGCTTAAACGCAGACGTTGGCCCTGTGGAAGACTGTGTATGCTTAAGGGAACAATCACACGTGTGTGTGTGTGTGTGTGTCTGTTTGTTCATTAGCAATTGAATAAAGTACTTTTGCCCAGCTGCTCTTTGCTTAAGAGCAGGAACTAGAAGAATATGTACATGGCTGGATCAATGTAGAATGTGATTAGTATATAGCTTTGCATTAAAACGCAGAGTGCTTTTTTTCTAGAGAGCATTGCACTGATGAACTGTGAATTCTCCACACTGTGTGTAAGAGAGAGAGTTATCACAGTGGCCATGAATTCAGAGTGTATTATTTTTCCCCAAACTCAACAGCCCAAACTCCAGGAACAGATATGGCTGGTATAGCATTAGCTCCAGTAACCACACCACTCTGGGAAAGTGCTGGAGGATAACCACCCTCCACCAATCACACCCCACCCCCTGAGATCATCCATTTTCACAAAAGACCAAAACAATATTTGTGCATCAATTAACCCTTCCACACGAAATCCCCCACAGCAAAAAGGACGAGTCTACAGCATGTAATTATGACCAAAAACATAATAAACCTACAGCATGTAATTATGACCAAAAACATAATAAACCTACAGCACATAATTATGACAAAGCCGCACAACTGCGAGTCAGAAAGTGATGCAAACCATTGGACTGCACGCGAGCAAAAGCTCGGTCCTGTGAGAAGCCTTTTCCCCACAGGGGGGCCAGCTCCACAGACACAATGATCACTGACAGAGTTCGGTGCTGATACAACACTGACGACGTCTCTCCCACGGCAGGGCAGAAATTATTATATCCATATACTATTGCCAGACATTATTATACCCATATACTACGAGCCATTATTATACCCATATACTATTATCAGCCATTATTACATCCATATACTACGAGCCATTATTATAACCATATACTATTACCAGACATTATTATACCCATATACTACCAGCCATTGTTATACCCATAACCTACAAGCCATTATCATACCCATATACTATTACCAGCCATTATTATACCCATATGCTACCAGCTGTTATTATACCCAGTTATTGTACAGAATATAGTTTACCAAAATGATTGAAAAAAAATGAATGACTGCAACAATAATACAAATTTATTATGTTGTTTAACCAAATGAAAGGGGCACGTTGGGTATTTGGGGCAAAAGGGGCAAGTGCTTCGCTGGAGCCCCCACCCCTGCACCTGCATCCTACATGCCTGTTCCACAGTAACAAAGAGGAGAGGAGATGGAGACTGAGAAAAACACAGCGACAGACAGCGGCGGAGACAGAAAGGGCGTGGCCAGGCCCACGCCGGAGACAGGCGCGTGAGAGAGCCCTCCCGCCAAGCGACGCCTTCGACGGCCGGGTGCGCGGAAAAGGGCGGGAGGCGCACAAAGGCGCTCTCTGACACTCAGGCACAAAGACGCGACTGTCGGAACCAGGGCGGCCCGCTCTGACCCGCAGTGAGCATGTGCAGTGGGGCGACCGCGCATTCCTGCTAAAGGTCACCGGCCCCAGTGGAAACACTTGCTCATCGGTCACGTGACAGATTCTGACATCACAAACCACAGCCGGGCAGTGTGAGCACGATGGGGCATTCTGGATTAGGGACAAACAGAGCAATTTTCTTCATCTGCATTCTCTGATTACATGTCCTTCAATCTGAATTCCCTACCTGAACATAGTGTGTTGGTAACGGTCTTAACAAGGGGTGAATCACAGAAAACACATCTACTCCTGAAGTGAGTCATGGGTGACGTTTGGGAACCTCCGGGGCACATGAAACAGAATGCCTCCCCACACAGAGTTACCCCGCTAGTGTTTGTCCAGAAAACAGCGCCCTCTGGTGGAACTGGAGTGTGCAGTAAGGACATGCACCCATTCCTTTAGGCGTAATGATGTCAATCACACCATTTCCAAGGCAACGTGAACGTAGATGTGAAAAATGGAGGCCAATATATCCTTAGGAGAACCATCATCATCATCATATTCTTACCATCTCGATCACCATCAACATTGGTACCATCATCATCATATTCTTACCATCTCAATCACCATCTACATTGGTACCATTATCATCATCCTCCACCTCCTCATTGTTTCATTGGCATGTTCATTTGCAATACTGATAAATCTTGCAATACAAGCCATGTCCTGCTCTGAGACTGTAACCAGGGCTTATAAAGTCAGCATATCAATATCAGATTTTGACACACACACACACACACGCACGCACGCACGCACACACACACACTCGCGCACGCACGACAGGAACCCAACAGCATTCCATTGCAGGCATCCCACAGAGGATCAGGAAACATCCGGTCAGACCCCCTCTGAGCTTAAATGCTTTGCACTCCTCCAACAGTTTCAAGAGAAATTCCCAAGACTTGTTTCCATGTTTCTCACAGACCGGAACCAAGAGAGACGTCCACCCCCCCACCCCCCGAAACAACTCCATTCCATTCCATTCCATTCCACTCCACCCACCTCGGACACTCCTCACCCCTCGCTCATTGCAGTTCGCTGGGGGGTGGGGGGGGGGGGTTGAGTGACAGAATGCCAAACGTAGCCAGTAGTTCAGCCAAATAAGACCAAACCACTCAAGCTGGACCTGACCCAAAGCCCTGTCATTCGCTCCCACTGACTGACATTTTCACACCAAAAGAAAGCAAACATCACAGTCCATACCACTGCTAAATGACAACAAATCTCAGATTTTTTTTCACCCAGCACCAAAACTCATAAAACAGGAATTCTCTCATTTGGTACCAATAGAATCATGCAACAGCCGAACACAGGAAATGCAGCTGAAACTGATTCCAGGACAGGAAACAACATCCTGCCAGACATTCTGGCTCTAACAGCCTGGGTCTTGCCAGACATTTCGGCTCTAATGGCCTGGGTCTTGCCAGACATTTCGGCTCTAACGGCCTGGGTCCTGCCAGACATTTGGGCTCTAATGGCCTGGGTCTTGCCAGACATTTGGGCTCTAACGGCCTGGGTCCTGCCAGACATTTGGGCTCTAATGGCCTGGGTCCTGCCAGACATTTGGGCTCTAATGGCCTGGGTCCTGCCAGACATTTCGGCTCTACGGCCTGGGTCCTGCCAGACATTTCGGCTCTACGGCCTGGGTCCTGCCAGACATTTTGGCTCTACGGCCTGGGTCCTGCCAGACATTTTGGCTCTACGGCCTGGGTCCTGCCAGACATTTTGGCTCTACGGCCTGGGTCCTGCCAGACATTTTGGCTCTACGGCCTGGGTCCTGCCAGACATTTTGGCTCTACGGCCTGGGTCCTGCCAGACATTTTGGCTCTACGGCCTGGGTCCAGCAATGCCAGCCACTTGATCCGCTTTAATTGGATTAATTAATAGAACATTACACACAGACTGCAGATAACATCCGATGAATGCTATAAACAGCTTTAGTAAAAGCAACTGACTTATACTTAATCACTAGGCAAGACTTGATCCTAGAGGTCACATGTAAAGCATAAACATATTACTAATGTCTACTTGATGTCTCTCTTGCACACCAGAACCAGCTATCTTTGCATATTACACACCTGTACATACACTAAATGAGAAAAGGTATGTGGACACCCCTTCTAATTGGTGGGTTTGGCTAGTTTACATTGCATTTATTTGGCAGACGCTTTTGTCCAAAGTGACATACAATAAATGCATACCCAAGGTCATTGGAACAACTACAAAACACAGGTCCGATAAGGTACAATACTCATTATGTAGCAGTTATTCACAGCCATGCACACATTAAGTCCAGTTCACACAGTAAGCATAGGCTAGGTCAGAAAGTCATGGTAAGCCAAACTAGAAGGAGGCATGATGGCAAGCTACAAAATCGGCGATACAAGTACAATACAAGTGCTGGATGGAGATACGCGTGTAACATGAAAATGCTACAGGAACAAGCTGGAGATCTACCATCCTGTAGGTTTTCATTTCAACCCTAATTTGGCACACCTGACTCTACTAATTAGCAGCTCAACAAGATATCTAGCCGTTGAATAAGGTGTGCTGCTTTGTTAGGGTTAGAATGAAAAACATACAGGACGGTAGATCTCCAGGAACAGGGTTGGTTACCACTGGTCTAAAGAGATGCATCTTCAGAGCGCGGCGGAAAACGGGCGGGGCCAGAGTGGCTCAGAGAGGAATGGGGAGTGTGTTCCACCACTGAGGAGCTAAAAGCTCTGTGGTCGGGACGTGAGAGAGCCGTTCACCCTGACGGTAGGAAGTGCAAGTCGCCCTGCTGCAGCAGCCACACCCATTGCTAACAGGTGCGTAAAATCAAGCATACAGCCGTGCAATCTCCATAGACAAACATTGGCAGTAGAACAGGTCATACTGAAGAGCTCAGTGACTTTTAACGTGGCGCTGTCATAGGATGCCACATTCCCAACGATTTCTGCTCTGCTAGAGCTGCCCCCGGTCAACTGTAAGTGCTGTTATTGTGAAGTGGAAACGTACAGGAGCAACAACAGCTCAGCCGCAAAGCGGTAGGCCACACAAGCTCACAGAACAGGACCGCTAAGTGCCGAAGCACGTAAAAATCAAATGTCCTCAGTTGCAACACTCACTACGAAGTTCCAGACTGCCTTTGGAAGCAAAGTCAGCACAACTGTTTGTCGGGAGCTTCATGAAATGAGTTTCCATGGTTGAGCAGCAGTACACAAGCCATGCATGATGTTAAGCGTCAGCTGGAGTGGTGCAAAGCACACCTCCATTGGACTCTGGAGCAGTGGAAACATGTTCTCTGGTGTGATGAATCAGTTAACTATCTGGCAGTCTGACGAACGAATCTGGGTTTGGCGATTGCCAGAATGCTACCTGCCTGAATACATGGTGCTATCTGTAAACTTTGGAGGAGGACGAGTAATGTGTGCTTGCAACCTTGGCAATGGTTTTGGGAAGGCCCTTTCCTAATTCAGCATGACAGTGCCCCACCTGCACAAAGCAAGGTCCATACAGAAATGGTTTGCCGAGTTTGGTGGGGAAGAACTTAACAGGCCTGCACAGAGCCCTGACCTCAACCCCATCAAATACCTTTGAGGATGAATTGGAACGCTGACTGCGAGCCAGGCCTTATCGGCCAACATCGGTGCCCAACCTTACTAATGCTCTTGTGGGTGAATGGAAGCAAGTCCCCGCAGCCATTTTCCAAAATCTACTGGAAAGCTTTGCCAGAAGAGTGGAGGCTGTTACAGCAGCAAAGGAGGGACCAACTCTATATTAATGCCCATGACTTTTGGAATGAGATGTTCGACAAGCACATATGGGCGTGATGTTCGGGTGTCCAAATACTTTTGGCCATGTAGTGTACCATTCAATGCCCATTTACAACATTTTCATATCAGCAGATTGTATATTTGCCCATAGATTAAATGCCGATTACATTCTCCCACTATGTAAGGAGGTGCCTGTTGACCAAACCACTACTTTTAGGCTTTTTAATACTTAGGGTTTCATACTTTATTTTTATATCTTATTATATGACCTGTGCGCTTGATTCTGTTACCGTATATTGTCTTGAAACGGTGTAAAACACTTAAGCCCGGGGATCAGTAAAGTTTTAATATATCCATCAACCAATCAGATGCCAGTGCACACTGATCAGTGATGAGCAATTCATGCAAACACTAATGACCAGTGGCATCTAACGCTAATGACATCATAGCCGACATAAAACAGTAATGACATCACCGTTGAGATCAGCCACAGATTCGTCTCCGTCAAGCTGCGGAAATCACATCGGAACCAATCGCAGGCCTCTCCCCCCACGGGCGTGGCCCGTGTATGAATATTAGCTCTGATGACTGTTAGCCAGATGGTGTTTATCAGCTAGAACCGATTCAGCGGAGCGAGCCAACCCGAATCACACAGCAGGACAGCTGTGGAACGCCACGGAGCACATCGCCCCAGCACGCAGACCCGCCCCCCCGCCTCCCCCCCCCACCCCAGTACGCAGAAGAGCAGTCATACATGCAGCCACCGCGTGTTCAACGGGTGGTTCTGCGCGGTTCTGCCACCGCAGATAACAAACTGAGGGGAAGTTTCTGTTCTCGCCCCCGCGGCCCCCACTCCCAGCACCCTCGGTACCGCTGCAGTCGTTCCGCAAGGGGGAACAACATGCTCCATTTCAGCCGCTTTTCGATGGGGACGTTACTGCACAGGAAAGACATAATAACAGGAAACGTGAGCGTCACAGAGGCCTTGGGTCAACCACCCAACCACAGGAAGTGAGATAATACGGCAAATCTCCTGGGATTGGAGGGAGGCAAAGCTTTGCCATTGCTGGGACTACCACCCACCAACCACCCCACACCCTCCCCCCACCCCTCCACAAAAACCCAACAGAAAGAAACAATACTCTAAAAACAATGATCTTCGTCACCAAGACCAAATAGGTCAGACTCCACATTGCTGGCTGTGGCCATCTCAAACTGCCCCACAGAACAGCACTGGCTAAAGACTGCAGTGTAAATGAAATGACCTCATCTTCCTCAGGGTGTCTCTCCAGCAGTCAGACACAGATCAGAGCACTGCTACTATCAGGCTGTGTGGCAGCTTCCAGCACGTGGCTGTCGGATTTGGAGAAAGACAGAAACGAAAAGAAACGCAAGCAGACAAACGTTTGTTGCTGCGGCAGCTTCTGGACATTATCACTGAGGCACTCAAATACAATACAGGTCCAAAAGTACATGGACACCTGAACGCCACACCCATGAGTGCCTGTTGAACATCTCAATCCAAAACCATGGGCATTAATATGGAGTTGGTCACTCCTTCGCCGCTGTAACAGCCTCCACTCTTCTGGGAAGGCTTTCCAGTAGATTTTGGAACGTGGCTGCAAGAACTAGCTTCCATTCAGCCACAAGAGCATTAGTGAGGCTGGGCACTGATGTTGGGCGTAAGGCCTGGCTCATGCTGAAGCAGGAAAGTGATTGTAATGTGATTGTATGCTGTAGCATTAATATTTCCCTTTACTGGAACTTAAGGGGCCTAGCTCAAACCATGAAAAACCATCCGAGACCATTAAGCCTGCTCCACCAAACTTTAGTTGGCACTATGCATTCGGGCAGGTAGCGTTCTCCTGGCATTCGCCAAACCCAGACTCGTCTGTCAGACTGCCAGATAGTGAAGTGCGACTCCAGAGAACGTGTTATCCTGCTCCGGAGTCCAATGTCGGTGTGCTTCACACCATTCCAGAGCACGCTTGGCATTGCGCATGGTGGTCTTAGGCTTCTGCGTGGCTGCTCAACCATGAAAACTCATTTCATGTTGCTCCCGATGAACAGTTGTTGTGCTGACGTTGCTTCCAGAGGCAGCCTGGAACTCGGTAGTGAGCGTTGTAACCGAGGACAGATGATTTTTGCACGCTACGTGCTTCAGCGCTCAGAGGTCCCGTTCTGTGAGCTTGTGTGGCCTACCGTTGCTGCTCCTATACTTTTCCACTTCACAATAACAGCACTCACAGTTGACTGGGGCAGCTCTAGAAGAGCAGAAATTTGACAAACTGACTTGCTGGAAAGGTGGCATCCTATGACAGTGCCACATTTAAAGTCACTGAGCTCTTCAGTACGACCTATTCTAAGGCCGATGTTTGTCAATGGAGATGCATGGCTGCATACTTGATTTTATGCACCTGTTAGCAATGGGTGTGGCTGAAGTAGCTGAACCCACTCATTTGAAGGGGTATCCACATACACTACATGGTCGAAAGTATTTCAGAACAAAGGAACCCCCCCCCCCCCCCCCCCCGCCAACAAAAACAAAAAGGAAAAAAAAGACCCTAACTCCTTAAATTCTATAGCCCCTTAATTTTACAAAACCCTTAATACTCTAAACCTAAAAACACAACAGCCTATATGCCAACACCCGAAACCTTTTCAACCTGTCCTCCGCCCAAGGCCTCTCTCCACATGGCAAACGATCTCCAATATCAAAATGAGAGATAAAACAAGGATATTAACATATCCATGATTCAAATTTTATTTTGCATAACACATCACAAATAGACTAACACGATACGGAAAATGTAGTGACAATGCGCATTAGCACATGTATAAGCATAAATATACAATAACGCTGGTGTCAGAGTATTTGAATGGTTTGGTTTACACTTGTTTTAGTTCGATGCTTCATGACTGATGTGTACCTAGTTATTATGCGCGGATCTTGCAATTCCTACGACCTACGCTGTGTGAAAAACGGCGAAAACCTTTCATTCTCAGCGTAAGACACGTCGCCTATCTGCCTAATGTTCCAATCAATTCGTATTCACTCCACAAAACATACATGCTAAAAAACTCCATTCTTTGACAAAGCTTAAATTTAAATCACTCAAAACATAAATGCAAACACTTGCTTAACTTTTTCCAGCTGAAAACTATTCCAAAGCAGAATGAAAAGTAGGGTAAACACGCAATCAGCTGTACACAAAGCAAGCAGACAAACGGGACTTTAATATAATTTCACATCAAACCAAAATCGAACAGCAAAATTAAGACAAAAAAAACCGAGAAGATTTACAAATATACCACAACACAGCGTGAAATGCAGTCAAATATAATTAAACACTACTTCTGAAATATAATTGTAAAACTACTCACCGATTGAAACGAGTTTGATATTCTCTTTTTCCAGGAATTCGAGCGCCACCGAGACGTTCTCCAGCTGCATCTGTCGGAAGGTCGGGCGCTGGTTGTACTTTCGGAACATCTTCCTCTGACTGAGTACTTCGATGAGCCCGATCAGCCGCAGCCCATCGCTCAGGTCCGTCTGCAGGTTGGCGATCCGCTTGTTGATGCACTTCAGGTGCTCGTTACACCAGCGAGTGAAGGTGTTCTGCTGAATCTTCTTCCAAGGAGCGTCTTCTGCAAGGTCCTTCTCCGTGGCCGGCATTTCTGCGTCCTTGTCCGGGTCGAGAGAGTAACTGGAGACTGGAGACGCGGCGGCAGTGCCTGACTGATTGAATTGTGGGTGTGGATAACTCATTTTGACCCTGCTTCCTCGCGCACGGTCTAGTTTTCAGGGTGGGGTCAACAACACGGGTTTTTATTGTTCCACGGGTCACCTCTTCCTTGGTATGATACTTTTGTCTGGAAACAAGAAAAATAATAAATATTTGAATAAAAATTGAATCTCATTAAGGAATTACATTTTATTATCAGATGAACGGGAATTTTATTTCAAACAGATAATGGTCAGCACATGACCGTCTGGGCGGTCCATACCTGAGTTTGGTTTGCTTTTTTGTGAATAGGGAAGTGGTTTCAAAAGATGTAATTGATCTCATCTATATATTTTTAACCCAATCCAATACAAAATGTCTCACAATGTTTCTGAAATGTTTTGTCAATGTTATAACACTGGCAGTACGTGGCAGCAACATTGTGAGAACTTTTTGTTTGAGCTGGGATGCGTTTGTCATGCTAGATGCAAACTTGGGATACTAGAGATTTTGCACCAGACATTGTTGAAGTTGGTAGGAGGTGCTGTTCCTGCACTTTCCGTCCTCGGCCACAAGCCATGTCCAAGCAGCACAGAATCTAGTGTGATATACACAGCAAGTCCACATCAGGGTTCATAAGCTCAGCTCTCAGTTACATCTGTAATCTGTCTGCCAAAGAAGCAAAATAATGTGATGTCACTCACAATAACCACTGCCCTAAATGGCACTCATTCTTGAAAAATCCAAAAAATTACTATCAACAGGCTTTTAACGACAAGCTATCCATTAAAGGGTTACTCCCCTTTCACTGAAGGATTCAAACACACCCACCACCCAGAAATCACATTACCATATACTCTCCAAGTTCTCACAGTCCGCCATCTTGGTCCCACGGTACTAGTCTCAGATTGGTGTTTCTTTAATGAACATCCTGACCTAATTCTGAACACCTGGTAGAGTGGTCTGTCAGCTCAACTGGAGTATGATATTATCAAAGTATAATATTTTTTTAAATTATTATTGCTCACAGAGCAATAATAATTGCTTATGAAACAGAAAGTGCTGGTGTGACACAATGCAAAATTAAGCTCAGTTTGCCCCTGCCACAAGATAGTCTGTACAGTGAGGTACTCCTCTGGTCATGTGACTATCACCATGACAGCCTGTACAGTGTGATATTCCTCTGGTCATGTGACTATCACCATGACAGCCTGTACAGTGTGATATTCCTCTGGTCATGTGACTATCGCCATGACAGCTTGTACAGTGTGATATTCCTCTGGTCATGTGACTATCGCCATGACAGCCTGTACAGTGTGATATTCCTCTGGTCATGTGACTATTACCATGACAGCCTGTACAGTGAGGTACTCCTCTGGTCATGTGACTATCACCATGACAGCCTGTACAGTGTGATATTCCTCTGGTCATGTGACTATCACCATGACAGCCTGTGCAGTGTGATATTCCTCTGGTCATGTGACTATCGCCATGACAGCTTGTACAGTGTGATATTCCTCTGGTCATGTGACTATCGCCATGACAGCCTGTACAGTGTGATATTCCTCTGGTCATGTGACTATTACCATGACAGCCTGTACAGTGTGACATTCCTCCGGTCATGTGACCATTACCATGACAGCCTGTACATTGTGATATTCCTTTGGTCATGTGACTTTCACCAGGACAGGTTGTACAACGTGATATTCCTCTGGTCATGTGACTATCACCATGACAGCCTGTACAGTGTGATATTCCTCTGGTCATGTGACTATCACCATGACAGCCTGTACAGTGTGATATTCCTCTGGTCATGTGATTATAACCATGACAGCCTGTACAGGGTGAAATTCCTCTGGTCATGTGGCCCCGGCACGAAGGCAACCTTTGAAGTATGATATACCTCTGGTTGGAGCTGTCTCCTGTGGAGCATGTGCCTCACAGTTAGTGACTCTTATTGGCTGCTGCTGTAGCTAATCAGCAAACAGGGACACATTACAGATGTAGTTGTATGAAGTGTATGCAGCTGCAAACACACAATATGAACTATTTTTTTAGTTGACATTGACAAAACACAGCTTTTGGAACCAGTCCCTGTTAGTAGGTTCTCGGGATAAAGATATGGAAATTATAGTTGAAATACAGTCATCCCAAAACAGCTCACCATGATAATTTTACTTTATAGTAAAATTAAAAATTTAATTGACACATCTTTGCATATCAACAACTTTTTTGTTGCTATACACCTCACGGCAGTACAATTTTCAGTCTAAACAATACACAATCAAAACTGCACAACAAGTGTAATTTTGTGGAACTATCAATTCGCTGCTGAGGTATTTTTGCCGTAAAGGTCACCAATCTGTAGAATGGAGTCACGGATCTGTGAATCCATTCTAAAGATGTGTGACTTTTATAACAAAATACTTAAATATTGTCGTGGAAGAGATTCATTTTTCAGTCACAAAATCTAACGGAACCATATATAGTAGGCAGCAGAGTCAGCGATGGGCCTGGTGCTTACAGGGATTAACCCCGACTGCACTCGACATCCAAAACCAGCTGTCAGGACGCAGATAATTTTTATTTAGGGCTTTATGGATTCGTTACGGAGTTCGGGTTCAGGTCTTCGTCCATCTCGGCTATACGTGCAGCGCTGTGAACAGTAAACTATCCAGTAAACGCTGACCTCGTCCAATAAGAGCTCACAAGAGCCACTTTCACTGAAAATAAGTCATGAATAAGAATTAAGTGAAATTAAACAAAATTCAATTCAATGCAAACTGTCATTATTATTGACTACAAGTTATATCAATGTAAAGTTGCGCAAATACTCCATGCCATAGCAGTGCGACTAGCGTTCTTTCCTGTGTTTCACAACGAAATAGCAAGGCTGCTAAATGTAGCCTGGTCTCAATTTTTACAGAAGAAAAGTACACACAATAAGTTACTGTTCTATATACGTCATGGACCAAAAAAACAAACATATTTTTGTAAATGCTACCTCAACATCTCCACACAGTCCAAAACTTTTACATAGGCAATACGTGCCCTCTCAGATTTGACTCGATCGTTGATTGATTGGTCGCCTAAAGCGCCTAACGACGTAGCATTCGATTATAACCGACACGAACAATGAAGCATGCAAAATACTCAATGACACAAATATGAAAATATATGTGAAACGAACTCGCATTTACACAAAATATTTCGTTTCAATTAAACCATAACACATCTTACATCCGTCCAATAGGGAACACGTCCTTTATCCAAGTAGCCTACAACGTATTCCATCAATGTTTATTCACCACTCACCAACCAGAAATATAAGCTATTTCGCTTTACGCGTTGAGTATGTATGCGTTAAATATTACACGAACCTGACAACTGATTATTCTTTTTACAAAACTTTTTGCAGTGGTTCCGCTGATACAAGACGGGTCCGTTATTCTGAGGTAGCTATCGATTCCTTACACCGTACTGTCCATTAGACCTCTAATCAGTTTATAACAGGTATGAAAAGAGTTCCAAACTTACTTCGTTATGAAGCCCACTTTGTTTATATTGTGTTTTTTATAGGGACTCGCGGACACCAAATCCTCCGTCTGTCTCCAGCATAAAGCCCAAGTACAGAAAACAAACTTCGAGTGTGGCTATGACACTGCACCACCCACCCGGCGCGTTCTGCCTCTGGGGGAAGCCCTTACGCACCAGAGAAGAAAGAGAGTACCGTGACAGCAGCTGATCTCTGTGCTCGGCCTTAATTGGTCAGACAGATACACCCTGAGCAAAAGGGCTTTACTCCCATGAAATATGTTTCAGAAAAAAAAAACACAAATGTTGACGCAATATAGGTTACCACGCCTTCAGATTTTTAAGTATGATGTCACCCTCTCCAGCTCGCAATCACATCCATGAGCTCCAAGATTCGGTCCTGAGGGGGGTCAGTTCTTAATACTTATGTTTTTGTTTTCTTTTTTCTTTCTTAAATGTTTTATTTACACCCCCCCCCCCCCCCCCCCAAAAAAAAAAAAAAACACATTGTGTGCATGTGCAGTCTACTCTCGATAATAATTTGCAATACATAGTTCTTTAAACACAAGGAAATTTCTGCAATTAGAAGGTTAGCTTTTCTCGTGTCATACGCATTCAAATTTTGTAACATTAATAACCTGGATCAGTGTTATCATTTTTGGAATTCAGGCTCAGGGGGAATCATTAAAATGTTCAGACTGCATTTGCAAAAAGATGTATGATGCACAGAGTACTGTACACATGTTTAATGTTCACAAATGGACTGCTTTTATCTAAAGCGCTTTACAATTGATGCCTCTCATTCACCCATTCACCCATTCGCACACCAACAGTGAAAGGCTGCCATGCAAGGTACCAATCAGCTCATTGGGAGCAATTAGCGGTTAGATGTCTTGCTCAGGGATACTTCGACATGCCAGGGCGGGGGATCGAACCGGCAACCCTCCAACTGCCAGACAACCGCTCTTACCTCCTGAGCTATGTCGCCCCACACGAAAAAAAAGTCAAAAGAATTTGAGTATAATTTAGTTGATTAATACAATTTTTTATTTATCCAAATGTTTACCATTGTTTTACTACAGTTACATAACATTACATGACTGTGATAAATGACACAAACTATGTGTTAACACACTACACCAGAAAGCAATATTGAGAAGCAAAATGAGTAAAGGAAAGATTAAAGGACAGCTTTAACTCTGAATAAAAAATGCAAATGTTTAGTTGTTTAGAAAATACTGCAGATACGCTCTATACAAGAAATCTTTAAGTATTTGTCTGATTTTGTGTGTGTGTGTGTGTGTGTGTGTGTGTGTGGGTTTGTGTGTGACAGAACTATCAGCTATGGTCAGTAGTTGTGCCTATCCCTACCCCAGAGTGGTACCATTTTATATCCTTAATTATGAATAATTAAAGAATTATGAATTATTATGCAACAAAATTTCCAGAAAATCAATGGCATCCATGTGTCTATATCAGCAGGCATTGCAAAGTATTTTGTAATATGTTATTAAAATGTAAATGCAATAAGTACAAACATATATCTCTTCTTTTTTTTTTTTTTTTTTTTTTAATACAACGGTATAAAAATATATGATCTGAAAACATTAAAATATAAATGGAAGAAAAAGGCAGGCTCACAAGAAAATGTGATGCCACGTTTGTGGCTCAAAATGGCGTACGGTTTACCTGTGCTCTTATGAACATAATTAATATCCTCACGCTCTTATCTTTGGCACAGAGCCCCCTTCCCCCCAGTCCCCATGCTGCCGTCTGAGGACGCACGAGAGCGTGAGGCTGCAGTGAGAGGGGGTGTGATCAGGTGTTCCAGTCCGGCCCGGTCCAGTCCAGCTGGCCGGTTGCCCACCAGAACATGGCGACTCCGAGCACAGACACCAGGCTCATCTTCAGGGCGGACCTCAGCACGCCGAGCACCTACGGACAGGCGGGGAGAACACGGAAAGGTCACGCGCGTGCTGAGTCACAACAGTCGCACACGCAGTGTTTACCTGGGGCCAGAGTACAGAGGGGAAACATGGTGTTTAACTGGGGCCATCTTTAGTGTACAGAGGGGAAGTCCCTCAAACCCTAAAACAAATGCTACTTAAGGAAATGTAATGGAGAATGTCATTAATTAAGATTTTCATATCAAATCAAATTTTATTGATTGATTGATTATTCTGGGCAGAAAAATGCCTTTTTACAAGACATTTTAGAAGATATGAAATGGGGGAATGCCAGTGGTGGAATAACACAAAAGAAAAATGTTGTTAAATTCCAAAGATGTGAGCGTATGAAAAAGGTTAAGAGAAGCTGCAGTTGAGATCGGATCCAGAGTTTAACTGAGCTAGACAGCAGGACTGAGGGCTGCGTATTAATAACAGACCATGGTAAACAGGAACTTGTGAGCAGTAAGGAAATGTCCTTAACGCTGTTATTTTGATGAATACTTGTAGTTATTCTGACACGGGGCTAACCCAAACAGCCGAAGGGAAATGCAAACAGGATGAGAAGAGAACGAGAGCATGAAGTAGATGAAAAGAGAACAGATGAAGGAGGACAGAAGAAAGAGAGAGAGAAGGGAAATGTTTGTCCTAAAGAGCAGTGGAGGGGGGCGGCTCTGGTCTGCTCTGCTGTCTGTTTCCGCAGGATGCTGTGCGGGCAGATGGGGGGCTGTGGAGTGACCACAACAGCCCTGAGAACAGCGTTCATCCTGACGAGCAGCGGACTGGAATGAACACTACGGAGGAACAGCGCTGAGAACAGTGCTCATCCTGAAGAGCAACAGACTGGAATGAACACTATGGAGGAACAGCGCTGAGAACAGTGCTCATCCTGAAGAGCAGCAGACTGGAATGAACACTACGGAGGAACAGCCCTGAGAACAGTGTGTGTGTGCGCGTGTGTGTATGTTCGTGTGTGTGTGCGTGTTAGTGTGATGTGTAGTGTGTATGTGTGTATGTCTGTGTGTGTGCGTGTATGTGTGTATGTCTGTGTGTGTGTATGTGCGTGTTACTGTGATGTGTAGTGTCTGTATGTGTGTGGGTGTGTGTGTGTGTGTGTGTGTGCGAGTATGTGTGGTGTGTAGTGTGTGTGTATGTGTGTGTGTGCACGTGTGCGTGTGGGGTATGTGTGTACATACCTCACGTGCCTCTGTTCTCATTTGCTATCTCTTGCTATACCTTTACTCTCCCTTTTCCCATTATCTTCTTTATTTCATCTTCTCTCCCTCCCTTTCCTCCCTCTCCTCCCACCCTCTCTTCTCCTTCCTCCCTCCCTCCCTGTCTTGCCCTGGCCTTCATGTGTCAGTAGGAGCTTGTGTCCTCTTTAGGAAATTCGGCTGAAGACAGATGGGGTACCGAGAGTGAGGTCGCCGTTCTCATGGAAGCGTGTCTGGCTGGGATTCGGAAACCCCAGCCAGTGGCAGATGTGTGGCAGTTGGGGGGAGGACAAGAAATGGAGGGACAGGAAGTGAAGGAGGAAGAGGAGGAAGTGGTGGGTGGAGCATGACAGTGAGGTTCCAGGTCAAAGATTTCAGGACAGTACCAGAGGTTAGGGGTTAAAGGGGAGGGGCCTGTTTGAAATAAACAGCCAGTTGCTATGGTTCCTTTCATTCAGTAATCAATCCTTCCTCTAATATACAGGCTCACAACGTCTGAAATATCTGACCCTCGCAGGTTAGACTCATATAGGGCGGGACTTTATGTTATGACACAGGTCCTGCCAACAGTAACTGGCTTCAAAATGGCTGTCAACATTGTGTAAGAAAATATTATTTTCATTTTTCATTCAAAATCAAAAATGTTAAATTGATTGTGAGAGTAAAGGCATCACCAGGGACACTGCTGTCTTTAGTGCCACTCTCTCTCTCTCACACACACACACACACACGCACACACACATACATACCCACACACACACATTCACTCACACACACACATGCACACACTCACACACATGCACTCAAACACATGCTCACCCATACATACACATTCACACACACACACACACACACTCACACACACTCACACACACACATGCACACACTCACACACACCCACACCCACACCCACACACACGCACACACGCACACACACAGACATACCGCACTTCATTAAACACATAACCTAGAACAGGTAGTGTGAAAAGAAGTGGAACCACCACAAGGACAGATGTGTGGAAACACGTTCCCACGGGCACTCAACACTTGAGGGCGACAGACATTTTGTCCAGTTACTGAATCACACCCACACCTGAGAACCTAATTTCTCCTAATGCATCTTCCCATAATGCACTTCCCATGGCTACCTCTCCCTTCCTCTGTCTTTCCAAAGTTAGAGAGGATTTACAGACGCTCCCCTGTGCCTTCAGTGCAACCCGGACCAAGCCATTTAAGGCAAAGCTTGTGTGCCACTATGTCTCAGCCTGTTCCAAGGACACAAGCAGGCATTCCCACTGAAGACTGCAGGACAAAATTACAGCAGAATACCACATTTATCCTGCGGGTATCAGAAAATGTGTGCTATTTGTGCATTCACAGAGAGATACTGCAATCCCTTGAGTCTGTATGTTACAGTGGGCTATGCTGCAGCGTGCTACAGTGTATTACGTGGTGCTGCAGTGTGTTGCAGTCTGTTCGGGTGCATTACGTGGCCCTGCAATGTGCTAGAGATTGTTAGGTTGCATTACATGGTGCAGCAGTGTGTTACAGTTTGTTAGGGTGCATTACGCTGTGCTACAGTCTGTTAGCGTACATTACACTGTGCTACAGTCTGTTAGCGTGCATTACGCTGTGCTACAGTCTGTTAGCGTGCATTACACGGTGTTACAGTGTGTTACAGTCTGTTAGCGTGCATTACGCTGTGCTACAGTCTGTTAGCGTGCATTACACGGTGTTACAGTGTGTTACAGTCTGTTAGGGTGCATTACGCTGTGCTACAGTCTGTTAGCGTGTGGTCCTTACCCTGCTCCCCTGGTGTTGGGCCTTCAGCTCGACACTCAGCTTCTTCAGCTCCGCTTGTGTGACCTGACTCTCCTGCAGAAGGAGAGAGAGCTTCTCCCGACAGCTCTCACTATTACCGTCCTGAAACACACAAATGCACACGCACACACACACACACACACACGCGCGCACACACACACACACACACACGCACACACACACACACGTGCGCACGCATGCACGCAGACACACACACACACACGCACACACGCACACACACACACACAAACATGTACACACACGTGCACGCACACACGCACATACATTTATTCATACTGGTTTACATATTGATTTATCCTGCTGTGGTCATTGTGGTTGTTCTGTCTGGGGCCAAGACTACCTACCTCTGTTCTCATTGGCATCCAAGTCCCTGCACCAGGTACCTCACCGGCTACGTCACCGGCTACTGAACCGGTCCCTGTGCTGGTCACTGCACTGGTCACTGCGCTGGTCACTGTGCTGGGTACTGCGCTGGGTACTGTGGAGTCTGAGTCCTCTGCACCCTCTGAGGAGCTGCTAACCCTGTCCGTGTCACTGCTGGAAAGATGAAAGACAGCACAGACACAGATCATGTCCAGCAGTCTGACGCCCCCCCCCCCCCCCCCCCCCCGTCTCTCTCTGTCACATACAGGCCAGAGTATTAGCCAGAGGACAGCAGCCTAACCCCCCCCCTCTACTGTAACACACACTGTCAGAACACTAGCATACTGCAACACACACTGTCAGTACACTAGCATACTGTAACACACAGTGTCAGTATATTAACAGACTCTAACATACACTGTCAGTACACTAGCATACTGTAACATACAGTGTTAGTATATTAACAGACTCTAATACACACTGTCAGTACACTAGCATACTGTAACACACACTGTCAGTATATTAACAGACTCTAACATACACTGTCAGTACACTAGCATACTGTAACATACAGTGTTAGTATATTAACAGACTCTAATACACACTGTCAGTACACTAGCATACTGTAACACACACTGTCAGTGTATTAGTACAAACTAACAGACACTGTCAGTGCATTAACATACTTTATCACAAACTGTCAGTATAATAACTCACTCAGACACGGTCAGTGCATTAACATACTGTAAAACACTGTCAGTAAACCCATATGCTGTCATTACACTAACACAGTGTAATAAAAACTGTCACTTAATAAGACTCCGTTGGTAGAGTAATTGACAAATGACCAAAGACACAATCTGGGCAAGGTCTCATAAGTAAAGCAGAAGTATGACACATCACATCACACCAGCAATGAGGAGAAAACAGTCCTTTTCTGTCCTCAATTAAAGATGAGGCATTATTATTGCTACCATATTTGAGGTGGTGTCTCACCCACACGTGCACATTTCAGTGACGGATATGGAAATGTGAAAAAAAAAAAAAAACATAATTCAGACTGTGGCATTCCCTGCCAACATGTGGAACAATCAGCCCCTGACAAACAATGTCTCAGCACAGATGTGACCCCACGAGAGATTAAGATAACAAACTGCGAGGTGTTGTTCTGTTAACAGGAAAGGTTACCACGGAGAACATGAGAGGTTCTGTCATGGTATATAAACTTGTCCGTATATTTACACCAGACCTCACAGTGTGTATGTGTGTGTGTGCGTGTGTGTGTGTGTGTGTGTTTGTGTGTGTGAGTTTGTGTGCATGTGTGTGTGTGTCTTTTAGTCTTTTGGAATACACAGAATGCAGTGGCATATCACAAGCTTGTTAAAACAGTGATGAGAAAAATGTCAACTGGCATACGAAAGTCACAACACTGTCTAGGCTCATTCACTAAAAATTATTTAAACACATAAATGATGACATCACACGAGACCCAAACATGTTGGCCATCAGTCTGTTCTAACTAAAACAAGACAATGAGCACTTTTGTGTCTGAAACCATGCCCGTCACATTCCAAAGATTTCTCCAAAACAAAAAAAAATTGGTTCTGTTCACTGAAACACAAACAGTGGGACAATACAGTAAAGATACAGTGAGAGATGGAATGAGAGAGTTTGTGTTATTTGTTTTGTATTACGGATATTTCAGATATTTAAATGGCTTATTTCCTTGGAAAATTATTTCATACCTTTCAAGAGTAATGAAAATGTCAGTTGTGGTATCGTGCTTAACTTCATTTATTTGTTTTTAAAGCTTGGAAATAATATTGACTTCCAGAAAAGCATCTGAACGTGAAAGTTGTGAGATTTATACTGATCGAGAAAAGACGTAGGGGAGAGAGTGGGGGAGTGAGAGAAAGAGAAACAGGGAGAGAGAGAGAAAGAGAAAGAGTGAGGTGGGGGTTGCCCCCAGTGACAGGATATCCTAACCCTGGAACATCTAATCCCTTCTGTAAACCTACTTGTGTCTGAACTCAGATAACCTTTACAGAAAAAACAGAGCCAAAAAATAATTTGCCTCGGGCTCTAGTCTGAACCCTGGTTAAGTTCTTTTGTTTTGCTTGTTTTTGAATGTTCACGGAAGCTCATGTTTTGGAAGCAAATTAAAACTATTTTCTAAAATGCATGCTCAAAAATGGTGAGTATGGGAGGGTGTGGTATGGGGTGTGTGAGGGTGTCATTGGGGGTGTGTCAGGGTGTGGTTAGTCGTGTGCGAGGGTGTGGTTAAATTTGTGAGGGTGTCATTGGGGGTGTGTCAGGGTGTGGTTAAGTGCGTGAGGGTGTGGTTAGCCATGTGTGGGGTGTGGTTAAATGTGTGAGGGTGACGTTGGGGGTGTGTCAGGGTGTGGTTAAGTGTGTGAGGGTGTCATTGGGGGTGTGTCAGGGTGTGGTTAGCCATGTGTGGGGTGTGGTTAAGTGTGTGAGGGTGTCGTTGGGGGTGTGTGAGGGTATGGTTAGCTGTGTGTGAGGGTGTGGATAAGTGTGTGAGGGTGTCGTTGGGGGTGTGTCAGGGTGTGGTTAAGTGTGTGAGGGTGTCGTTGGGGATGTGTGAGGGTGTGGTTAAGTGTGTGAGGGTGTCGTTGGGGATGTGTGAGGGTGTGGTTAGCCATGTGTGAGGGTGTGGATAAGTGTGTGAGGGTGTCATTGGGGGTGTGTCAGGGTGTGGTTAGTCGTGTGAGGGTGTCATTGGGGGTGTGTGAGGGTGTGGTTAGCCATGTGTGAGGATGTGGTTAAGTGTGTGAGGGTGTCGTTGGGGGTGTGTCAGGGTGTGGTTAAGTGTGTGAGGGTGTCGTTGGGGGTGTGTCAGGGTGTGGTTAAGTGTGTGAGGGTGTCGTTGGGGGTGTGTGAGGGTGTGGTTAGCCATGTGTGGGGTGTGGTTAAATGTGTGAGGGTGTCGTTGGGGGTGTGTCAGGGTGTGGTTAAGTGTGTGAGGGTGTCGTTGGGGGTGTGTCAGGGTGTGGTTAGTCGTGTGAGGGTGTCATTGGGGGTGTGTGAGGGTGTGGTTAGCCATGTGTGAGGATGTGGTTAAGTGTGTGAGGGTGTCGTTGGGGGTGTGTCAGGGTGTGGTTAAGTGTGTGAGGGTGTCGTTGGGGGTGTGTGAGGGTGTGGTTAGCCATGTGTGGGGTGTGGTTAAATGTGTGAGGGTGTCGTTGGGGGTGTGTCAGGGTGTGGTTAGTCGTGTGTGAGGGTGTGGTTAAGTGTGTGAGGGTGTCATTGGGGGTGTGTGAGGGTGTGGTTAGCCATGTGTGAGGATGTGGTTAAGTGTGTGAGGGTGTCGTTGGGGGTGTGTCAGGGTGTGGTTAAGTGTGTGAGGGTGTCGTTGGGGGTGTGTGAGGGTGTGGTTAGCCATGTGTGGGGTGTGGTTAAATGTGTGAGGGTGTCGTTGGGGGTGTGTCAGGGTGTGGTTAGTCGTGTGTGAGGGTGTCGTTGGGGATGTGTGAGTGTGTGGTTGAGGTGTGTGAGGTGTGGTTAAGTGTGTGAGGGTGTGGTTAGGGGTGTGTGAGGGTGTGGTTGAGGTGTGTGAGGTGTGTTTAAGTGCGTGAGGGTGTGCTTAGGCATGTGTGAGGGTGTGGTTGGGAGTGTGTGAGAGTGTGGATAAGTGTGTGAGGGTGTGGTTAGCCATGTGTGAGGATGTGGTTAAGTTTGTGTATGGGTGTGGTTAGCAGTGTCTGAGGGAGTGGTTAAGTGTTTGAGGGTGTGGTTAGGCATGTGTGAGGGTATAGTTGGGGTGTATGAGAGTGTGGTTAGGGGTGTGTGAGGGTGTGGTTAAGGGTGTGTGTGAGGATATAGTTGGGGGTGTATGAGGGTGTGGTTGGGAGTGTGTGAGGTGTGGTTAAGTGTGTGAGGGTGTGGTTGGGGGTATGTGAGAGTGTGGTTAAGTGTGAGGGTGTGCTTACGCATGTGTGAGGGTGTGGTTGGGGGTTTGTGAGGGTGTGGTTAGGGGTGTGTGAGGGTGTAGTTGGGGGTGTATGAGGGTGTGGTTGAGGTGTGTGATGTGTGGTGAAGTGTGTGAGGGCGTGGTTTGGGGTGTGTGAGGGTGTAGTTGGGGGTGTATGAGGGTGTGGTTGAGGTGTGTGAGGTGGGGTTAAGTGTGTGAGGGTGTGGTTGGGGGTATGTGAGAGTGTGGTTAAGTGCGTGAGGGTGTGGTTAGGCATGAGTGAGGGTGTGGTTGGGCATGAGTGAGGGTGTGGTTAAGTGTGTGAAGGTATGGGATGGAGGAGGGGTCAGAGATTGTGAATGGGACTTGCCTGTCGGAGTCTCGCTGGACAGGGAGAGAGTCCAGGCAGAACCGGACCATGTGCTTCCTGCTGGAGTGTTCCTGACCTGAGAAAACAGGGTCAAAGGATTTACTTCCTGCTGGAGTGCCCCTGGCCTGAGAAAACAGGGTCAAAGGATTTACTTCCTGCTGGAGTGCCCCTGGCCTGAGAAAACAGGGTCAAAGGATTTACTTCCTGCTGGAGTGCCCCTGGCCTGAGAAAACAGGGTCAAAGGATTTACTTCCTGCTGGAGTGCCCCTGGCCTGAGAAAACTGGGCTTTATCGTTTACTGTTAAAAGGGTTAACCTCTGGGTATGTCTGCAGATGTTCAGTGGGTAATGCACTGGATGTTCTTCAGTGCCAGAGGGGAATTTATTATTTTAGTACTTTTTCATGAGGCACTATAAATGTAAACATCACTGTTTCTGAAACAGTCAGTGAGAGTCAATAAGACTGGCCATCCAGCACAGGGGTTTTAAGAATCAGACACACAATAACGGTTGCAGGTTTCACTTCTGTATGCCAAGCAGCAGTTACGTGCACTTGAACCTGATCGATCAGTTACCGGACATCTGTCTAGCTGTTTAAATATACATGGAAATATAGAGTGCATTTTGAAAAAAAATATATAATTAGTAATAATTTACAGTAAAGCAAGTGGTAATATGAGGTTTAACAGAAACTGTAATGATAAAATGTACAATACTATAAAACAACGCATGTTGCAATATCAAGTGAGTCACAGTTAGACATAGTTGTGTTCAGTTGTAGTAGTAGTATTAGTAAGCTGTAGTAGTAGTAGCAGCAGCCGCAGTAGTAGTAGTAGTAATAGAAGCCATAGTAGCAGTAAATTGTACAAACAATTCAGCATTTGTATTGACATTTGCACTCTGGCCTTTTCATTCTCACTCTCTTCTCCCCTCATTCTCTCTCTCTTTTCTTCATTCTCCCTCCCTCCCTCTCTCATTCTGTTTCCCCCCATTCTCTCTCCATCGTACTCTCCCTCTCCCTAAAAGGTAAAAGATGGGCCTAGCACTCGAGAAAGTAACATGTGAGCTCATGGGATTACCCACAGAGCCTCCTCATTCAAAACAGCGTCTGTCTCTCCAGCTTTTCACAAATTTCCTGATTTGCAACCTTTCCAGTTAAACTGGATCCCAGGCCAGAGTGTGTTGAGGCTCAGGCTGCTGCATTAGCTTGTTGACAGCCGTCTCCATGACAACACTGAGTTTCAGGAGCACGACAGAACCAGTTTTTCAAAAACTCGGCAAAAGCATGTTGCTTTCAGGACTAGCTGCTGTGGATCCGACTGAAATAGCACACTGCAGAGCATTACAGTGCAGAACCTTGCAGTATAGAACCTGGCACTGCAGAACCTCGCAGTACAGAATCTTGTAGTACAGGATCTTGCAGTACAGAGCATTATAGTGCAGAACCTTGCAGTTCAGAGTCTTGCAGTACAGAATCTCGCAGTACAGAACCTGGCACTGTAGAACCTGGAACTGCATAGTTGCAGTACAGAATCTTGCACTGCAGAACCTTGCAGTACAGAATCTTGCAGTACAGGGCATTTCAGTGCAGAACCTGGCAGTGCATAACTTGCAGTGTAGAACCTTAACGTACAGAATCTTGCAGTGCAGTCTTGTAGTACAGAACCTAGCTGTACAGAACCTTGCAGTGCAGAACTTGCAGTGCATAATCTTGCAGTGCAGAACCTGGCCGTGCATAGTCTTGCAGTGTAGAACCTTGCATTTGGTTATTTGTTTGTTTAGTTGGATCCCCATTAGCTGATGCAACTTCCACAAGCAGCAGCTACTATGCAAGTGTATGTATCGGTGTGTGAGTGTATGTACGTTTGAAACAGAATTTTTCTTTCTAAGCATGTGTGTGAAAACCTGGCTGAGAGTGCATATGTACATGTTTTGGAAGGTGCGTAGATGCATATGTGTATATGTGTTCTTTTATGTGGGCCTGCATTTATGCATATACTCTTTTATTTGTATGCATTTGAGTGTGTGTTTCTCCTGGTTGCCGAGATACAGTGCGTTGGCTGAGAGAATGAGGGTGTAAACACACAGTCTAAAAGAATCTCAAGCAGCTTCACAAACGTAAACACTGTCAGAGAAACAGAGGACTAGAAAAATGACCCAGAGCTTAATAAATCTATTATTTTCCCTTTCTCCTTCTTCCCTCTCTCCTTGTTTCTCTCCCTCCCCTCTCTCCATTCCTGTCCCATTCTCAGCACCCTTCCGTATGTCATTCTTCCTCCTTCTCGGTTTGAGTGACAGGCTCAGCTCAGCCGGCCGTTCTGACTTCCTGTCCTGGAGTTCTGCTCCATAGGGCTGAATATTTACTTTCACAGTCACGCTCTTCCTCTGAAAGTGGTTTCCTAACGTCGCGCACTACTCACCCTCTCGCCTCGCGCCATAGTCTTCCTCTTCATCATCATAGTAGCGGTAGAATGCCTGAATCCTCGCTCTCTCTTGCTCCCAGTTCCCCTCACCCTCCTCGTCCTCGTCCTCGTCGTCCTCCTCCCCCCCCACCTCTTCCTCGTTGGCAAACTCTGCTGCCTCTGGCCTGGGGACGCTGTGAGCATGAGCGGCTGAGGGGAGCTCGGTGGCGCCCCCTGCCTGTGACTGTGACCCTGCCTGCAGGGGTCCAGCGCTCGGGCCCCTGGGGGTTGGAGGATGCCCAGTGCAGGGAGGCCAGGGCTCTGAATCGCTGGAGCTACTGCTGCAGTCTGAGGCTGAAGGGGACAGAGGGGCCGGTCCTGGAACCCAGCCTCCCCAAACATCGCCAGGGCAACCTGCACGACTCGCTCCAGAGCCTCCATCCACCCTTCTTTTCTCATTTTCCACAAAGCAGACATCCTCTTCATCGACAGGCTCCAGTGTGAGAACAGAAAGAGCTTCTTCTTCACCCTTACTGGTCTGATCCAGTGTGAGGACAGATAGAGCTTCTTCTTCACCCTTACTGGGCTGATCCAGTGTGAGGACAGATAGAGCTTTCTCTTCACCCTTACTGGGCTGATCCAGTGTGAGGACAGATAGAGCTTTCTCTTCACCCTTACTGGGCTGATCCAGTGTGAGGACAGATAGAGCTTTCTCTTCACCCTTACTGGTCTGATCCAGTGTGAGGACAGATAGAGCTTTCTCTTCACCCTTACTGGTCTGATCCAGTGTGAGGACAGATAGAGCTTTCTCTTCACCCTTACTGGTCTGATCCAGTGTGAGGACAGATAGAGCTTCTTCTTCACCCTTACTGGTCTGATCCAGTGTGAGGACAGATAGAGCTTTCTCTCCATCCTTACTGCTCTGCACTGGTGTGATGCTGTGTATGAAGCCCTCTTCATCAGCAGATGACTCCTCCTGTCTGACATCATCTTCTCTCCCAGAGTCCCACTCTTCTCCAGTCCATTTCATTTCGCGTGTAATTTCATCGTAGCCGTCATCGTCTGCCTTTCCTTCACTGAAAGGGTAACCTGCGTCAGTCCCCAGATCTTCCATCCAGTTCAGACTACTTTTCCCATGAGCACCCTCCAACCCAGGCTTGCTGCTATTATTCTGCACTTCAGCATCTCCCTCAGAAGAATCGGAAACCTCCATTTCCTCCTCTTGATCCAAACCCACATCATCCCTCTCTTTATGGCCTCCTTTCCTCCCGTCCTCCTCTCTTCCTCTCTCCGAGCCCTCTCCTTTCCTCCCGTCCTCCTCTCCCGCTCCCTGTAAGCCCTCTCCTTCCTCGGCCCCTCCCTCCATCAGCTCCCATTCAGACAGTTCTGCTCTGGTTTGGGGGATCCAGGTCCCCGAGAGCTGCCCCGACCCCCTCCCGGACTTCTCCTCTTCGTCCTTGCGCTCCTCCTCCTCGTCAGATGGGTATTCCGCGTACCCCTCTCCGATGGACCCACAGTCTGCCTCCGAGAACTCCTTCAACTCGCCACTGAAGGAGTCTGTGGGAACCTGCAGGAAGTCCTCCAGCGATTCCTCCCTCGCTGAGTGACAGCGCTCTTCTGGGAGCCCGCTGACCCGCTCGTCAGCGTCTGCGTCCGCAACCGAACCTGTAGCCGAACCTGCAGCCGAACCTGCAGCCTCCTCTGCACCTGGAGCCATGTCTGTCACTATGTCTATTACCATGTCTCTGTCTGCCACAGCGTCTACGTCTGCATCTGCTTCTCCATCTGAATCTGTGTCTGAATCTATATTTCCGTAGCCTAGGCATGCCTCTTCTCCTGCCTCTTTTTTGAATGAAGGGAGTTCAGACAAACTCCTTCCATCTGTCAGGCCTATCAGAACCTCTTCCTCTTCCTCGCCCCCTGAATCCGATCCTGAGAGTGGACCATCTCCTCGAGGGCATTCCACTGCCCATTGGGCTGACGACTCATTCTCCTTCCCCAGGCCTCGGGTTCGTTCCCCACTTCCTGCATTCTCTCCACTCCCTGTCTGATCGCCTTCCAAACATCCTCTTCTCAAACCGATCATCTCTGACATGTCAGGCAAGGAGCTCAATCCTCCTGCATCCTCGTCATCTACTAAAGTCTCGTCCTCAGCACCAATCTTGTACTTGTCCTCCACTTCCTGTTCCCGGAGGTCAACGATGTCACCCCAGTCCCCGCCCTGAGGAAACCCAGACCTGCTGCAGCGTGGTTCCTTCTCTGACATGCCCACGGACACACACCTTGTGTCTTCGTCCTCCTCTGGGTCATCATCCTCATCTACCTCAGTGAGTGCTGGCAGCCGCTCAAACTCCTCAGTGCTGTTCCCATTCCCATCATCCTCCTGCAGATTCAGAGACTCAAAGTCCAGTTCTCCCTCCTGATAACATGGTAGAGACATATCTGGAAAAACAAAAAAATTGTTATTTTTTTTAACCCTCCACTATGGTTTTGAAGTCTGTGCCCTGCTTTGTACAAAGAGGTGCATTGTGTAATAGTGAAACCATGTAACATCAACGACCAACTGAACAAGGGAAATCTAAATCTTCATAAAACAATTCAGAAAAATAGAAAAGACATGTTATGATATTGCATTTCAACTGCAATGACAAAATACTATAGCCTAAAACACTTTACGTCAAGAGCCTCATGTTTATGTTTTCTGTGTGTGCTTTTGGTAAATTGCTATGGTTACAGCTGAAGAGAGAATAAACACTGAGACATGAAAAGAGACAACAGGAAGTGAATGATTCAGTGTTTGGTTCATTTTTGTTATCCAGATTTGTTTTCAGAAACACACGCAGCACCTTTTCACTGTCCCTGAATACACAAAGAGTCATGAGAAGAGCAATTCTACGGAGCCTTCTATGGAATCCATCTTCTATGGAGTGTGTTATTTTTAGATTGTGTGTGATGTTATCATCTACCTTCAGTGAAGCTCACTCTGTGAGCGAATATCTTTCAAAAGTATACAGTATTTCTTTCCATTGTGTATTCATGCTGGTGGGGCATATTATCTTCGCCATTTTTGGACTTTGGATCAGACTGAAAGTCATTTTTGTGGTACCTTCATGATTTCCCCCAGTGTAGTATAATGAATTTTAATAAAATGGTTAGGGGACTTCCTGCCTCTCACCCAATGTACGTTGAGATAGGCTCCAGCACCCCCGCGACCCTGACCAGGAATAATTGGGTACAGAGAATTGATGGATGGGTGGATAGTTAGGGGACTGGGCTTGTAACCTAAAGGTTGCAGGTTTGAATCTCAGGAAGGACACTGGCATTGTACCCTATTTAACCTTAACTGTCTATGCATGTATCCAGCTGTAATAAATGGATACTATGTAAAAATGCTAAGTTGTGTAAGTCGATCTTGTTAAAAGCGTCTACTCAATGCCAGTAATGTGAACGGATTAAAAACTGAATAACTGAATGAATTAAAAATAGAACTTGCACATAAATTAATTCCTTCATAAAAATTCTGGCCCCAGCTTCTGTGCACACTAAAGGTGGTCAGGATACAATCTTTAAAAACGTTTCTGCTCTATAAAAAGGCCAGACACAACACAAAACTACTGACTACCAACCCATGATGACATAAGCATGGTAATGTGTGAGGTTTAACCCGTTTCAAGGTCTTTATTTGGAAAATGAAATTAAAAGTGGCCATGACTCAGACTGGCATCAAGTTTTGTTTTGGTTCATTGAGTTAAGGAAATCTTTGCTGATAAATACTTGAAACAAACATTGTTTAATAATTATGTTCCCTATGCAAAATTGTCCATCCATTTAATATAAATGTACAAATGCACGTTAAATATTTTCCCTGGTGTTAGACAATGTCAGTTCGGACCACAGCATGATTCATGTAATACAAATACTTCTCCCTTTTAAGAACATTGTCTTCTTGAAATTAGGCCTTGAAACTAAAAGCATAGGAATTCCTGTCACATTGTAGGTCTACTGCAGGAGAGAGCTGCAGCTACAGCAGCTAAGAACCTTAACCAGTGAATTGTGCTCAACTTAAAACACCCTCCTCCGCTCTACGTGACAGCAGAAGTACAAAATCCAAGCGCCCGTAACACAAAAAAATTTGCTGACTTTAATGTTGTTTGCGAGAGTACTGCCTTTGCAGTTGCTCGTAAATATAATCATACAGTTCCATATCTTTCCAGAATGAAATCGATTTGCGGGAATGCGGGCCCGGACCACGTGCACATCTTGATAATGACCGTTAAGTATCTGCAGCAAGTCTGGATCATGATGACGGATTCCTGAAATTCCAATATAACTCCTCTGCATAATGTATTTGTTCTGCATTATCTTATAAGGAGAGGTGATAATGCAGACCGAAAATGTACAATCATACAATGTACTTTTTCAAGAATACACAGCGCCGTCTTGAGTTTGTGTTACGTATCGAAACATAAGCGAGTTGATGCGTCGAACAATGTTATGACTTGAACACGGAGCAGTATGGCGATCTGCTCCGCGCAACGTAAGAAGCGTTCGTGCTGATGTTAGTCCAAGACGAGGGGAAAGAAATATAGCGAGAAGCAAGCGAAACTTACCTGAAAATGCATCAGTTAATAAGTCTGCAAAACTGTGTTCCATGTTCTGAATACAGGAGAAAAATGAAAGAAAGAAAAAACAGACATTGTCAAATTACACCCGTTTATCATATTTTTGTGAATTTCAGAAAATTTCTTTTATACACTCTCTTTGACATTTTATGGTTTCAAAAGCCATGTTTTTTTTTCAACAAAAATGCAAAAATACACACAATAAATAGGTTCAATTAAAGATTGTACAATTGTTCATTCAGTGAATGTAGCTAATTTGCTGGATACCTACCCTCTCAGCAAAATGTAAACAGTATGGACGTGATTGGAGATGACAGGCCAGAAACACTCTGACACAGAAAAACCACCTCCAGAGAAGCCTGCTGAGGTAAAGCCTGGATTACTGTAAACATTCAGACTGTTTATCTGACAGGTAGACAAATTCAGCGCTGCTTCCAGAGCCCTGCTTAGTGAAGTAAGTCATTCCACGTCCTACGTCTCCTGTATGCACCGTTCTCTTCAGAGTGAGAGGAACAGAGAGGCTTCCTACCTGTGCTGCTGCTTGTGGTGGCTTCCTGTCAAACTGGAGCACAGAAAAATTTTTTTTTTTAAATTAAGTGCTAAAAAGATTCACGGTCCGGCCCAGAAGTCTTCCAGAACGACTAATAAAGAGAGAGGGTAAAAACACAGCACTCAAAACAAACTTCTGATTTGTTGCCAGTTGCACTTTAATGGTTGAAAGAGAAAAAAATGGCTCTTTGTTGATGCACTTAGGTACAGACGCAAAAGACATCACCCGCGGTGTGGTTTTCGGTTCCTCCACCCCTCCCCCTCAACGTCTCTTGCTTTCATGCACTTTCAAATGAGCGTCTCTCCAGGCACTGCATGGCCTATCAGTGCATGTCAGCGTTAGTTAATTTGCTGCTGCACGTTTTGAACATTTCCCCCCCCCCCCCCCCACTACAAACGAGCAGTCGGCACAGTGCTACAGCAGAGAACCCATGAGTGGATGCTTCCTTCCTGGTTTCAGAGCATGCAGAATGCAGTGCGGAACCCTAAGAGAACATTCTGTCAACGTTGAAGGTTCTTCTCGCGGAGTTCTTCTGCACGCGTGTACCACTGCACTCTGGTAAACTGCTGAACTAAACACGGGACTAAATAAACAAAATAAAGTGAATAATCTCAAAAGATGGAGTCTTTCTTTGCAATCGAATGCTTTTTTTCGTGTCTTCACAAACTTGAAAAAGCGAATTAATTCAAATGACGAAAAGTGTAACTAGCAACATTTCTGTAGCTTTATAGATTAGGCAAATAAGCGACAAAGGTTTATATACGATAGAGATCATATCAGTGCATAACACATTTGGCAGCTTCTAGAAGTTTTGCACCAGACATTGAAACATCCCCTATGGCAAGAAGAGAACAGTGATAAACTGTTGAGTAAAACATTGAATAAAAAGCAAAACTAAAAATCTGAAATCTGTTGTTCTGGTTTTTACTTCCTCAATGCAAGGCCATCTTCCTTGTTTTTATTGCCGTGGTTTGAGCTGAATAGCACAGATAACACAGCATTTCCCAGGACCCCCAGCTGCATATCTATTTCTATTTAGAAATGGAACATTTAGTGGTTCTATTTTCCAGTAGTTACATTATGGGTTTCGACTGCCCTGGTTGTTCTTTTTTTGGAACCCAGTTAGACACGGAACACAATGACAAAATATGCGTTGTGCGAAACCGGGATCAACAAAACTGGACACAGAATTTCTAGAAGCTGGTGTTAAGTCATGCACTGATAATTTTCAGTATGCTGCTTCTAAAAAGTTTTGTCCTTTTTTTGGCTCCCAATTTGGCACAGAACATGGCAACAAAATAAGTGTACCTTAAGTTAAAGGAGTTTATTAGCCATGTGGTGATACCTCTCTCCTTCGGTCTCCCTGGCCTTATTCCCAGATGACAGTTTAGATGAATTCCTCATGCAGATGTACACAGTTGCATGTGTATTGCTTCACGGTAGCAGATGCTGCAGACGCAGTTCCAAATGGAATATATAATATACTCAAGAATGGATACTACACGTAAATATGTTCAGTGTTAACTCAACTATGAGAGTTTACAGCCCACAAGTCCCATGGGATCACAGATGCTATATCAGAGAAAAAATGTACTGTAACGCTTAATATTCTACTGCATACACTGACCCACTGTGTATGTTAAACAATATAACTTGTAACACGAGTCTACTTCAGTAAGCAGTGAAATATCGTTAAATGAGTTAAATTAAATGAGTCTCAGGGCTCTGTAGACAGTGCCATACACCAGTGCCATACACCGCACAAAAACCCAGATTTAAGAAAACGGATGCAATGCAAATTTAAGTAAGATATTTTGGGGTACACAAGCGTCTGACAGCACTGGGCACCAGCTGCCCAGCGCATAGCAAACACATTACCTTATGAAAGATCGGTACGTAAAAGTTTTATTAAGTATGCTTAAATGCATCTATTTTATTTTTACTTTATAAAATACTTTATAAAACCAAATTGGTCCATTTTAAGTTGGCCTATACTTACCTGGAACTACTGTATACCTGAATTGGTAGACCTCCGATATTTTAAATCATGATTTAAGTTTAACTCTGATAAAGTAATGTGTAATCGCATTTTAAGTATACTACATGGCTTTTAGTTTAGTAGAGTTGTTCCCTAACTCGGTTCTGGAGCCCCCAGAGTATGTTGGTATTCAAGAAATGAAATGCATGCCAAACAACCTCAATAGGAGCCAATTGATTTGCCTTGTCTTTCATTTGATCAAAAAACTCACATCCTTTGTAACTGTTTGTTTGCAATGTAGCACAATAAGGCCAATATAGCACAATATCAACATGGGAAATTTATTCTTTGTGGAATGCAAAGATATTTCAGACATAAAAGAGGTTAAATAATCCATCTAAACCTGAAAAGCACCTAATTATGAAATATTTGCAGTTTGTTAAAATTATGGGATTGTGATTGGGATTGGAACAAAAAACAGCATACACAGAGGGGCCAGAGCTGAGTTTGGGAACCATTGGTTTAAAAAAGTATACTTAAGGCATACTTTTAGACATTTATTTTTTTTGTAAGGGTGTAACTTTGATGCTTTGTTCAGTTGTACAAACAGTCTACAGTTATACAGCTATGTATAATTAATGGGGCTGATATATTTGCCTTTTTATGTCAGCATATATGATATGCTTTTTACCTTAATTTTAACCTTAAAATTATTTGTTTTCAAGACATGCGTGACAGGAAATTGTACAAACTAAGATGCAGATGGAACAATTCAGATTTTCTTTAATCAGAATCCCTCTTTTCCGCTGGATACATAAGGGACCAGTCAGGAAACAAATTACACCCCCACAGAACTCTATTGCACCCATCGCTTTAGTCAAACTTTGGCATATTGGGTTGTTTTTCACTTTTCAAAAAACTTTATCGTCATAATGCTCATATTACAGATGAACATGCGGTAAACATTCAGCACAGCCAGGGGGAGAAAAAAAATTTAAAAAACGGAAAGAGGCTCAAATATATTTACACAAAAATATTCTGTTAACAGAATGAATGTCTTTTACGCAGCTTTTTTGTTATATGATGAGGAGATTAGCCTTCATATAAGAGGCCATGTAGTTAAAGACACAAGGCACGGATTTTGATTCGTAAACTTACACTTGTGTAAAAATATATTTGCCCTGTAGGATAAAAGGATGAATTAAAAAGTAGTATCTTTACAATAGTCGTGAATTCCAAAAATCAAGTGTAAAATTATTCCCCAAAAAAAGTCAGAAATTAAATTTCTAAAGGTGAAACCACAGACATCCTCACAGAAGGCACAACTGGTATTGTCAAAGCTCTTAAATTCTCCAAGGAAACATTTAGTGGGGTAACATTTATGAATTATATTGTAAGACTAATGTTTTACCTAGTTGTTGGAGAAAAAATTCATTCCAATACCAGATAGTATTAGAAACAGAAACATATCTTTGAAACAAAGTGCAAATTTTCTTTTTGCTTTAGTCTCTTCGGTTTTCCATATAATGTCTCAGTCAATTAACTTTAAAGATGTTATTAAGAGTATAATTATCTAGGAAGTGAACTCCACCCTGATCATAACTACTAATCACAACAGGGATCGCTTTTCACTCGGCAAATGACTGGAATTATAATGCCACACGTGTGGACCAATCAACTGCAAGTATGTTTGTGCGCGAAGAGAAAATGTACTCACTCTCATTAAGAGTCTTTCCAAATAAAAGTACATACATTTTAATTGTACGTTTTCTATCACATTGTTAACATAACAAACGAAAGACAAATAAACAGATAATGAATATAATTCCGTTACATTTTCGGTATTTGAGATCAGAGGAAGTGACGTAACGCAGCGGAAGCAGCGTTCGTTCTCTTTCTACCATTAGGTGAGTGCGTGTGCGGAATGCCGCTGTTGGTGCTCCGCTGGAAAGTCAGATTTTATACCAGAAATTGTTAGTTTAATACATACAGATTTTCACATTTTGTCACTTAACGTTTCCATTTGTGTGTTGTTATAGATTTCAACCATGGGGCGCCGACCAGCGCGTTGGTAAGTCATTTTGCCTGGGTGTTGCTGGAGCAAGTTAGCAAGGTCTGAAAATGGCCGCCAGCACGCCAGCAAGTGTTCTTTCCACAGGACCATGTGCAGTACCATTTGTATGTAAAATCGATGCAGTATAAGTGTCAATCTGTTGTAACAGGAAGTAACTTGATGATACTAAAATAATAAATAAATGTATATGTTTAAAATTTCTCAGATTACTAGCTATCAATCCCGTTAACGTTTGACGTTAGGTAGCTAGGCTAGCCGTAGTTAACGTAGGCCTAATAGGGTAAGTGAACGTTAAAGAGTAAGAGTGATTACAAGCCGAAGCTTGCTAACTTACCTGAAGACTTACGCGACGTTAGCTGTAATACAGGTGATTTGCGTCATTACTGGTTAGGGAATGCCCGGTGTATTAGCAGGTTTTATGCCTACACCGGCTATTTCGAGCAACCTCTTTGGCAGTATTTTAGCAAGTTGCGGTGCGTCTGTGCTGATGGTTAGATATTAGTGTACAACTGGGTCCGGATCACGTTGTGTGCGAACTGAAGGGGCTAAATCCTCCGCCAGCGCTGGCAAAATCTTACCGGCGGCAGTGTGCTTCTTACCCGGCCTTACGTCTCTATTCGTGTCAACATAGACCTTATATTCTGCATTTCTGAACACGTGCAGTCCAATAAGCTGACCAGACGGGGTGTTGTACTGCTCTGGTGTGCAATGGCTGCTGACAGTGACGTCTCTGGTTGTGTATGCGCGTGGCTGGCGGTGCAACGTGCTCCAAGGGACCTCTGAGACATTTCATTAATATTTCGGTAGCCACTGGTGCGTGTGTATCGTTACTTTTAAGATGCAGATTGATACCGGTGAAAATAGTCTCCAATTATTTTGCTAGTTCGCTAGTCACGTACAAAGTCACCAGGACTCTCTGCAGCCTGGTAGTTGACAGGGAAATGCTAGCGCTGACCATTCTGGATGGCGATCTGAATTGGTTGATATTAAAGGTCCTCACTCAACCCTGGTCATGGAGAGCCACAGGGCTCATCTTAAAACCAGACACTTTGGGGCCAAGAAACCAGATGAGGTGACTTCAGTGTCATTAGCTGTTTTCATTGGTCAGTTAAGCTCTGAGCAGCCAGTGAAAACTACAGACCCTGTGGCTCTCCAGTCCAAGTGTTGGGCACTCTATATTGGAGTTTAACTGACTAGTCAGCAAGCTTCTTTGTCAATGACCTAAATGTAAAACAGTCGTGTTTGGCTCATTTCCAATTGCATCTAACATTTGGTACAGCTAATCAAAGACTGCAGATCTATCACTAGTAGCCAGGATGTTGCTGGTACATTTCTGCCTGTGCTATGCAGCTTTTAATGAGAAATGTCTGTGTTCAGTTACAGATACTGTAAGAACAAGCCTTACCCCAAGTCCAGGTTCTGTCGTGGTGTGCCCGGTGAGTCTAATCTTCCCAGCCTGCATTTGAATAGGGCTGTATGGAGTGTAAGGGCTTGCTCCAGTCGCTCATTTTCCCCCCTTGCGTCTCTTCCTCGCTTCCTTTCCTCGCTCCTCAACTCCTCCCAGCAGAGGATGCGAGAACTGAGGTATCTAGGCAACGTGTATTAGTCAAATGGAACATCCTTGCTCAGTCGGGCGTCAGTTTGAAGCCACGTCAATTACAGATGTCATACGTGGAGAGGCAGATCCGCAGGTCGGTCATTTATCCGACCTGCATTCTGAAAAGCTTGCGCGAAGGATACGTTCGTGTGTCCTTGCTGAAGCATCCTCCAGAAGCTTCCTCGCTCCTCCAAGGAGCATTTTAGCGGGTTGGAATGTCCTTAAAGATGGCGGCCCGCGCTCAGTTTCCAGGTCCGGCGGGAACCGAGGATTCTGGGACTGATAAAATAAGCGATTGGAATGAGCCCTGAGTCTATATGAACCCCGCCCCTCCTGTGGAGCGCTGCAGGGAACCACTGCTCCAGTGCTGGCCTTAGACCCACACATGCTGTGTGTCACACTGAGGGAAAACTAAATTACAGGCATTTAGCAGACGCTCTTATCCAGAGCGACTTACACAACTTTTACATAGCATTTACACTGCATCCATTTATACAGCTGGATATATACTGATGGTTAAGTACCTTGCTCAAGGGTACAACGGCAGTGTCCAGGAATCGAACCTATGACCTTTCGGCTACAAGCCCGGTTCCTTGCCCAATGTGCTACACTGCCGCTAAATTATGTGTCTGTAATGCAGTTAAGTGTGAGGAATCTCCTGGCTCTGTGTGTTAGTATGGGGCATCGCTAGCGGGATGGCTGGCCATTCTTCATTACAGCCTCCCTGAGGTCTACAGGCAGTGGGGTAAAATGCCGACTCATGTCTTTCCGCTTCCCGTGTTCCAGACCCCAAGATCAGGATCTTCGACCTGGGCAGGAAGAAGGCCAAGGTGGACGAGTTCCCGCTATGTGGTCACATGGTGTCTGACGAGTACGAGCAGCTGTCCTCCGAAGGTGAGGCGCCCCCCCCCCCCTATTTCGGTGGAGGGCTTTGCGTCCTCAACCCCCCCCCCCCCCCCCCCCCGTTTATCTGAGCGCGGGCAGTCCAATAAGCTGACCAGGCGGGGGCGCTGTACTGCCCTGGTGTGCAATGGCTGCTGACAGTGACGTCTCTGGTTGTGTATGCGCGTGGCCGGGCGGTGCGGCGTGCTCTAAGGGACCTCTGAGACATTTCCCATCGGGGCAGCGCGCTGACGTTTGTGCGTCACGCTCCTCAGTGCGTCCTGCTCCTTGTGCCAATGAGATCTTCGTATTTAATTAGTCTGGACTGCAGCAGTCATTTTGGACCTCAGTTTCTGTGGGCTCTGTTCAGTGGGGGGCGGGGGGGGTTGATGTGATTTGGGGGAGGGGCCACAGTCACGTGACTCTCTCTCTCTCTCTCTCTGTGCAGCCCTGGAGGCCGCTCGTATTTGCGCCAACAAGTACATGGTGAAGACGTGCGGGAAGGACGGCTTCCACATCCGCGTGCGGCTGCACCCCTTCCACGTCATCCGCATCAACAAGATGTTGTCCTGCGCTGGGGCCGATAGGTCAGTTTCCCCCGGCATGCCGATTTCCGAATGTTACGGTGGACGCTGCAGCGGTGGGGCTGGCTTGAATTTACGACTGGACTCTTCCATTTTGGGGAAAATTGGAATAATGCGGATATAGTCGTTTCCCAACCTCACCCCACAGAACACTGAATGGTGTTAGGCCACTGTTTCTTACACTGTGGGTCGGGACCGTGTAACAGGGTGGGTCCCGGGATGAGTCTAGTCCACTAGGCTGTTCTCTTTGAGAGGTCCCTGAAAGGTACTGTGTTTCAAATTTGGGTCCCGACATTAAAAAGTTAAGAGCCAGTGGGTGTAGGCTGTGTTGAACTTGTGACCTCACAGGGTATGACATCACGTGCTGTGCTTTACTCCTGCCACCTGTTGTGACGTCACAGGGGTATCCCAGCAACCGTATGTAAATGAGGCGACGCGTGACCCTGCCCCCTGTGCTCTCTCCCCCTTGCAGGCTCCAGACCGGGATGCGTGGTGCTTTTGGGAAGCCCCAGGGCACCGTGGCGCGCGTCCACATCGGCCAGGTGATCATGTCCGTGCGCACCAAGGCCCAGAACAAGGAGCACGTGGTCGAGGCTCTGCGCCGAGCCAAGTTCAAGTTCCCCGGCCGTCAGAAGGTACGTGTCCCCCCCCCCCCCCCCCCCCGTCTGTCCGCGCCCCGTCCCGCGCAGGGTCGACAGGCCCCGTTCTGGCCGCGCGCCTGGGGGCAGGGAATCATACTGCGTGCCTATTGGCCACCAAGCCAGTTTTCAGCTTCTACTGCGGTTATATGAGCGCGGGCAGTCCAATAAGCTGACCAGGCGGGGGCGCTGTACTGCCCTGGTGTGCAATGGCTGCTGACAGTGACGTCTCTGGTTGTGTATGCGCGTGGCCGTGCGGTGCGGCGTGCTCTAAGGGACCTCTGAGACAGAAGCGCCGCGGCCTTCGCCTGTCGCCTCGGTTTACACCGGCTCAAGCGGCCGTGTGAATCCTTCGCCGGGTTGCAACTGCAGTTTTTTTTTTTTTTTTTTTTTGTTCGTAATCCGTGTTCCGCGTGGCCGTCGGCCCTGAATTTGGCGCGGGTTTTTAGAGTGACGCGAACGTGACCCTCTCTTGCCCCGCCCCCCTCAGATCCACATCTCCAAGAAGTACGGCTTCACCAAGTTCAACGCCGCCGACTTCGACGACATGATGCAGGAGAAGCGGCTGATCCCGGACGGCTGCGGGGTGAAGTACATCCCCAACCGTGGGCCGCTGGCCCGCTGGAGGGCTCTGCACGCCGCGTAGGCTCCGCTGTAACCAGGGCAACGGGCCAATAAACGTTTCAGTAATAAACCGTCACGCCCCTGTGTGCTGTTATTGTGTGTGTGTGTGTGTGTGTGAGAAATCAGGCTCCTCTGTGCTGTTACTGTGTTTTGAGATCATATCCCTGTGTGTGAGAAATCATGCTCCACACTATTTATAGAACATCGCATCCTGTTTTCAATTCAAAACACCTTGCGCCTGGCAATTAATTCCTCACACCTTTAGTTGATAATTCCTATCAAATTGTTCATAAAGCTAATGCAAAGTTCACCACAGGCTTGGACGCATATGCGTCCCAAACTGCAATACCCCTACATAACCAGCAGGAAAATCACTTGCGTCAAGCCTAGACTTTGAGTAGAGATAAGATCATTTCCATGTCAAAGTAAGGTTTTATAAATAACTACTTATACATAGTTTTCTGCGTAAGTCGTACTTAAGATCAAAATTGATCGTAACTCCATTTTATAAATGAGGCCCCTGGTGCTGTCAGATACGAAAATTTGGTACAGAAATTAGGTTATTTTTCCAGTCCCTAAAATCCTAAAAATGTGAGGGGTAAGATTTTGATCTCAATGAGAATCTTTATGAATAAAGGATAAAGAAAAAGTGGAACTTGGCATAAAATCCTAAACTGGTTCTGCTCTTCTGTCCTGGTGTAATATAGACATTGTGTTGGGCTTGTGTCTGATCTGTGGTGTACTATCCTGTTCAGCACGCATCTGACCAGTATTCAATCAGTATTTGTTTAAAACTCACAATTGTTGATACTCTGTTCACAAACTCAGTTTGGTGAGATCTGGCGATTGCTGAACTTGTTTTGTCAGTTTTTTTTGGATCCCAGTTACTGACTCAGTAACTTCATTTATTCAGATTGACTTGAGTTGTACATATATTTCCTTAGATCAGACAGGCCAATCATGTTCCTGGAGATCTACTGTCCTATAAGTTTTCATTTCAATCCAAATTTGGCACCTGATTCTACTAATTAGCAGCTCAATGAGATCTCTAGCTGTTGAATGTGCTTCGTTAGGGTTGGAGGGGAAACCTGCAGGATAGTAGATGTCCGGAAACAGGATCGGCCAGTCCTGCCTTGTATCAACACGACAATCGCCTTTGCAGTCCGATTAGCATTTTAGGTTTCACATTTCAACTCTACAGTGTCATTTGAATTCAAGAATCTGAAAATGGTAGTCCAACTGATCAAATGTCAAAGTGTGGTACTAAGTTTTAAGGGTGCCAAATGGGTGCATCATAGTTTATTGAATTCAAAAATAATTTTTTATCAAATTCATCAGTCCAGATTGGAGGTCCATCCTGCGGAATTAGGCCGGGGGTCAGAGTTCATGGCGCAGAAGGTACCGGTGGCTGGGTTTCAGGTCCACTTCCACTGGGTAATGATCGCTGACCTCCAGAGCCTGAGCACAGTTTGGCAGAGTTTAAAATGGCGAACGCAGCGCCCGATACATCCATTCTCATACGTCGGATAGTTTTTTTTACCTCCTCTTCGGTGAGCTGGAGCTCTCTTTTGAAGTTGAAAGGCCGGGCGGAGTTCGGCACGATCCCCGACAGGAGCTCTTTCCCGTGGACCACGATCCTGAGTCCAACAGCGTGAGAAATATTTACATTCTGTACGTGTCGTAGAATTTATTCCCAATAATACGAGCTATATTGCATTAGCAATAAGAACCCGTTTCATGTGTAGCACGAGCGGGTATCTTGCCTTGAGTTTTAGCGGGTACTTTACCAGTCGTAGGCACATAGCCTCAGCAGGTAGCTTGCTTGGCTCATGCATGTAGCTTCACTATTTCCCCCTACCTTATTTCCTCTGATAATGCATATATTTCAAACTGCATGGTTGTGTAACGATTTGAAACTATTGTGACAAATATGCAGTAGTAGAGGAAATCAGAAAGGGGGCAAAAACGTTTTTACAGCACTGTAGCCTTGGCGTCTTTGCCTCAGGCATGTAGCTTTATCATGAGGCTTACCTGTAATTTACACAGTGTTATCAGGTATCTTACTTGTACGCACATAGCCTTAGCGGGTAGCTGATTTACCATAGCTTTATCATGAGGCTCACCTGTAATGTACGCAGTGTTATCAGGTATCTTACTTGTACGCACATAGCCTTAGCGGGTAGCTGATTTGCTGTAGCTTTAGCAGGAGGCTTACCTGTAATTTACGCAGTGTTATCAGGTATCTTACTTGTTGTACGCACATAGCCTTAGCGGGTAGCTGATTTACCATAGCTTTATCATGAGGCTCACCTGTAATGTACGCAGTGTTATCAGGTATCTTACTTGTACGCACATAGCCTTAGCGGGTAGCTGATTTGCTGTAGCTTTAGCAGGAGGCTTACCGGTCACGTTCGCAAAGCGTTAGCGGGTACCTTACCTGTCGTAGGCGCAGTGTGTTTTCTCACGGACGGTGGTGTCTTCTTTGTCCCCGATCAGCCAGTGGAATTTGGGGTCACTCCTCAGTCGGACTGCAGCCCAGCCTTTAATGGTAACGTACCCACAGGCTGCATTCAGGTCCCCCAGGAACATCACGTTCTGGACACCCACAAACGCAGGGAAGAATCTGACATGGAGCTTAACCCCACCTCTACCTCACCTAGTACTGAACTACCACTACATCTACACCTCGTATATGTAGGATAATGTATCACACCTACTACATAAATATCTCACCTGTTACCCAGGTACCACCGCTTACTACTAAACTACTATACCTACCGAAGGAGGAGGAATGGTTATCATTAGAGATTTTTTTCCAATTCTGTTGAATTTTATATCGATACAGATTAAACAGCATACAATACAAATATCATCATGTGTCTCTGTACTGGAGTCCAGTTTATCTGCTGGGTTTAAGCTCCACCTACAACTGGAGCAGCTCACAGCTTGCACTGTGTACGCACTGCACTGTGAGATTTCAAATCACATTAAACTGGAGTCTTCGATCAGACGGGGAGATTATATCTGAGTCGTTGTACTGGACCTCGGTCTTCCAGGTCCTGCGGACGGCCTGGAACACCGTGTAGAGTTCGTCCATCTCCCGCATGGCGTTTTTGGGGCAGGTGTGCTGGCCCACCAGGACGAAATCCTTCACCACTGTCGCAGGTAGCCGCGGAGAAGAGGAGAGACAGGGTTGGTCACTTGGTGCGTACGTGAGAGGAGATTCTGGCGTTTGGTGCTCGTGCCCAAACGCCACTCGTCAGCAGGATGGTTCTACTGGCTTAGTTTGTTTCGTGCTGCACATTGAGGGCACTTCTGCAGAAGAATGAGACACTGCGGTTGGGTCGTGAGACTCACGGGTGTTGGGGGAGTGGAAACGCACGATGAAGGGTTCGCGGGAAAACACGTCCGTGTCATTGGCCACGCCCTCCGCGGGCCGCTGGTATTCAAAGTGCTCCTGAACCTGCAGCATGTCAGTCCTGGGAACACGGCGAGAAGGATCTGGAATAGTTTCTCACGAAAATAAATAACTTTATAATTGTTTAGCATCATTCAACTACCCAAGGTAGCTTCATTGAGCACAGTAATACACATATAGTTCAGTACAAACAAAGATTATACTTTAGCAACTGGAAAGTAGAAACATCACTGCACAGGGACATTGGCATTGCCAGCTCTGAAGAGTAGAGCGGCCCCTGCTGGCCACCAACTTCACTTCAAGCAGCAGCCTCTTTTTCCCAGGAGATGGTCTCTCATTTAAACACCAACCAAGCCTGGTCCTGCTTAGCTTCAGTACTGACCAAGCCCAGTCCTTAGCTTCAGTACTGACCAAGCCCAGTCCTTAGCTTCAGTACTGACCAAGCCTGGTCCTGCTTAGCTTCAGTACTTACCAAGCCTGGTCCTGCTTAACTTCAGTACTAACCAAGCCTGGTCCTGCTTAGCTTCAGTACTGACCAAGCCCAGCCCTTAGCGTCAGTACTACTCAAGCCCAGTCCTTAGCTTCAGTACTGACCAAGCCTGGTCCTGCTTAGCTTCAGTACTGACCAAGCCTGGTCCTGCTTAGCTTCAGTACTGACCAAGCCCAGCCCTTAGCTTCAGTACTGACCAAGCCTGCTTAGCTTCAGTACTAACCAAGCCTGGTCCTGCTTAGCTTCAGTACTGACCAAGCCTGGTCCTGCTTAGCTTCAGTACTGACCAAGCCCAGTCCTTAGCTTCAGTACTGACCAAGCCTGGTCCTGCTTAGCTTCAGTACTGACCAAGCCCAGCCCTGCTTAATTTCAGTAGTAATCAAGCCCATCCTTGCTTAGCTTCAGCGATAATAATAATATATGGAGGCTACCTGTAGATGTAGACATACTGCTCCTTATAGGTCTTCCTCCCTAGCCTCTTGCTGTCCACATGGGAGTAGGAATGCGATTTATCCAGGCTGAGATTAGATTGGAGAGCAAAGGCCCGTTTTGGTAAGTGAGACAAGGGGGGAAGGTAGGGGTTGCACAACCATTTGATTCATTTGAACAGTTGATGATAAACAGAACAGGAAGACTCAGAACAGATTTAAATCAAAAGCAAATCCCCCCCCCCCAAAAAA